>JADWOT020000002.1:12805822-13155822 GCA_036345935.2 Taenia hydatigena | reverse complement strand
TCCAGACAAAGGCTTTCTCCATGTTGCAATGCACTGAATAGAACATTATGGCCAAGCAAGGTTAACGATGTGGCATTTAATCACGAAGGATTAACACGTGACCATGTACTTCACAGATAGCGAAAATGACATCTATCAATGGTATCAGTAAAATGGTTGAATAGCTGCGGTGACTAGAGAGAAGTGGAACAAAATTGGGCTGCACGTCAAAAAATGCGATTTTAAAAACTGCCAGTGGCACTCCGCTGAAAGTTTTGCGACTGCCATTTATCAGCTGCAGAGCTGTTGGTATGACTTCAATGCCAGCAATCGGATAGTCTCTACTCTGTGAATAGCATTTGGGAGTGAACTCATTACTGCCCTTCGTTCGGGCATGTAGTTAACAATGCTCAAATGTGAATTTTTGCCAAGCTAAGCATGTGAAACGAAGCTAAATGTTCAAACTCTGCTTGGGCGCTTCTGCATTAACTCGTAGATCACTTACTCAGGGCGCCTGGTTGACGTCGTGCGAGTTAATTGCTCAAGAGATTGCGTTTTGGTTTTTCGTTAGTGTGAATAGTCGTATTGGATGTTGTAGGTTTTGGCCGATGGCTTGTGGTCCAGTGAAGTCACATTTTGTGTGGGTTGAATGAGTCTACTCAACAGAAGTCGCTCTTCAATAACAGTTCCAAACCCCTCTTCAAGACGCGTTTGGGTGTTGATAATGGCGAAGTACCTTCTTAAATCGCAACCGACGATGTAGGAAACAGATATCCTGAAGCATGCGGTGGACATCGGGGAAACTAAACCTACCCAAGAGGAATTCAGATTTATGTCGTCCCCTTTGTAGGAGGGAAATGGAAGCGTCAGATCAAAGAAGTGATGAGAGCTGGAATCATGAATCCATTGCAGTTAACACGGCTCTCCGTACTGATTTAATTTTAACAACAATTCTACAAGTCACTGGAGTGATTTTCGATGGTCTAAGCAAATTCCAGGCCTTCTATAAGGGACCATCACTAATTTTCTCATTCTCTAGAGTTCAGTTGGTTTTTAGCTGCCGCAATAATGGGATAAAACTTGCATTTGGGACAAAGAGAAGGGCCGCGTGGGGTCACTAACATGGTTGCAAGGCCGCATAAGTGCTAGTGGTCCCGAAACAAAGAGTTGAAATCTGATCGAAATATTGCTGCATTTGGCTGATGCAGAGGATCTCAGCAAGTTCATGCACTCCTCGAATAACAACTACTATCAATGTATTTACCTTTATAAATATTGGTTAAAATGTCTATTTGCTTAACCTCTTTTATGGACGTCTGAGTTGATTACGAGGGAGACGTGGAAGAAAGCTTCAAGGACCTCAGGACATTGATGTAAGTGTGCCAATGGTTGAGCACACCTCACACATCTGCTGGCATGTAAGGGTGGGACAAAAGTTTGATGTGGTGATCTTACAAAGTAACCCCTTGTCAACTTGCATTTTTGCAACACAAGTTGATCTTGATAATAACGGTAGCACGTTGAAAGGTGTCCTCTTGAACTGGATGCCATAAAATCGTTCATCAGTCAAGATTATACCAGCATTATCTGTTCATTTTTGGAACACAAAGTAAAATTGAACCAGTTCATTTGAACAACTGTGGTGTGTGATGTTCTAATAAAGCTAGCGCCAAGGGGTGAGACTTACACACAGAAACTTAGACGTCATTCCATTGATAAATGCCACCAGTGCATGCGATGTCACTTGGAGAAGTTGCACACCTCTACTTTTATTACTGCCTCTACATGCACCGATATTTTGCAGACAGCCACAACATTACTCTGACAGCTGGAGAGCATTAGTTAAAAGGCGTGCATCATCAGTAAGCGCAGTCACTTATCATCCGGATGACTTTTAGCACTACGATCACCTTAGAGAAGCTGTGTCCATGAGTTTGCGCAAAAATCGCCTAAGCGACCGCAGACTTGGAATGGTTTTAGAAGTATTGGCAATTTGAAAGCAAAGGCAAATCTAAAATAGTGTCAGTATGAACTTATTTGCGATTTTATGAGAGAAATGCATTTCTAATACCTTTATCTTCAATTAACTAAAGCATTGACTGCTAATAAAGGGGATGAATAAGTCACGCAAATCTGCTGGGTGCATTTGGATGTTGATTGTGAACCAGCATGTCCATTTCTCTGGGTCGACAAAGAATTAGCTTGCTTAATACAAGAGGATGGACAATTCAAAGCAAACATTTACATATATTCCATAGAAAATCACATGGGGACACTTGAGGTAGGTGAATAGGGAGAGAAAGATAAAAAGTTCGCATTAGCGAGGTTCGATTAAACCACGATTAAAGTGAATAATGCCACATAGAGGCACATTTAATCGCTAGTTTTCATAACTTAGGTCCCTACCATGGGTACATACAATGAACGCCTTTATGTAAGCATCGCAACACCAAGCATTCTTGGATGCTTCACGACCTCAGGTAGTGTCACCTCAGGAGCAGTTTCAAAAGCCCGTTTTAATCCTTTTGTTAAGGTCGCCAGGGATCGTCCCAACTACAGCATATGTCCTTCTTCCATCACGTCAAGGCTTGCCATTAAGAAGCGAGGATTATTTGGCATTGCAATCGTTTTTCGCAGCCACCACTACACTTCGCGAGTCTTCGCTGAAGCCGAGGGTGGGTTCGCTGAGTGAGCAGAGTGCGTACTACCCAAGCGCAGAAGCTCTGGAGACCATCAGCAAGGTCTGCAGTCAATGCTGGCTAGTTTAAGCACAAAAGCGCAGATATCAGTGCCCGTGTAAATAAGTCGAGGAGCTAAGGCAACTCCAAGTGTCACATTTAATCACAGTTAAAGCACACAATTGAGTATCAGTTAGCACAGGCTTACTCACCACTTGTTCGGTGCAGCCAATCCCTCGGTTCCTTCAAGGTCACCTGAGGCCCCTCGACGTGCGCCACGTTTGCATTCATTCACTCACTCGCACACACATCACGTGTTAAACGCAAACAACACTGTCGCGCTAATACAACACAATACCTTAGCGACAAATGGAGACGGTGGTGTATTCGGATGATAAGACAGAATTAATTCTCATTCACAGATTCGACGACTTCCGTGAACAGGGCAAGCTTATTGACCTACGAATTACTGCGAGATGACTAACATAAGTTTATGGTCTTACATTTAGACAAAGGATGAAAAATTTGTCTAAAGGCACTGACCACTAAACAGGATAGAACGGCAACACAGTGGAAACGGTTTTCAACAAAGTACGTGCGTGTCACTTCCTTCATCAACCCGCTTTCAGTAGTGTTGAGGCTGCCATCAACTATGCCTATACAGGTTGACTTACCATGTCTGCAGGAAATGCTACCCGATTGTATCTTCTGGCACACAATCTCGTCTCCGAGAGAATCATCTCTTGGTGTGTGGATTTTCTAAGACCGAGGTGTTGTATTAGTGCAGCAAAGTGTTGTTTGAGTTTAACACGAGATGTATGTGTGAATGAATGAATGTAAACGTGGCGTGCGCCGGAAGGCATCAGGTAACCTTGAAGGAACCGAGAGATTGGCTGCAATGCACAAGTGGTGAGTAAGCCTGTGCCAACTGATATTCAATTGTGTGCTTTAACCGTGATTAAATGTGACGCTTGGATTAGAGAGCCAAAATGATCCTTGCTTTTTTAATAGCAAACCTTGACGTGATGGAGGAAGGGCATATGCTGTGGTTGGGATGATCCGTGGCGACCTTAACAGAAGGATTGGAGATGGCTTTCGAAAACTGCTCCTGAGGTGACACTACCCGTGGTCGTAATTTATTCGAAAATACTTGTTTCAGAAATGCTTGTCATACCTGCAAAAAGTTGTTTATCTGGTGGATCCGTGATACCTACTTAAATTATGTAAAGTAACGCTCGAAAGTGTCCTTATGGTGAGCCACCTTAGTCAGCCACGATTTACCTAACTTCCTCTCGTATTCATTTACTTCAAAAGTTTTCCAGCGGTTTCTTCGATTCTTTACCAAACCAGAGCAATAGACTTGTTGACACAAACCCAGCCTACAAAATTATTCTTTGATTTTGGATAATTTATTCATGATCTCCATCAGCTCTTAATACTTTATTTACCTGAAACAAAAGAAATCAGGAATTTTTTCATATCATAAGTCGCCCATTAGTCCAGACTGACTGTTTTTCCCATTCGCCTAATGAACGACTGCATTAGTTGGGCCATTGCAATCAACCTGGTGGTGCTTCTCAAAGCATCCCAAGTCTGCAAACGCTCAGTTTATTTTTGTGCAAAGTCGTGGGTACGCAGACTCTTAAAAGTGGCCATTGCGCTGAAAATCACCTAGCTGAGAAGAGAGTGTGCTAATTTACAAATCATCAACACATAACACGCATCGCAAGGGTGAGGGAGATGTTGAAATGTGAGGGAAGAATTTGTGCATGCCGGGTTTTGGGTGGCTTAGCATCTTGTGCCTGTCTAATGGGTTTCTTTTACCAGCGAGAGTAATTCAACTTGCACTATCTACTGAATAGACGGATGATGCGCTTCTGTTGGACGCAGCGTGAATGTTTAAGAAAGGAGAATGCTGCCACTTAGTCTTGCAAATGGCTTCATAAGATGCAGATTACATAACTGGTAAGCGGTTGGGTAGGTAAATGTGAGAAGGAAGGAGAAGGGAAGGCTGTATGCTGCTTGATTGCCTCGTAACCCCATCACCTCTTCGGGGCGGCTCTAAATGCTGTTGTGTTGTCATTTGAGCACGCGGTACCGTTAAGTAGACGTAGTAGCCAGTGTTACAATTGGGCAGCTGTGTAAAGTTGATTGATGTGCTGGAAGAAATGGCCAAGTAAGACTGAGTAAATGGTAGGAGATCTGTTTGTCGAACGTTCCTCAATGACATCTGTTGGTGCACCTGCAATCCCTTGTGTCTTTTACCTTCGCTCGAGGTTGTGTTGGTCTACTGGCCTTTCAGCCGCTTGGTTAACGTAGCGTTGAAACTCTTTTTTAGTTGCCAACATTGGTCTATAAGCAAAGTGAGGTTAATTGGTGTACACTGTGACACAATTTTATGATAGAAATATCAAAGCAGAAATGACATAAAATGCTTTTTCACGTGGTCAAACTTGTCAGGACGAAAGTGAAGTCAAGGGTACCAGTTATAAGATTAACACTTGTTTTCTCTTAGGTCTAAATTTTGCAAAGTCAAGGCTAATGGGAAACTTTATCAAAAGGACTAAGCTTCAACATCTGTGTGTGGTTGACTTTTAGCCTAATTAATCCTAAAGTGAATACGCAGCGCTGCATTGTGGTACGATCTGGAGACATGTGAATGCAGGCTACGAGGACTTAGGGCAAACTGATTCGCTCAGGTCATGTAAGAATGACTCCGTAGATTGTCTTATCCATACATGCGTTACTTAAATTATACGTGTAAGTCGAAATTGTTAGTACTAATAATATTTACTGTCATGTCAAAAAAAAACATAAAAATCGAAAGTTTGTTTGTTTTACCGAACGAACCTTAGAGTGATTAGTCAGGTGTGTGCGCGGCTTGTGTAAGCGCTGTGCGTTTTTGGGGGACCATTGTTTTGGACGAATGAGCTTTTATCTCCTGTCGAAGGTTGGAAATCTAGTAAGTCTATAACGCTTTTACTATTTTTGGTTGGCTAGTTGTTTTTAGTTTCCTAAATGGTGATTTGCTTTCTTCATACACATACTTGCTGGAGTGAATGTAAAGGCCTCTTAATGCGACTATTAAGGCGGTTTCTTTTCAAAGGTAGGGTCTCCTTACGTGCGCCTTTTGCTGTATAGCGATAAATTACGACTGTTTTGGCATTTGTGAGGCTGTTTGTTATTTTTGAATGACGTTGGAATTTGATTAATGAGGAGTGATTTTGTGGAGAGGAGTTATAACCTTACCAAGTGCCTGGCAATTACTTGCTTGCTGCTCTTTTGTGACTAAATACCTATTGTATGTATACGTATACATGTATATCTTTGCCTTCTTTATCAGTTTATGTTAGGGCAACCGTTTCCGGGATAGCTGCAGTTGCTGTGAAGACTTTATGTTCATTATTTGCACTGCCTAATCGCGTTGATTTTTTTGCTGCAAAATACTTCTTGCTTTTAAGTAGGATTGTTTTGACTGTTTTCGAGTGGTTCGTTATTTTAGTAAGAATGAGTTGATTAATGCGGTCCAATTTGATGAAGACTTGTAACTTTGGTAAAGTGAACGCAAAAGCCGTTAGGGAGTTTTATTTTCCATCTGCGGCGCCTCACTCACGTACTCTTCTTGCTGTACGACACCTTAAGTGGCAAATCAAGATTGTTTTGGCAATTTGTAATTGGTTTGCTTTCTAATGACGGCGGATTTTGTTGAGGGGAGCTTTAACGTTGCTAGGTGTGTGGCAAATACTCATTATTTTCTCGCTATTAAGTATCCATCATGTTTATACGCCTTTTCTTTGTCCGTTTCCATGCTAGAATAGACGTTGGAGAAGAAGCTGCAGCAGCAACGAGTGCGAATCTCGCCTTCGCTATCACTCCATACATTTCTTAGGTAAGATTGGATTGTGCTTAATGAGTTGCTGCTGTCATTTGGGTGCAGCAATAGAATCAATGTGTGGTCTTATGTTGGGTGGAACGGTGCTTTTCACGTTTACCCGTAGGCTCATTACCTCACATAGGATGTGTGGTGGAAGGTGCGCTATTTCCATTACTACGATATGTGTGTTGTTGGCGCAGCACGTATGCCTAGCGGAGGACTGGAGGTGTTGATGTGATCCTTGCTGCGAAAGGCTTGTTTAGAGGGTCTCGGTGACGGCTTATTCGTAGGTTCCTCAGCTTTGACGGCATGAGTTGGTGTCTCTGAGTGAGGTAGCCGCAGCAGTGGCAGGAGCGGAGGAAGACGGAGTGGCTAGTGGGAAGCTTTGGCATCACTACGTAGACTGTACTTTGTAGCAGTCTCAAATGCTTGCTTGTTAAGGTGTTTTCTTTTTTTCCTATCAGTAGTTTTGTTTGTGGGCGTTAGCTTTGCGGCGCGCTGGACTCTCACATATCGGCCTTTCCATTGCTCGGTTTTTTTCCTTTTCAGATGCCACAAACTTACTCTGGTATTGATGGTGGTGGTGAGGTAACATTTGATGAGTTTGTGGAATGGTAGGCGATGCGAGATGTTGGAGTCATTCGCGGTGGCAGCTGCATCTCCGTCTCGGTTGTGCGATGCGGACGTCGGCAGGCATGGAGGCCACGGACTACTACTATTATGTTCCCATCTCTTTGTCTTCGCCGGGCATGGGTGGGTGGGCGGTGGAGTGTAAAAGTCAGAGGAGCTCTGTCGTGGGTGTGTGAAAGAGTGAAGGGGACGCTCTCTTACGACGACAAATGGAAGCGCTACGGACCAGGGCTCACTGGTGGCAACTGCCGTTTATTTTGCTTCGACAGGTACAGGAATGTTTTTGCTGTGGGAGGGTGGCAGTTAATTTGTTGCTGACTGTATAGGTGGAGTAGTGGTGCATCATCTCCAAGGAAGTAAATGAGTAGGTCTCTGCTGCTGGGTGCGTTGGACGCGAATTGTTGGGGGTGTCGTGATGCTTCCACCGCTACTGCGGCTTAGCTTTGAGAAGGAGAATGGATTGAAAAGGAGTGAGTCGGTGGGCGTGAAGAGGAGGAAGCAAAGAGGCTGGGTGGCGTTTGGGGGGGAGTTTGGCGGGGCTTCTCTCCTCTCTGTCCGACTAATTACTTATCGGCGGGAGCGTGCATGCCAAGTAGGCGGTCAGAGGGGGAGGGTTGTGGTTCACTACCTAGGGGGGCTCGCAGTGGTCTCTCGTGTCGGTCATGGGGTCGGGTGTGAGTTCGTCGGTGTGTGCTTTGATCTTAGAAAGAGGGTGGGGGCGTCTCTACCTTACAACTCCCCAGTATTCCATGTATGATGGGTCCAGGATTCCATGGGGGCGGGAGGCTCTGTGTGCTTCGCTCTCCTTGTAGGGCCTTGCTCCCGCCGGAGCCGCTGGCGTCGCCGACGCTGCGTATGCGTGAACGCCACCGACGGCGGGGACATTCATTCGTCCAGCAACCCTTATCACGAAAACAGTTTCGTGGGCCTTTCGCATTAATTAGTTGATGTTAGTGACGTCTACTCATCTAGCGGACGCACAAGAGCTTCAAGTTTTCACAGGCGCACTGCGGATAATGTGTTTTGTCTGTGTGCGTGGGAGGGTTATCGGTGTCAAGTTTCCTGTCTTTCTTGGATTTTACGCAAAGCCCTTATGCGGTTAACTTGGTTATTGGAATGTAAGTGCTTTCTTGGCTTTTACAAGTGAAAAAAAATCGGACCAACGGTGATGTGCTTGTCGCAGGTTATATCACTGTTTGTTTAAGATACGGGTTTCTTACAAAAAAACACGGCTGTTAAGGTGGTGTTACAGTTGTTAGGTGCGTTGCATCCTGAAAAGAAGAAAATCTTAAAGGAAAGTTCAATTAAAGTATTTTGCAGCCCTAAAGTACTAGCAGTGGGCGGTATTTGCGATTGAACTAATCAGTGGAAAGGTTTAGACGCATTTAAGGGTGTAAATTTTAATCTTACCAACTGTAATCACGGAGAGAACGCTGGTTTCTCGCTAATGCGAACCCTCAACTTGGCACTAGAAAGAGGCGGATCGGTAAGCACCTTTGGTAGACTGCCGCCTTCAGTTCAAAAAGTTGTTGGATCAGGAAGTGCGGCGATTAGCTGCTGTTGGGAGCGATTGAATCGGTCCTTCCTAGTAGTAGTTGGTGAAGACTGTTTCAGCGGTTGATGTAGTACATTCGGGAAGGTTGTGACTATAGCAGTGAGGGAAACAAATTTTCTAGCTGGAATGTGAAATTGTGTCCACCCGAGTGTGTGATCAAGGTGGCTCTGATTGCAACCGGCGTTTAAGTAGTGCTTCCGCCTCGATTCTCTCAACTTGGTTAGTTGCAGATATAATGGCCAAAACTATGCGAAGGCGGTGGGATGGGGATTTCGTTCATAAACTAGTATTTGGCGCTCGTTTATGCCGACTTACCGAAGGTGTTGGAATGATGTGAAAGTGGGTGGGAAAACGGTAATGTGTTTGAATTGATGGCAGTGGTCTCGTTTGCACTTACAGCAAGCCAGGTGGCAACAATACGTCACGGAGTGGCCCCGTGGACACATTGAGATGAATGCTCGGACCAGTTTTTCGCCCGTACCGGCGGTGGAGGTGTGGTGGCAGAGGTGGTAGTGCCGGCGATCCTCCCACACCGATCTATGGCTTTAATGGGCAGTCTTGAGGCGCAGTTTAGCGGCTCATCCACCCGGCCACCCACATTCCCACCGGCCCGTGCTCTGCCCGGTGTCGTCAAGGTCACAGGATGTTTGGAAGAGGTGGTTGAAAGTACTCTCCCGCCTGTACACAAGACCCTCGCCTACCCTACCCTCCTCTCCCTTCTGCCGCCGATACTACCGCTGATGCTGCTCCTTGCAGTAACATAAATACTTCGTTATTATCATCGCTGCTGGAACCAGTAAAGACGCCCTAATTCTTTGTACATTCCGATTTCGCTAAGGCTAGCAGCTCTTCTCAACTGCGTTCGTGCCAATAATGAGTCGCCGTTGTTGTTTGCCATTGTTTAAGTGAGGACTAATTGTGCCCAACACAGGCTTGCTTTTTTATTTAAGACACTTAATTCAAACTCATTTACATCTGATTCCCGTAAATATGCACTCAGCACGCGTTGAAGTCGTGGACAGAATGGAGTGTAATACGTGGTCTCGCTCTGGTAGCAAAAGGTGGCTGTGTACTTGTCGTCTCATCAACCACATGTGGTGATTTTTTTCACAGTCTTGGCGTCCCTCAGTAACACAAAGCAATTAGGGAATGGAATCGCGTTTTTTAGTTAATATAACGCAGAGAGGGCGGATTTGCGTTAGAAACAATAAAACACGGACTCGGCCTCATTAGCAGGGAGAGAGAGTCTTGGAAAGAAAGCAGGAAAAGTGCCATTTCATGCAGTCTCGCGAATAATACTGCGGTTCTCCGTGCAAGTCATTGCCTAATCAAAAATACTGACAGCAGCAGCGACGGAAGCACCAATGAAATGCAAAGCTAGGCGTCTAAACACAAAAAACGCCGACTGCATTGTCAAAAAATTGATCCTTTAACGATGCTCGCTCAGTAATTTGCTGTGATACAAATGCAAATTCGGCCAATGTCAATGCGGCTTTTGACCTTCACTCGAGATGTCGGTTGGGAAGAGACGTATTCCAGACAAACGAGTCAATAAAGGATCAGACAAGTAGGGACAGTTTATTAAATGCGGAAGTTGACTGTGTTAGTTCGTATCCTACCAGTGTCAGTGGGGGCCTAGGGCAAGTCCTGTGTGACGACGAGAGAACAAAGGGACAGCATTGGTAGTCGGTTTTAGCTTTTACCAATGCATCAACATTTAATTTGCCCAAAATATAAACATATGACTAGCTTGTTACAGGAGAGTATTTTACTTTAAACAACATCTGGATTTGACACCACGGTGACTGCTTCCCCAAAACTTGTGCACACAGTCTTACATTGTTTGCTGAAGTCAGTAAATTGAGTGGGACGTCTGCTTACCCGGATATGTTGTACCCACTAACGGGGCAAGGAAAATGTTGCATTTACAGTTGTTTGATGATGTCGATGGAAGGAGTGAATGTTCACTTACCCGAGGGCGTGGTAGCTGCTAACAAAAATAAAAAAGATGCCGCATTTAAATGTTGAGTAAATTACCCCCTCTCTTTCTAACCGAGCTGTGAGGCACTAAGACGAATCTGCTCAAATTGTTTGCATGGAGCCAATGTGAGGCTGTCCATCCACGCTAAATTAAGCGGTTAATTCAGACCACTTTTGATGGCTTTG
The DNA here is from genome assembly GCA_036345935.2 of Taenia hydatigena. NCBI lineage: Eukaryota > Metazoa > Platyhelminthes > Cestoda > Cyclophyllidea > Taeniidae > Taenia > Taenia hydatigena. The sequence continues at coordinate 13,144,940 of JADWOT020000002.1, read as the reverse complement.
GTAGCAAAAGCGGATGAGGTAATACAAATTTCAGTCGCTAAAATATGGTTTGATAAGGATTAAGTAAAGTGAATGTTAGAACGGAAAGGCAATACCGCCTTCGTGCGTGTGATATTTGCCAAATAAGAGCAATTTACCTTCCTCTTTCCAGTCGCCTAGACGATGCAACATGGTTTACACAAAAGCAAATAAAGACATGGGATGCATTCTAGGCTAGTGAAATCCGCTTGTTCTGTTGTAAGCGGTGCTTGAAAAAATCACGTTGCACCTAAGCTTACTCCTGCATTCTGCCACTTCCGGTGAAGTTCCTAAGGGCAACATTGTGCTTCTCACTAAATAGTAGTCACAGTTTGCCAGATCGCCATCCAAAGATTGTGCGTCCACACTCAACAGGGGAGTTTCGTCCAGCTTTAGCACAAATTATGATGTACTGTCGAATTGCTTTGCACAATTGCCGACGTTTGATGATGCCACTCACCACTTTGTGCATAATCCACCGACACTGGCAGGACTGATGTTCTAGACAGTCAAACAAAGTTGTCATAGTCCGCATCAGATCGTGTGGTAAAGTGTCCATGAAAAACTCGCAAATTTGTTGTTGCATTTTTCCCCATTTCAACCGCGAAATTAAATGTTAGTACTAAGGCTTAGCAAAGAGGTTGATTAGAGATGCCCGAAACCGACTTGATGGCTCTTAAACTCCCTTATCAAACATTTTGAGTGCTTTAAATGCTTTGAACTCACCACAAGCGTTGCTGTAGCTATGCTCTAGTTTGATTGTCTTCCAGATGCAGAGGACGGACTCGTTTATGCGAAATACCGTCTGTGTGTAATAAGAATTATAAAGATATGTACTAGCAAGGATGGGCTTCTCAAAATTGTCCTGAATAATTAGGCAAATAAATAATTGGTGAGAGGGGCTTACCCTCTCATCTCTTTCCGCGTCTTGAACGACAAAATTATCATTGGAGGTCAGTATTCCTCTTTGACAAATCGTGTGAGCGGATTCGATGTCCTCGGGTCGACCTCGTCTGGCATCAAACAAATTACAACGTAAGATATGCGAAATGTTTTTTTTAAGTTAATTAAAGCCGGTCACTTATATACTTATACTTAAACGGTGTTGTCAGGAAAGGGGAGTTGATGCCCTCTAAAACGTCAATGCTTTGCTACCTAGTCACATCACTCATGGTAATGGTGATGTTATCTAAAACAGACATATAAATTCGTTATGAAATGGATGCAATTCTGTGGTTAGTCTACCTGTAAATGTGTTTCGATTGCATTCCAACTTGGTGTTTTGGATTGTCTATGGATTTACTGGGACCAACAACTGATAACTTAGCACATCGAATCCTTGTTGGGGTAGATAAACCATTTTTACCTCTGATCAGGAAATGAAAATGATGCTGTAAATACGTACCCATGCAGTATGCCACACCGACACGATAGCAATCGCCCCCAACATGACCTCTCCCTAGTCTTGAAGAAATGTCCAGTGTGTATTGATAATCGGCCTATCTTGATGTCACCAACTTAATCGGAGTCCTTCTCATGCTTCAGCTGTCAAACCAACTATGTTGTTTCGTATTGGTCGCGCATTGCTTGATTGCAACCGGATGAATAAACAGATTATCGAAGCGCATGCATCAAGGAATGCACTGACAAATTGAAAAATTACTTCCAGTCAACTTTGGCTAGCATTGCGTCAAACATTTTCATTCTTCATGCATCTTAAGAATTATCCCATTCATCACTATTATTCAAGCACACTTTCATCTTGGCGCATTCCTTCAAGTAGGTAATTTCACTTATTCTTAGTGGTTGTGGGTATCAACTGAGGGTGGTGAGAAATGAAGTGAAGTGTGTAGCTGATACAGGCAATCAATCACTGCGTACACCACAAGTGAATGGTTAGCAGCATGGCGAAATAATGGGGCAGTTCTGAAGAGAAAAAGGAATCGTAGTTCTTATTTACGCGGCTTTAAATCTTGTGTGCAGGGTGTGACTAACATGAGGATAGCTTAATGTCTTCTTGACCCGATGCATCCGAAACCTTGACGCGTTATTCCTGCTGAGATGCTGAACAACAGATGAAATTCATCAAATCACGGTCAAATATATACTTAAATGGAACACTGCGTTATCAGAGCCTCAATCCAAGAATGAGGTAGGTTCTTTTGTGGCACCTGGCTTTCCATAGTGAAGTGCGTCTTCCACCCAATGCAGCCCAGCCTTTACATTGATAAGTGCGCAACCATCTTTTTTAAGTGATGAAAGATGGCATTGCTTCTGTTCTTAAGAGGTTTCCTGCAGACCTCAAGGGTGAAGATTTTTCACCAATGTAGACGCTATTTTTGACTCTTCTGTTAGTAATTGTCCAGGATTCTCCCAATTGGGGCGTGTATCCTTCATCCGTCATGTTGGAGCCAAGTATATAGCACTAGGAAGCAGTATGCGTCCGTTAAAATAGGGTTTGCTTCCATTCGCTTGGAACCCTTCCAGCCTAGTGCTCCCCACTGGTTCGGCGCCTATGCCAAGGATCCAACGTAAAAGCAGAATTATTCTAAACAAATCCAGATTTTTGTCAACCGTACCATCAATCTTCTCAAATTAATCTCGCTTTCAAGGGTTTAAAGTGCAGATCTTTTGCACTTACTTAGATTGGGTGCGAATATTGCAGATATCTACGCTGTTCCCTAATTGATGGCAATAATTTTGTAATAAATGTGATAGTTTTGGTGTTCATCCTTTCCTCCTCTACCCTCGCTGCATGGCGGACGAGCCGATCGTGACTAAAGCCTGCAGCTATGATTAAAAATGCCGCAGATAAATGTGCAACTCACATGCATTTTGCGTAACAAGTGTACTTACTGTCTAATGTACGGCAGCGGTGTGGCTTATCGCGTGTCCAACCCCACAGAGGTTTGAGATCATGCAGTTTATGTACCCACTTTATATCACGCCCAAAGCTCATGCTGGTAGTATCCCAATCTTCATAATCCTTAGTCATATCTCTTCGTCTACAGTACTTTGACCTACTACTACTTAAGGACAGATTCGAGATGTCAGAGCGTAACACCACCGAGACAAATTTCAAATTTCAAATGATAGACTATTGCACAATTTCCTTATTAGTCTACCAAACAAAAGAGATGCATTTCTACATATTTTGTAAGCCAAAAAATTTGTACATGATCCAGTGGCTTATTAGTAAGAGAAATTAAAGTAATCAAAGCAGCAACAGTGAGAGAACACGTATCCTAAGGTGGAACGGACGTTGATTGCCCTCGAACAGGAGAATGAGATGTACTAGATTCTAACACAATCATGTTCACTGCGTCTCGGTTATGACGCTGCCAATACTGCCCAAATATGGCCTCCTTAAATTTCTCAACGCGTTTCAAGATAGTGAGCATCGAGGCTGAAGAGATTGGTGACGTCGTGTCATCAACACTAACGGCAGCTTTATTGCATGAAGCCTCAACCTCTCCTTTTTTTATGGCTTAGCAGCGCAAAATTTGCCCTCTACTTTTACCACGAAAGTCAGAGAACACTTCGACCTTTGCGAGCGTCTCACAGAACCCAATTCCAAATTCAGGTTGGAGAACTGCTGCAGTGCAGTTCCCGAGAACAAAACAGCCTTTGATCAGAGAGGCTTCCCCCGCTGACAGACGGTAACAAAGATAACGAAGAGTAACAAAAGGAAACCTCAACTGCTGAACAAATAGGGATTCCATGGCTTGCATCAAATTAGCGTCAAATGTGGGAGAAATGAAGACTTAATGTGTTTGGAGAGGAAGTGAGGTAGACAGTGAAAGAAGTAGGATATGGAGTGATGATGACTAGATAAGGGGGAGGAATTGAATTAGACCTGTGGAGAACCTGGCCCTGAAGGGATTGAAATTCGAGACCAAGTCAATTAGCCGCAGCCCGACATTTAGTCCGAAACCATCTACAGTCTCGGTAATTAATCGTGTAATTGTTACTGTTAAACTCAAGCAAACGTGCTTATCCCTAAGGCCAGTGTTGCGATTCTCATTCTTAAATGCAATCCATTAATGCAGGTTGCCGTTCTGTGTAGAAAGATTTATGTACGCGTTTGGAACACCTGCCCGCATTAGCCGACCGCCAGCAGGTTATCGGTCTGTGTGTAGCACGCGTCCTGTGAGGTTATGCGTTGTTTGTCTCAAGCATTATCATTACAAGTCCGACGTTTGGCGTACTCCGTCGGCGTGGGTGCGTTAGCATGCTCACACGCACGTAGACATTAAAAATGAGGCGACAACCCCACCCACGAGACGTAAGTTTACACATCAAGGAATTATATAAGTAACTGGTTTCATGCCGCTAAAATCGTGTGGCTTTCGCCGCTGAGGTAAATGAATTACACCTCGTTACTTTCCTGTTGCCTATTTCACAGCTTTAACCTCCCCTCCATTTTCACGTCCCACATTTGCAACATCATCTATGCTGTACTTCAGCGGCACGACTTTGTTAAGCTTGAATGGTCTGTGTACTGCTGTATCCTGGTATTCTAATCCTAGACGCAACTGTGAATCACTAGAGGGAAAATACACAGCCAAAGGACCACCACTGAGATGTGATTGTGAACTGCGAGATTTAGCTAACACTGGTGGAAACTACGATAGAGCCGGCTGTGTCGCGCTTAGTGATTGAGAAGCGCATAATGCCTGCATTGGGTGACGACCACAGCAGCAGGCTTGAGGCAATCGTGAGCCACTTCAATGTTGATCCACACGCTGATGTCAATTTCACTGGGAGGTCTGTTTCTGGATCCACTCACCGCCTACCTCTCGTCTTCCTTCTCAACAAAAGCAACAAATTCATTCCACTAGCTTATGGCTTCAGAACTACCAGATTAGTGTACGTTCGATCTCCCTATTATAATTGAAATTGTCTACACTCATTACTTCCACGTATATTCCGGTCTTGAAGCTAATCAACTTCTTTGCGTCGGATTTCGCAGCGTTGCTTCACCGCTACTTACAAATTGTATTAGAGGGTGCAAAAGTACCTCAACATTTTAATACGGAGAGTGCGAAAATATTGGGCATTTATAAGTGTCGTGAAGACCATTTGCAGTCCCAAGTGTCAAATTCTATTTGAACCTTGACATTGATTAATTAAATTTTAAATACGCTTCCAGCACAAGAACCACCTTTTCAGACGGGCCCTTCGACCGAGGAGAGTAGGCAGCTTTGCATGACCTGTAGTCAGACAAGCAAACAAACATTTTGGACATTTCAGCACACATTAGTGCATTGTCGGTGATGACCTCGAATGCGTTAGGCGGAAGAATTTAATCAAATGTTTCTGGCCATGAAGCAGAAATCGCACCTTCAAATTAAGACTGAAATTCTTATCTACCATTCCTTCTGGTTATTTGATACCAGTGAAAAGTAGATCAGCAATGTTTGCTTAATAGTTTATTAAAAGTTGCGCAAGGTTCGGTCTGCCGGTACGACCACAAAGAACTGTGGTGTTCGGTTGATGACGTAAATGAGTGGAATAAATAATCTCCGAGAGTGTGGCAGTGTGTTGGACCTCTAGCGAGTTGTGGAACTGAGAACGCCACTGAAGTGCATTGCAATACGTCTATTAAAACACACAACGAAAATGGACATACAAACGATCGTTTTGAATGCATCACACATTTGCTTTCCACCATGGGGAGGAATTAATCTATCCGTCTTGGTGTTTAGGTCTGTTGATGTCTATGGTGGTAGTCGAGGACAACACACGTCTGAAGAAGCAAAGGCAGTGATGGATTCTGCTACGCCTCGTTCCTGGTCCCGTGGTCGTACTCGCTCACGCTTTCCATGATACTCTGTCAGCCCTGAAGTAACTTCCACCAGAGCTCGCTGGTTCTCGCAGTTCACAATCACCTCCTCCTCAATGGTCTTCGGTCGAATTATTTTACCGTCGTCATTCGCTTTTGCCTCTAGTATCAAAAGCACAAATGGAAAGGAGGTTGAAGCTCACACTAGAAGACGGCTTACCGGATTGAGAGAGTACCACGAATTTAAAGTGGGAATTATGAACTCGGACTCCACAATGTTTACCTCAGTGGCAAAAGTTACACCATCTTTCCTTAATAGAGCCAGTTATTAATATGAATCTTAGACGTATAAATAAACATCTAATCGGGTTGGGAGGCCTTAATCGAGTTCACTCGTGCTTATTTCAGCAAGATGCGTTTTCACTGCAGAAACCACTCAGTAAACGTCATTCGTGAACATCAACCCTGCGTTAGGGTGATCAAAAACAGCCTTGATTGTGTGCTGCAACGGGTATTTGCGGTTGACGAAGACTGTCCGAACTTGCAATAGCGAAGGATTTTGTTACTAATGCTTACGATATAGTGGTAAGGATGAGGGTCCCTTGATGCTTCGTATGGTAAGTGAGTGGTTACGAACAATCTCAAACCGACTGATTAGTAGTAGTTGGATATTTTTGGTGCAGACACAAGCAAAGCCTCAGAGCTCGGCTGCCAGCGATCGAAGAATGTCGTTTTCGTTAATGCCATTCTAACTCCAAATGATGACAACTGCGGGAACCCTCTTTACTATATGCAACTTTGCTCTAAGTTACATGAGAGAGCAAACTGCACTTCTCTCAACTAGCTTCGAGCACCGAACGCAGCAGACAAAGCAAAACGTAGTTCAAGTTGCTCTGATGTGGAAATGCAACAACTGATGCCAATGTTAAATGACCTCTACCTCGTTTATCTATTCGTCGGCACTCGTGCAGATTTGATGCCTGGCCAATCACCCTAGTTTTGCTTGCCATTGATAACATTTCGACGACCTTATTCAAGGGCTGAAGTAGTCGAGTATTGAGTAATTTGCAGGTCGAAGTGATCAAATGAGTTGTTGGGGCCCTTTCTTTACGATGTACCATACAAGTCAGAGTAGAATTATGCTCATTGTAGCATTTGAATTCGGGATACTGACAAGTCAGTGTGAATCAAGCAGTGTAGCCTAGATGAACAATGTCGACGACATTAAAATGGTGAGGTATTCTTAGCACTCGGACACATTCAAATGCTGGAATGGTCCCTCGTACTCTGCAACGCATCTGCCATGTCTTACTGATGTTGGCATTTCGAATAGAAGGATTTGATAAGTCCACTCTAACGAAGTTGTTTTGTCAGGCTACAGATAGTACGCACGAGGGAGAGCGAATGGTGGTAGCTGTAAGTAGAGGTTTCCGAACGGTGCTGGACTTTTACCAAATTGACGGCTTTGAGCAAGTGTAAAAGACCACCGGAGCAAGCGGGTATAAACGCATGCCTTGTGTGTGTTCGATGTCATACTGACCGCAAGGTTAAATCATGACACCAGCTGACTGAGGCACAAGGTTCTGGTCTTGCGCTTGTCGCATGAAGGTCAGTCGCATATGCTTCCTTCCTTCTTGTCAAGCAGCTGTGGTTCATTTAAGGACAGTTTACGTTATGATAGCTAAAGCACAAGCAAAGGGTGAAGTGAAGTTGCAGAATGCTATTACTGCAAAGCATCAATACGCATCGGCACCCTGTGCTTGGTTTGCTGACTGGAAACAGTCGATGGGAGCGGACGCTAAACATTTCAAGTCCTCTCTAGAGGACTGGTTCTTGGCCAACTACTTTTATTTTCCCTTCCTCTTCTCTCGTTTATTGTCCTACCGGGAACGGCTGGTGAATCGCGATGGTAATTGCCTCAAGACCTTAAAGATGAGAGCAAGGCGAAGGTTTACAAAACTGCTCTTCAAAGTAGACTGTGCGTTCACCCAGGATGCGAGCAGGAGCACGATATTGTACTTGAAGGACCTGCACGGAAGACCGGATGTGGTGTGTGGGTGCTACGTCGGTGAGGGGAATCGACATGAATACCCCACTGCATTGTTTGCCTGGGAGTGTCAAAGTCAAAGGGACGGAAACTCACCTTCATCACCCTAACCAACCTTTTTACATCCACCTAACCACCTCTCGTCCGCACAACGCCCGTCTCTCAGTTACTGTTGCCATATGGCGTAGAGACTTCTCCAGTGTACATACATCGTTATGCACTTGCCAACAGTGACTGCAATGCCTCGAGCCGTGTCGACTGCGTGGCCCAATCATGCTATCAGGTAGCCACCACACCTTAGTCAGTTGACCAACTCGCCACATGTTCAGGGTTATGTAATACGTCATTTGTACCAGACAATACTCAGACCCCTATCCAGAGGTCGATTCTTACGGCACTGAACCCTAAAATTTTACTCTGAATTCAGACAATGGGTCCGATTTCACATCTTTTTACCTGCATATTGACAAGGGTTCTAGTGTTGCTCTGTTCTTCCCCATTTTCACTTATTGTCTTCCTGTGAATAGGTGGTGGATTGCAATGGTGATTGAACGAAAGTCCTGCTTGTAGGTTTCATTCTGAGCTTTTCTGACCGGAGATAACCCCTTGTATCTACTAAGTAGAAGTTACAGCTTGTTAGAGTGGAGTCCAAGCTCAGTGCTATAGACCCACTCCGATCTCATCTTAGTCAATGCTCACCACTCACACTTCACCATAGAATGCAAGGAATAACACAGTGTGGATGTAGAGAGGGGCCCACTTCACCAACATATCAACAGGTAATTCCTTTGCACTTTGAGCCTAAACTATTTTGTAAACAGACAAGACGGTGACTGAGATTTGCAAAGTTTGTTGCTAAGAGGACAAAGGCATTTGGCTACACAATCACACAGCGAATTATGCTGCTTATTGCTATTGCTTTAAGGTGAGAACATGTCCGCCGAATTCGCGCAGTATTGGGCGAAGATTCGAGAATCTATAAAACAGCTTCTGGTAGGGTGTTACACTCACGTCACCAACACGTCATGACAAGAAGGGCGAGTAACCACACCTTAGACTTATGTGTTTGTCAGTCAGTGTTAAATGGAGTCATTGAACCTGATTATTTGTGCCCGAACTTTGAATTTAAACGGCAAAATGCAATGGATTTAAAGCCTACTTTAGTCAATATGAAAGCACACTTTCTTTTTAGTCGAGCCTGCATTCACACAAGGTGGAGTGAAGTAGAATTGCGCGGTAATGGACTAGTTGTAGTCGACTACAGTTGACAATAAGCGCAACCACTACTTTTTTATTTGTCTCAAAATTTCTCGGCTTTCAATCACGCTAATGGTCGTTAAAACACCATCGACAGTTGTCCACTACATTATTCAGAAGCTGTTTCGTTACAAAGTGGAAAGCATTCGTGTTGAAGAGATGGAAGGCAATTCAAGGTAGCCTCAAAACAATGCTTTCTCCACCATTGGTTTACAAGTCTGGCCTGTACCGGAACACCGCAGACACTAGAGTGGTCCAATTCAGCGTCGAGACCAACATCGAAAACCCCCAATTTATGCTTGATTCTTCCACATTGTGACTACGACCAGACTTTCCAAAATTTTCCCAAATTCCCAAAAACTTTTATTCAACCCACTGACAGTGTGGCCAGTTAGCATTAATGCGTCTTGATGCTAAAGTAGGATGATGATGGTGGTAAAGAAGGCAATATTTCAATCGCCTGGCGATGCCATTTCGCAAAAAATGGTTCCAACTTGACTTATTAACTAGACCTGGTCGTGTCCAAATAAAAATTTTTCTGGCTCACCTTCAAGCAAAGCTGCGTGGTGTCTTGGCCTTAGCAAGCGTGCCTACAGTCCATTTTACTTACTTTAATACATTTGTTAAACTGTTGGTTTTGGTTACGGACACTTGGGATGGTCGTATCGGCTGTTTCGGGTGGGCTGGACTCTAGGTCCTCCCAGCAGAAGCAATCCCTTTCTGTTTGCTATGAATAATCTGTGCTGGTATTATGCCTTCTCCTGCCTTCACACACCTTACAGACGCTTAAGTGCATAAAAATGGTTTTTAGGCGAAGATTTGATCGTAACTGAAACAAAAAGTAGTAGATACAATCCGTAGTTTCGAAGCCAAGACAAAAGAATGGACGTGTTTTATCAGGCTGAATAGCAGGGGCAGATGCAATGACCTGGGTTTCCATTGTGGGTGAGTGGCCCCAATGCTAGCGATTTACCATCCAGTTTTAATTGCAGGTTCGCCCACCAAGAGGGATGACCTGGTTGATCAACGTGTGTGTGTGTCAACTTAGCTGTGGGCCAGTGGTGACTGGTCTTGTGTGTGTGTGTGTGTGTGCATGTAACGCGTATACGTCATCTTGTTGACTAAAGTAAACGTACTTTCTAGTGACTGACTGACATTTGGCTTGAAGCGTCAGAGAGTAGTAGAGTTTCTTTTGTCCCGGTGTGCTCCCACGTGCACACAAATGGAATGAGGTAGAAACAAAATGCTTGAGAATTAGAATGAAAGCGTAAAAGAACTGCGTCTCTCGTATCGCTTACTAGGTGACCGAGTAAAACGCTAAACTTATCAGACAATGAAAGGAAGTGAATGAATCTACTTAGTAGTTAATCAAAGTAAAGCATAAAAATATGTCTTATTAGCCGCCATTTGGCAATCGCCATGCAAGAATAAAGTTGCCAGCAATATGAAGCTGAACGGGAGTGATATCTCTCCTACAGCAAAAACAGAGCTCGTATTGACAGCCCAAACACGTGTGCCTGTAAGCATATGGTAAGGGATTGTAAGCCAATGGAATGGTTTACTCTTGACCCACAAAACAAATCGCGCGCCCACACGCAGTGCTGTGTCATTAAGGCGATTGTGTGGGTGTTCTCTGGCATCGGCTCCTGCTGGCTCCTCCTACATTCACCTACTCACCTCTATGATTTCAAATCAGTTTCCATTATTTTGCGTCTGCTTCAACCCACTTCTCAATTTCTCTTCCAATTCAATTTTTTGTGAAGATGCAGCTGGTGACTTGAGGTCTGCATTCATCACTAATTTACAACAGACGAAGCCGCTAACTGCTCATTATATTTGTCATTCGACAATCGTTAAAAAATAGCTCATGCTAATAAAGATTAAAGGTAAATGCTTTTTAAATCGGCCGTCCTGTGGATTAATGAAGCCTGTAGCAAAAATAAACAGCGTGTTTGGCAAACGCAAGCAGGAGGCAGAATAATTATTAATCATAACAAGCTTTCGAGGAGATTTTATGCAAGCACTAAGGCCATGGAAACTAGCAGAGCTCCAGTGGCTAATGCAGCACTAATAGATCCACCAGTGGCGACGGTTTTGGGTGTGGGATAGGAACCTATTGGAGTGGTCGTTGCAGGATTCGACGCGGACAGCCTCGTCGTGGGGATCGCAGGAGTGTAAGTCCAACCGCTATTCTTTTTGTGTGTGGGATTCATTACGGAACTGGGGGCTCTGACCAATGAATTTCCACCTGCAGCTTAAAAAAAAACAAAATTGCTTCACTATATGTTTAGTCTTCCACATGCCAACAAACTGTTAACAGGGTACATTGTGGCATTTTGGGCTATCTCATGAGGCAAGCATGACGAAAATATCTGTAGTCGATATTATGACAGAGGATACTGTAGATGAAAGCTACAGAACTATTTTAGTAGTAGCAATAAATGGGTGCCATTGTAGGCTTGATTCGATTAGTCCTGGTTGCTTTCAAACGATAGTTTTGCCTTTGACAAAAGGAGCATAAAGAACCCACATTCCTCCTCACTTGGTGTAGTCGTTCTAACTCTATCACTGCAGACCCTATGTTCACGGTCATCCGCATCACCCTCCACAATGCGTGCACAAACAATGGTAACAATGGTTTGATTTGGCTTCAAATTCGGGATGGTTTAATTTTCCTATTTGGTGAGGTAGATACCGCTAATTGGAACCTTTTCGACTTTCCAAGGAATACTATAGCCAATGACTCGCCCGTCGGGATTAGTTGGCGGTTCCCAACTCACGCGCATCCTGTAAGGATCGATCACTTCAATTTTCACGTTCTGTGGAGCTCTAGAATCTGCACAAATGGAAACGCAGAGAGATGTCTGCATTAGTGTGAGGAGGGTGCCAAAGGCACATTTGTCCCGGTGTGCCCCCACGTGACCCCATATTTAGCCAGATGGAAGCAAAATGCTCAAGCACCAGGGAGAATGCGTGAAAGGTAACGAGGAGTGAGCAGAGGGATCTGTGTCGCTTACTTCAACTTACTGGTGGATCAAGTAATCCGCAGGGAGGTATGAGGCAATGCAAGGAGCCTACTCAGCGGCAGCAAGCTGATTTGACTGTGCTTTGATGCTGTACAAACGAGTGATGGTAGATAAGACATGTCCAGCACTCCTTGGCTATTTTTCTGTTAAGAATTCCTTGTTATACCTTCCCGATATTCTAATTTATTGGTAATTACTGTATTAACTCTCATTTGCTAAATGCTTATATTCACGTATCGATGAAAGCAAAGCATGCGGAGGTACCTCACCTCCTTCTAGTGTGAAACCGCCATGCATGAATAAAGTTGTGAGCAATATGAAGCAGATCAAAAGAGACATCTCTCCTCCGAAAGAAAACAGAACTTGTATCCACAGCTCACACGTGTGCTTATAAGCATGCAGTGAAGGGATGCGAGCCAATGGAAAGGCCTACCCTTGACCTACGGAGCAAATAGCGCACTCACACACATCGTGAAACCACACATGGCAGTGGGTCGTTTGATCGATCGTGATGGGCTTCTCTGGTTCAAATTGACTACTGGCGTAAATTAACGTTATTCTTCAAACTCTTTTGGCAATTTCTGTCTTTGTGTTAGCGTGAGCGGTGGTATTGTGAGTGGGTGATTTGCCCGCACTGGCAAGGGAACTCTCCCAAGCTTTGGGTCCGCAAAAGCAAATGGGGATGCGGTGATGAAATGATTCAGTTCAGATCTCTTAGCCGTGGTGTCTGCAGAATTCGACGAAGAGGATTTGACGTGTCTTACAGAGGTGGTCAGACTTCTTCTTTAAGGATACTCCCTCCCACTTTGCATCCAGTAGTCTTCATGTCCTTCATGGCATCTTCAAATCTTGCACATCTGCCAACTTCGCACTATTGATAATGTGACGTCCATGACTGCCTTATTAAGCCCTCCTGTTTTATTCTGCGTAGTCAAGTGCATGCCGGAATGCAGTAGTCATGGATCAAAGAAAAATGGGTGGTAGCAACAAGTAGGCGTTGTATAAGGCACATTTTAAAAGTATCCGTGAATTCGATCGATTAATTAGCATTCGACGAAACGTAAACTGTAGAATAACTTTTATGCACAGCACCGCAGCCACCGCCACAACTCTCTCGTGGGTCAAGTATATTCACCAGTCTCCCGAATCTCCAGTTAAGTGCCTCCACCAACAAAGTTGGAATTGAATTGCGTCAAGTGAAGGCAAAAGTGGCCAAATGGTAGGACCTCCTCCTTTGCCATCAAACATGGGGTTTGTGGATGTCATGAGGGTCAACTGCTTTTGCTTTGGCATTCCACAAAGTACCTCTATATATGCAAGACAAATGAGATGCGAATCCATGTGTGCTTTTATTTTTACTAGCAGTGAGGTAGATTGCCGAATGCTACACTTCAATTCGCTAAGCACCGTGCATTCATCTACTCCCTCAAAACACCTTTGCCGACGCATAGATTAGTGCGACTGAGAGGAAGGCACATCGTCTTATAGTAACCCGGTGCCTCGTCTTTCTATCTGCTGACCTACGCAAATATTTCTGTGCTTAAAGACTAAGCCTTGGCCTCGAGGCATTTCCTCGGCATCAAGCTAATTGCTACTTAGGCCTTCTGTACAGTGGTGAGCAGAATGCTCTTACCACATCAATGCACACTAAGTGCACTGCATTCATCGAAGTCCCTTTTCCGATGGATTTACAATATGTGTGTTCGATGACAGAGCTAATAACCAACACCAAATGAATCACGAATCCCGAGTGCCTTAAGTGAGCACTTAAGGATTTCACCTGTTGAAAATCAGTGATGAATGCAGACCTCAAGCCACCAGGTACATCTGCATCCAAGTAAAATTAGAGAGAGAAGCTAAGAAATGAAATGAAGTAGATGCGAAATAATGGCGACTGTTTTGAAAGCATAGAGGTGAGTAGGTGAACGTGTGAGAAGCCAACGTTGACTTGTGGTTGTACGTGTGCTTAGTGCAGGCATGTGCACACAGACCATGTGATGTGTGCACGCAGTGTGCCTCTCTCCACATTGCCTAGAAGGTACGGAGATGGCACGGTGCATTGGAGTTAGCAAAAGGAAGACCTGTCCTCAAGTAAACGGTGACATCAAAGAGGTGGTGGAGGAGAGGAATTTGAATGGTGAATGGGAGGAGTAGGTGCATGAATGGTTGGAGTGGGTAGTGGGTGGATGAATGAATAGAGGGTACATTGATAAATAAAGGAGGTATGTAAGTTATGTAGCCGAACGATGGCTGGATGGAGGATTATGGACTTAATGTATGCTGAATTTCGAGGCGAATATAAAATGCCCGGTTTCGGAATTATGAATGAGTATCTTGTAGATAGTGCGATGGAGGCTTCATTTTCCAACTCGCTTGGCAGAAGTTAGTCACGCTGTGCTAATAGGTACGTGGGCGAAGGGGTCATGACCGATGGTGAAAGAAGATTGCTGTAGGTGGTAAGGACTGGAGGAAAATTACTGGAAAATTGATACTTTGCAGAGCTCTTATCATAAGGTGCGCCCTTCGCCTTCGCGATTACTTCACCAAGCCCACGCATGCTCACGAGTCCACGCTGGCTTCTAAGACCTTTACCTACCCACCTCTATGCTTTCATAACACTCTCCATCATTGCTCATCTGCTTCATCCCACTTCATAATTTCTCTGCATCCATCCATCAATCCACGCACCCTCTCTTAAGTCGACTTTCCCTTCATTTTACCCATCCACTAACCCATCCACCCACTCATCTATCCACTCCTCCCATTCAGCATTCAAATGCCTCTCTTCCACTGCGTCTTCCATGGTCCCGTTTACTTGCGCACAGGTTTTCCTTCTGCTAAGTCCTACTGCACCGTCTACAACATCCACAAGTGGTCAGGTGTGCAACATTCGGCTAAATGTTACGTCCACCTTTCTTCTGATAGTCAACGTTCCGGAATGTGAAGTGGATTAAACAGAAATGGGTAAGTGAAGAGTATGCACTGTCTTACTGCTGTCGTACACTCTGCTTAGCACATGTGTATATGGAGGTCGTGTAAAAAGACAAAGACGGTGAAGGAGGAGGCAAGGTTGAAGAGAGACACGTGTGCTTGGAATGCATAGGAGAAGATAAGGTGGCGAGTTGAGGAGACAAGGCATCACAAACTACCATGAAGGCAATAGTGTTAACCATATGTGGCAGTCATTTGCTTCTCCTCGGTATCCTACAGGTCCACTCTTAACACATTCAGCAATTACCACGGCGAAGAGAGCACAGACGTGATGCAGACCCGTCATTTTCACTCTGTCTTGACAAAGGTTTGTCACGATGCGCTGATAGTCGCGTAGGCGAAGGACCAAGCATAGTCGATGGTGAGAGAAGGTTGCTGTGGATGATGAAATACTGGAGGCAAGTTTCTGGTGTATGCATTGATTGTAATGAGAAGTAGATGAGAAATGTAAAAAGAGAGCAAAAAATGATTTCATGATGGAGGGAATGAATGAAAGGCATTTAAATGGAAGGAGGAATGAAAAAAGAAATTGGCGGATTAGTGTGTGTAAGCGAGATGTATGTTATGTTGAATAGAATAAGGGAGAGATGGAGGCGAGAGAAGAGGGAGAGAGGGATTAAGGTTAAAAGCGTATAAGTGGCTCAACTTTTTTCGTCCATCCACTGTGAATGTCCCATTTGCTTCACAAGCACTCAGCCTTGGGAGTTCATGCAACTCCTCCGTTCGACACACTTCCTCATCTTGCCGGTCCTCTAAGCGGTGCCGCCTTTCCTATCCCACTAATTCACCGCACCGTATGTCAGTTTAGTTAAATTAGTGGATTTTAGCAGCCAGCTAAATGCACGATCGCTCGTTAGAGGACGAGGTGATGAGCGAGTATTCTAAGCAGGAAGAGAACGACAGCATAACGGATTTCCTTGCCACCGACCGCATACGAGCAAACAAGACGGATGTGTTCGGGGTTTGTGCGTGTGTGTATGCGTAGGTGAGAGCTGACTGAATAATGGAGACTGGAACGTTTGCGGTAATGCGATTGGATTCAAACGTGATGCGACCACTAGTCTACCTGTCATTGACAACAACCAGTCGTAGTTTGGGAGGGCGAACGAATCAAATGAGAGGCCCAAAAGAAAATTCATCCAAAACTTTGCAGCAAAAACGTACTTTTAATTAGTGGCGTACTCTGCTGATGCTAGGTTCTTTCTGTTGTAAAGAGATTGGGCTTAATAAGCCGTCCTTACCGCGATTTAGTCTCTAGCACTATCGTCATTCTGCTCGCCTCTTAGATCCTTCATACGGCAATGACCAGTATGTTCTTCCACATCACTTCACCTTCTTACAACATTACTGCAAACTGAGTTCACTACCTGCACAAGATTTTTTAGGAAGACGTAATAATTCGCTTGTTGGATGGCAGCTCTAATAACCGGCACCAAACGTTTTACGCATCGCGAGTCGCTAGGATGAGCAGTTGGCAGTTTCGCCTTCTCCTAATCCGCGAAGAATGCAGACCTCAAGTCACCTACTGCGGCTACATCTAAATTGAATTGGTAGAGAAATTAAGAAGTGGGATTGCGTAGGTGAGTGATGATGGGGATTGTTGTGATAGTATAGAGGTCATTAGGTGAGCGTGCAAGAAGCCAACGTGGACTGGTGGGCGTACTTTGGCTTGGTGTAGACGTGTATGAATGAGCCATGCGATGTGTGAGCGCAGCATGATGCAGTAACAATTGTTGGTTGGCATTTTTGACTACCTCTCTTCACGCAGTCTCGAGTGCGTTAATACTACAAAATTGTATTCAGAGAGAGCGAAATCTGCGTTATTGAGCAGATTAAAACTAAAATTTGTGTTCTGTGGTAGCCAAGTTTGCAGTCTTGTGTAGATTAATTCTACAAATTTCCATTTAGTGATGGCTTAATTTGTACGCTTCTGGAGGTCAATACTACAAAATCGCATTCAGTGAGAGTAGCATTCGCAGCCTCGCAGAGACAGCAGGGTATACTGATTCTGCTTATTCGACTACGTTTGGAAATGAGCATTAAGCCTGGACGATAGCGAGAATCCATCGAGACAACTGTAGAATACTTCTTGGGATCTGCGCAAAGCGATTCCTTCATGATTAGTATGAGCTCTGCCTTCGCAAAGCGTCAGATCATGACTCGAAGCTAAATTTATATCCCTTAGATTCGCTAGGCCTCCAAGAGTTTGGGGAAGTAGCCAGAAACATTGGTAAGAGCAAAATGTTCTAACTTTTCTTCATTTAAGCATTTCATACCACCTATGAGAGAAGCAAAAAACACTTCATTGTTATTGGCCAATCACACTTTTCCACAAATGATCGAATTATCTAGACGATAGTCACCCTTTCCTTTCGTATAGCGCTTCATAACAAACGGGTTTTCATCCTTTGCACACGCATACTTAATCCCCTCCGTTGTTTTTGCATTTCCAGTTCTTACGCTTTTGATCAACTACATTCTGATTCCCCTACAACACCTCACAGCTAGCGCTTTGTTTGTTTGATTGCTGGTTTCGGCTATGATAACTTGGGTGGCCATACTGCTTCAATCAGGTGGATTGGTCTTCGGACCATGCCAGCAGTGCCTTCCCTCTGTATGCTGAACAATGTATGCATGTTCTACCCTAGCATTATGCATTCTTTTGCTTCCAAGGAAGTCTTGGGACGCTACATCGCATTTATTCCACACACTAAAATTGCCCGACTGCCTTCTAGCCTTATTCCACAACAAAAAGATTTATTGTTTTGTTTCAGCACCCTTATTTTTGAGACTTGACCAACCCTCTACCCCTCTGCAGTTTGCTTTATGCTAACTACAAATCCTTTGTTATCGCGACCCATCAGCGTGTTATTATGATGCCCTCAAGGCCGTCGCCATCGTTCTCGCCTTGTGAGACAAAACCTCCCTACTATGAAGCAATACGAAGCAACATCGACTCATTCTTAAATAGCTTGAATGAATTGGCTTACTCCTAGTCTCCGTAGCCCACATTTACGTGTCTCCAGATCACGTCACAATGCACACCACGTGTTTGTTTTAGGAATAAATTGCCCAAAGGTCAACCACACACAAACGAATAAACTAATTTTTAAGCGAAACTACCAATTAGCCTTGCTACCACAAATTCTGGACCCCGAAAAACAGTTAATTGTCTCGTGGCTAATGCCTTCATTTTCATCGTGACAAGTCTGACCTTATAAAAAAGTGCTTCATGTTATTTCTGGTTTGATATTTCTATCACATCGCTGCATCACAATGTGCATCTATGGACGTTACTTTGTTGAAAGATCAATGTCGGCAACTGGAGGGAAGTTTCGATGCTATGTCAACGAGGCAGTTAAAGGGCCAACAGACCAGCATAACTTTCAGCAAAGGTGAAAGATACAAAGGACTGCAGATACGTCAACTGATGTTATCGAAGGACGTTTATCAAGCAGATCTCCCACCATAATCTCCACCCCGTCTAGTCATTCCTATCAGCTTATCATTTAATTCTACACAGTTGCCCAGTGATGATGCTAACTACCACGTCTGCTTAAGGGAATCGCATGTTGGAATGACAACACAACACAATTTAAAGCCGTCCTGCAGAGGGGATGGTATTGCAAGAATTATCAAGCAGTATACAACCTCCCCTCTCTTTTCACCTACTTGGCTCACATGTCCACGTACTAAGTGGTTGGAGGCATCTTGTCTTCTCTTTTTCCCAAACACTCCATTCCGCCTCAAACTCACCTACCCAATTATTCACTAATCAAACATTTCGCACCTTCTGAAGCCATTTTCAAGGCTAATCGACAGCATATCAACACCTCAAACAATGGGCAAAATGCACCCATTACCTGTGAGGCCAACAATTAACTGAAACCCAACAAAACAAGAACAGTTCTACACCTCCTGAAGCAAAATATACCGCACCTGTCTCGTAGTCATACAAATAGGTTACGGCTAGCAGAGCTTCAATCCAGAATAGAACAGCTCCACCACCAATCCACACATACCTACCTCAGTTTTCTCAGCTTTTCCCTCCCAGGAGGTGAGGAAGGATATCATACTTAGGCAGAATACATGCACGCGCATTTAACATACAACTCCGAAGAGGTACAACGACGACGCAGTTAAGTGACCTCGTCACCAGAATTCGTCATTAAACAAACGATAGCATGAGAAAACTATGCATGTTAGAATCTGCAGAAGGAAGTGGGGCATAAAGTTATTGGACATTTACCGTTTCTCCCACAAATTAGTCACATTGGGTGAACATGCCATCCAATTCACTGCAAAACTTACACGTGCAGATGGCGTTAAAAACGCTTCTTTGGGTAGGTCATGCATGCGTGGAAGCTTGTCAATGACTCGCATTGAATGTCTTCTGCATTAGCCAAACGATTTTCAAGCATATAACAGCTAACAATAACTACGCTTTCGATTACTCCACAACTAATTCATATTGGCTTTACCTCACACCAGACCATCATTAAAGGCGACGGTACCTGAACATTATATCTTGGTTTTGAGAAAAGCAAAGCTAATAATTATAAGCCGATGAGGAGGAGACTGCTGATGCAGCCCAATTGCTAAGGAGAGCACGGAGGATGGCGCTAAAGGTGGAGAGGGACCATGTAATGCATCGGTAGTTCGTTAGATGGCGGGTGTTGGTGGTCGGGCCATATACTTTCCCTGCCGTTGTACCTTCGCCGAGTGGGTCGTCGGTTTGTGGAATAGACGTGTATTCTACCCGAATGTTATGTCTCATTTGGTGTTCTTCGGGGTCGCGAAAGTCTGAAGGCGCTGCAGCGCGTTTGTGTTCAGTAGTGATGGAGACTTAAAGTACCGTTGACCGTGGCTCATTTGTGTAACTACTTGACAGTTGCGTAATATTTTACCTCAACAGGTATGCAAAGGCTATTCACTGTGTTGGATTGCAATCAATCGCTTGCACTGTTGATGAGTGCATTTCAAAGCAAAGTCGATTTGTTAAAGGTGACATGCCGCCACTTAGTCTTGAGAATGGATTTAAAATGTGTGAAAGACGAGACGGCATCAGCCATAAAACTTGCCAGTGGTGGAAGAAAATAACCTACAAACCAACCACGTCAACCACTAAGTTTTCATGCAACCAGAGAAGGAGGAAGGAGAGAGGGATGCCACACTCACGACTACAATATTGAGCCTTGTCCTCCTCTAGTGTCAGGGTGCTAGAGCAGTAGGGAGTAGGTAAGGTGGGTCGGCAGAACACAAGGGTTCTAAAGGGATTGAGAGCTAGAAATTTGGGAATGGAGAGAGAAAAATGTAAAAAGTATGAGGATTTGTGCATCAGAGAGCAGGAAAATACTGATTTAAAGAGCTTAGTAGGGATCGGCCGTTGGTAGTTACTTGATCGAATTAAACCAGTTCCAGCCTAAGAAAATCAGCAAAGTCTAATGAGCATTGGGACGACAAGGAATTCAAAAGCCAACACCACTTTGTCCTCTTCCACACTTTGAGGATTAGTATGGACTTAATAAGTGCGAAATTAATTACAAAACATGCGCTGCAAGTCATACCCTCTCATAAGGTCTGGCACATGCAACACTTCAATGTTCAGCCAAATTTTTCGAACCACAGTCGGTGATGCACTAAAAAGCGTAATAAAACTTATAAGTTGCGACAGTGTCCGGTAGTGACTCGGAGCCGAATCGCCAATCAAAGTAATGAGGTTAAAACGGTCACCACAATAAGGAGGCCTATTGTGCACTTTAACTTTGCGATTGCAACTGTTTCGCGAAAATAGACATTTCAAACGTTAGCCTTCCTTCTACTTCATCCTGTCAATAAACCACAAGAAGCCATTAAGTAAACTGAAACACTCAAGTCTGGCAAAAAATTAGCATTCACATGCCTCCCCTCTAATTGAGCTGATGCCGTCCTCGCACCATTGGCAAGGATCCGACCGGCACCACTAGCCTGGAAACCAGACACACAGCCCACAGTCCACAGCCAATCCTTGTACATGACTCTTGGACATCAGAGTAAAATAGCATCACAGAATCGCCATCAGTGAGCAATCTGCCATACTGATTGTAAACGATTAAGAACTAGCATGCATTCATAACGTTTACCTGACAATGTGTAGCTAACATTGATACGGTTGAAGAGAGCCTAGCTGCTGTCATTGCCACCCGGTGGGCTCATGCAGTGAACAGAGACACGGACGCTCTCATCTGGGGTGAGAAGGAAAGGAGAAGTTCGATGCAAAGACGCAATGAACGATGCGACTGGGGGGGTGAAAGGAAGTTGAGAGGTGGTGAAGGGACGCCCGAAGGCTCCCCACTGGCAAAAACTATGCACCCGAGCGAACCCGATTAGAGTCCGTCGCAGGCTTCAACACAGCGGAGTGCAATGCTGAGCCTCCACCTGGGGTCAGGGCCTTGCTGATCACCCTGAACCCGGCGCCAGGTAAGTTTGATGCGCTGCCATCCCCCTCATACCCCTTCCACAACCACCACTTGCGCCTGCTGTGCTAATCCACCAGCACTGCACACTGCTCCTAATTTTCGCCAAGTTGTGCATTGCTGCGCTCCTGCACTTTGATTTTTTTTTGCTTTATTATGCAATAACGCTTGCATTTTTTTAATTTTTGTTTATTTTTGATCTCTACTTAGGCACTTCTACTTTTACACTTCAGTAGCAACTTCATCTTAACTCGTGTGCGTTAGGCACGTCAAGGGCCATGTCACATTGGATTGTCTGCAGCAAGTTAGTGCAAAATACATTATGAAAACGGATTCGCTTTCTTATTGATGGGTATAGGAGGCTAGTATTATGCCCACATATACCCTAAATACGATAATTTCCAACTGCGTACATGCATAGATGCAGCCAAAATGTGGCAAAGTCTAAATTGCTTGAACGGAAGGGTTTTTCGGTGCATTTAGCATGTCGGATTATTTTGCAATATTTTTAACTTACCTAAAGAGACAGTGAGGGCTTCCTTAACTGAATCTGTGTTGGCGATTGTGTTGACGTAAGTGCCTTGCTAGCCCGTCTCCACCTGTCTACCTAGCCCATTTTCTCGATTGCCCAATTCTCCATCATCTCTCGGCAGCTCTTTGAGTTCCTCCTTCGCCACTTCTCAGTAGAACTCTGCATCGCTCTATGCACGCCTTTTTCTTCCCATCCGAATTCCTCTTAAATTTCGGCTCTACCATAGCCCACGGTGATAGCGGTTCCAATTATTTCTTCTGAACGTAGTGTCTACATCGTAAGACTTCCAGGCGCGCCAAAATTAGCAAGCTCTTTGAATCTGAAGGGTCTCATATCAGACGCTCTATTCAAGTCCTTCTCCTTCACATGATCGTGCGTCTAAACATTTCGCAACAGATTCTTTTTTACCAGTCTAGCTGTTATTGCTACAATAAAAACGTGAAAGCGTGCCTGGCCTTCTAGAAGTAAGGGCAGAAGGAGAGAAGAGAAGGGAAGGGAGGGACCTTCTACATCTGCCTTTCATGAACACAGATTAAGTGCCCATTCCTGTCTATGCCGCGCAAAAATGCGCATTTGAAATCCAGAAAACGTACTAAAACGAGTAGATGTTGGATAGGTGAACAGGAGGGAAGCAGAAAGGCAAGGGAAGCTTGCCGTCACCTTCACTATCAGCATGCTAGTGTGACCTAGGCAAAATATTCAATCGACTGCTTGAGCTTTTTCCAGTCAGCTGCCGGACACTCTCAGATTTCACGTACAAAGCACGCGGTCAGGAGGAAACAGCCTTTGCTTTTATAGTTAAAATTTCCTAATTTTATGATGTATTGAGCGCAAAAATTTAGAGAGAAAGTGGATTGCTGCACGCAGGCAGCAAAGATAACACCTTTAAAGCCATGACTTAAAAAAGTATGTAAAATTAAGAACTCAATTATGCAGCAAATTGTTTGCCTATAAAAGTATTTTATCTTTAAATTATTGCTGGTGCCAAGCAGATGCCTTTTTTCTCATCCTCATTCTCCTCCTCCTCCTCCCCCTCTTCCTCCTCTTTTAACGATGTTTGATTGTCAGCAAACCCACACCAGCGGGCACCAAGTCCTACGCCAATTTTGTCTTGCGACCCCTCCTGGGCACCAAATCATTAGCAATGAGCTTCCACCTCGAAATACGGTAGCAAAGACCGTCAGCAGCACCAAGGCGGTGACAAGGAAAGAGAGCTTAGGCAACGACCTCCTAAGTTCCTTTGGTGTCAAACAAATGAGGCCTGTACACCTTTAATCGCCACTGTTTTGGCTTCGTTTAGTGCACAAGCTGCTAGTGGATTGCACACAACTTTTTGTAGTGGTGGCGGTGATATTAGTTTGTGTGAGCGTGTGTGCATTTTTGCCCCGCTTATCCGAAGAGAAAATAAACTACAATAAGAAGCCTTGCATCTTCAACGAGGGTGTTCATTTACTGGTGGAGTGTGACGGAGGCAGCACTGTCGCATTTCTCGAAGGAGAGGCTGTATCAAAAACAGATCAGGCTTCCTATGGAAATTTCTTTAAAGGTATTTTTACAAACCCTCGATGTAGTACTTTGTTTGTTAGAACTACCGGTTTCTGTGAAGGTCACAGGGGTGGCCGTATTGCCCTAGCTGCGTGGGCTGGCCTCCGGGCCATGCTAGCAGCCTATTTCCCTCTGTCCGGTGAATATATGTATTCTACCCTGCCACTTTGCCTTAAGGGAGCCTCGGGACGCTACACTCGACATGCACTGCATATTAGCGCCATCCCTCTCCATGCCTTTACTCAACTAATTTACGACAGTAATGCTTTGTTTGTTTGACCGCCGGTTCCGGTCTCAGCTGGAATCCGGACTATGCCAGCTGCTCAATTTCCTCTCCCTATTGTATATATATATATTCTACCTTGGTATTTTTGCCCTCTTCTGCCTTCAAGAGAGCCTCGTGGCGCTGTAACGACAGCTTTCTCACTTCTAGGGAGCAAGCAAAGTTTAGTACGTGGTTACCAGAAAAGGATGCAGACAAATTTCTTCTGAAGGCTTATCTGTTCAAGTTTAGCTCAGAGTCACCCAAGGAAACTTGATCCTAATTGTAGAATTCGACGGGCTCAAAGACCTTAAGCAGATGAGAATGCATTACAAACACCATTTTCAAGAAGAAATACCAAACCTCAGAATCCAAAATTTAAGTAAGTACATTTAAACCTAGAAACTACACACATATGTTACTAAAGGAAGGCAAATAGCTTCGTAACTTACATTTTGCTTTAAATGCTTTTGTTGGAATGCTCATTTTCTTTAAATGTGCTTCGTAGGCCAGAGACGGGACGACAATTTGAACCTGGTTGGGAAGCAGCATGTTCACTCCCAAGAACGCTACATATTCTTGTCCTGAACTCCTCCAAGAGACCCCTCCGTACCCTCTCTCTTACCCATAATAAAGATGTCAAAGCGTATTAAGACTTCTAACAGCAAGGACAAGAAGAGCGAAGAAGAGAAATTCTCTATACTTATTTTGGCGTTCCGAGGCTCTATTGAAGACAAAAGATGGCAGAATACTAGGGTAGAATACATATATTCAACGAGCAGAGAGAAATAAGCTGCTGGCATGGCCCAGCGGCCAGCCTACACAGCTAGGGCAACATGGCCACCTCTGTGTCCCTGACCGAAGCCGGTAGTTCAAACATAGCATTACATCTTAGTTTAAAAAATAAACTCGAGCTAGTAATGATAAAAACGCGCCAAATCCATCGAATTCGTCTGTTGAGGAATCTGGACAATCTAATTTGGGGAATTAATCCAGGCGTGGCGAAACTGATATGTGCTAAAAAACTTATTAGTTTAAGTTGTCGTTGACCCTATCATGCTTTGTTACCCTTAAATAATCATTTGGGTGTTTTATTGCGATTTACTCTTTCGTAAAACACATAAGTATAAGCATGTTGACCTGCTAGCATTGCCAGGTTTTAGCGCTGCATTTGCTTTAGGAAATGCTGTAGGCGGAGTAGATTTAGGTTTAAAGACTTGCTTATGCTTGTATAAGACAACCTAATCGTGTTTATTTGTTGTACCGAATAGCTTGCGCGCGGTTGACTTGGGCTCACATTTTTGTGAGAAGTCTTTGGTAGTTGCAAGTGCGCTGGGACTTTAGCTGGAGGGAGTCTACGTGTGAAAAAGTGGAAATTATTAGTAAATGTTGGGAGTTGTTTTGTATGCATGGCGGTGATGACTCGTTGTTCGGAAGGAACGTGTTCCTAGTGGAGCATTATCTGCGAAGCGTGGAAGCATTACCCAACGCCACTGAATGTGAATCCCGCCTTCGCCATTACCCACTACATTCCTCTGATAAGATTGGATTGCAGCTCATTGGTCGTTGCGTTTTCGTGGAGTGCTCAATTCAATGTGCATCCTTCGTTTAAATACATGTCTTTTTTCCTAACTGTAGATCCTTTCATATTTTATGCATGGTAAAAGGTGCGTTATTTTTCTAACTGAAATACCCGTATTGGTTAAAAATGTATCAAGGGTGCCAAACGCTTCGCAATCGGATTGCTCTTTGCCTTCAAGACAGCAATTCCGCGCTGATATGGTCTTTGCGAACCGTGTTATGTAGGGCCTAGGAAATCGCTTGATTGTAGGGTCAGCTCCGATGAGTCGGCGTTTAAGATAGACTCAGAAACAAAGGAATCGCTGCTCAGAGACTTTTAGCTCTTTGCTTGGGGGTTTTCGCATCGTTAAGCTTCACCTTGTAGTGATCTTAAATATTTGGTTTTTTGAATGTTTTCATCATTTGTGCTTTTATGTGTCCGCTTGGAAGCTAGTTGGACGTTCGCATTGTCAACCTTTCCATTTTTGCTGCTTCTTTGCTTTTCAGATGCTACGAGCTTATTATGGCGGTAAAGCAACTTATGATGAACTTGTGGAATGATGGGCGTTGTAGAATTCTTGAGTTGTCTGTGGGGCGTCTTTTACCTGTGATGC
Source organism: Taenia hydatigena (assembly GCA_036345935.2). Lineage (NCBI taxonomy): Eukaryota > Metazoa > Platyhelminthes > Cestoda > Cyclophyllidea > Taeniidae > Taenia > Taenia hydatigena. The sequence continues at coordinate 13,118,848 of JADWOT020000002.1, read as the reverse complement.
GGATCTCACCGTGGACAATACCAGCGCATTTGACGGCATAATGATTAGTGTCATCATTTTGACACAAACATTGGGTAATTGCGTGACCATAAGCCGAATGGATGAGACGAGTGTGAGGTTCGTGTTGGTGTTCCTTTGGGAAAGGATGGGAAATTATCGAATAATTGCGAAGGAGAGTAATTGAAGCTGACCTAGCGTTTTGTTGGATAGTGAACCATTTTGACGAAGGGGATGCGGTGGTGAAGCCTGTTGGAAACAATGAGGAGAACCTAAGGAGCACTTGACTTTGCATGGTGCCAGAGTCAATGCAGGTCCAAGGTGTGGCGAAAGTGAATTTTTCCCCATGAAACATTTTGTGGCATGTATAGGGACGTGTACGAATGGCGGTGTGTTCTGGATCGCAGTTGATGCTAATGAGCGATTTCATTGGTGGGAACTAACTGCACCTCTGGCATCACCCGCAACGCTGATTATGAGGCGCGTTTCGACGCAGTCACAGACTCATCATGCTACCAGTGACACCTATCGTTGCCAGCAGTGGCAATGGCAAGGGAGAATGTGGATGCACATGTCGGTCCATAGGAGTCCACTTGGATCGCACTAAGCGCCTTTGAGCTCGTCATCGTCGTTGCCAGCCGTGACGTTGCACTTACTTAACCAATCGATTCCGTTGGAAGTTCTCTGCTCGGTATGGACATAATTAGCATGCCTTTGTGCTTGATAGACTCATGAAGGGCTGGATGTGGTGTTTTGGAGCAGAACGAGAGCTAAAAGGTGCCAAGTGGTAATCCGGTAAGTACTTCTTTATGGGAAAGTATGTTGCATAAGTTGGATCAGATGCTACCATCGGCTTGCAATTATTAGTTTGCATGCTTTTTTTGACCTAAGTGGTTAAAGTTTTGTCACCTTTACCAACAGTTTGGTATGGGGCGAAGCCAATATGAAGTAGCTTGGGAGTAGTTGCTAGTGTAGTTGCTATGATCTTTTATGTGCTTGATAAACGTTTGGTTTATGCTAAAGACATTTAAGATAAATTATCCATAATTTTTCACGCAAGGATAACTTATCCAAAGAGGCCTTTGTAATGGCGCCTACATGTGTGAGCGTTGTGGTGATTGGGTAGCATATTGCCTAAGTTCGATCAATTCGTAGAAGAAATGGCAAATTCCCAATGACTTTTTGTCCCACATGTTTTCGCAGATTCTAACATGTGCAGTTTATGTCATCATTAAATTGTACAATTTTGGGAATTGTTTGTGTTGTTTAGTGACCATTTGCTTGTTGATGGCACTGAGTGTTACCGCTGCCTAGGGCAAGTAGTTAAGTGCAAAAAATAAAAAAAAAAAATGCTAATGTTAATGCATAGTACGGCAGAAAAATCAAAGTGCAGGAGCGAAGCAATGCACAACTTGGCGAAAATTAGGAGCAGTGTGCAGTGCTGGTGGATTAGCACAGCAGGCGCAAGTGGTGGTTGTGGAAGGGGTATGAGGGGGATGGCAGCGCATCAAACTTACCTGGCGCCGGGTTCAGGGTGATCAGCAAGGCCCTGACCCCAGGTGGAGGCTCAGCATTGCACTCCGCTGTGTTGAAGCCTGCGACGGACTCTAATCGGGTTCGCTCGGGTGCATAGTTTTTGCCAGTGGGGAGCCTTCGGGCGTCCCTTCACCACCTCTCAACTTCCTTTCACCCCCCCAGTCGCATCGTTCATTGCGTCTTTGCATCGAACTTCTCCTTTCCTTCTCACCCCAGATGAGAGCGTCCGTGTCTCTGTTCACTGCATGAGCCCACCGGGTGGCAATGACAGCAGCTAGGCTCTCTTCAACCGTATCAATGTTAGCTACACATTGTCAGGTAAACGTTATGAATGCATGCCAGTTCTTAATCGTTTACAATCAGTATGGCAGATTGCTCACTGATGACGATTCTGTGATGCTATTTTACTCTGATGTCCAAGAGTCATGTACAAGGATTGGCTGTGGACTGTGGGCTGTGTGTCTGGTTTCCAGGCTAGTGGTGCCGGTCGGATCCTTGCCAATGGTGCGAGGACGGCATCAGCTCAATTAGAGGGGAGGCATGTGAATGCTAATTTTTTGCCAGACTTGAGTGTTTCAGTTTACTTAATGGCTTCTTGTGGTTTATTGACAGGATGAAGTAGAAGGAAGGCTAACGTTTGAAATGTCTATTTTCGCGAAACAGTTGCAATCGCAAAGTTAAAGTGCACAATAGGCCTCCTTATTGTGGTGACCGTTTTAACCTCATTACTTTGATTGGCGATTCGGCTCCGAGTCACTACCGGACACTGTCGCAACTTATAAGTTTTATTACGCTTTTTAGTGCATCACCGACTGTGGTTCGAAAAATTTGGCTGAACATTGAAGTGTTGCATGTGCCAGACCTTATGAGAGGGTATGACTTGCAGCGCATGTTTTGTAATTAATTTCGCACTTATTAAGTCCATACTAATCCTCAAAGTGTGGAAGAGGACAAAGTGGTGTTGGCTTTTGAATTCCTTGTCGTCCCAATGCTCATTAGACTTTGCTGATTTTCTTAGGCTGGAACTGGTTTAATTCGATCAAGTAACTACCAACGGCCGATCCCTACTAAGCTTAAGTTATTGTCGTTTCTGACTGGTTCAACAAATTCTTGTCGCCCCGATTCTTCATGTAATTTTTGTCAATGTGCGTTTTGATCGTAGGTGTTGTTAGTCTCATACAGGATGAAGATTCATGATCCTCTCATGCCGGTGACATTTGTATAAATGACTTGCTCGGTAACTGCAGTAGTTGCTCTTGGTATGTTCATTGCAGTTCATTAATTTGCATTGTAGGCGTCTAAATGGCTGTGTGCTACAGAAAACGGTTGCCGAGGACCATGACTACTATGGATATGCAGTCGAATTCTATCATGCTGTGGACTTCCTTAATGTATTACTGACTCTGTATGGTCTTGATTGCTGCTGGCATATAGTACTGACTTAAAAGTACCCGAGATACCTTCGACTTATTCACGATCCCTTTTGCCCTTAATCTTGACAACCGGCGTAGCTGCTGACTCACCCTCAGCCGGTGCTGCGACCATTGGTAACGGTGAAGCGACGCAACTATTATCCAGACATTAATTAATGATTGAAATTCTTTGCATTTGTTTTCCTTTAGCTACATATATTGGGTGTCGTATGAATATCAGGGCCTTCTGATATGCCTTGATTGCATATTCTTACATCAATCACCAAAGAAATTAGTACCTAATTGTCATGATCTGGAATATCGTGTGCCCGTAAATTGACTGCTGTAATTGGTTCAATGAATTCCTCTCCTGCCTGGCGTTCGATTCCTTCCAACTAAATGATGACCAAGGAGTGCATTCAATGAGCAAGTCATTAGGCGGTATCCTCATGAGGTCTTTAATCGAGCCTTGGAAGGCATAGCTTTAATACCGACTTGGTGACCACTTTTAGAGGGTGCCCTCAGTAAATTAGTGAGCTATAATAATGGGTTTGACGTGAAGGTATTCTAGTGAGGCAGAATAAATGCCGAGCTTTACACTTCTGCTTGTAATCCGGCAGGCGAAAAGTTAATGCAGTTTTCCGTAAATGTGCACAGGTTGTAACTCCTCTTACGTCACATAAGGGTGCACATCTAACAATCGTTTTCAGGCAAAAATAAATAAAGCTTATTCTCCTATACGCGCTTTTAGGTTGGGTTGTTAATGAGTGGGAGTGAAGTCACTTTCTCTTGATAAGGGGAGGGGGTGGGGGAACGGACGCTTGTGCTTGGATGAAATAATGTAGAGCAGAGGCAAGCCTGCAGCACAGCTACTGCTAATTGGCCAAACCGCCACAAAAGCGACTACTAGAAATGCCAAATAAGGCTGCTATCAAGTTCTGGCACACACAAAGTCAACCGGTCGGAGTAGGATTTGGCGAAATGTCGGATCAGTCTTTCGCTGACCTCATTTTTGTGAAGCTCTAGAATTTGTGAGTTATTTTAGCAAAAATTGCTTGCTTCATTGTGACTCCCTGGTTTATAACTAGTTTGGCTGTCACAGACACTCCTACAAAGAGCGTGGTAAGAACCTGGGTTGTTTTAATTGAAGCGTCCGATGGATCATTGCAAACTTGCTGCCACTTTTTGAATCTAAGTAAATGAGGGTAACGAAATTACGAATTGTTCGTAGATTCCAATGTTACAAAAGAGCAGCAAATCAGACGAGAGGCGAGAATCCTCAAAGACTTCATGCGCGCAAAGAGAGGTCTAGTGGCTTTGGGTTCGAGTGGTTTATAATTAAGCGCAGAGGCCTAAAAGTCAATGTCACTAGAATATGACTTTTATCTCCAAATCTCTGATAAGCTATTAGTTTTCAAAATATTGCATTTCCCATTTGGAGAGATGAGCGTGATAATTAAGCGAAGCTGCCAAGTGAATCGAGAAATATGGCCAATTCTGACGTAGAGCAGACAATCTAACCTTTATTCACTAAAATGAAACTTTCTGCAATTTGTGACACAAGAATCAACACAATTGCGACCAAAAGTGTTGTCCATTCGCAACTTCTTCATGGCAGAATCTATCGCTGTGCTGGCAGCGAATGCAGTTTTAGCACTGTGCTCTCCAAGCCACCGACGATTACGTCAGCTGCTTCAGATGCGTCTTCAAACTCTTTATTCCTTTTTCAAGTTTCCTTTTTTCAGCTGACTTTTAAGGCATTGATACCACTCTCTCTTCCCTTGTAGTGAGGTCTAACAGATGTGCAACACAACTTGATGCTTGGGATGCCGTTTTGACGTCCAGTCATGGAGTAAGCATGTGATGTTACTCAAGTTTACATCCAGAATGCGTGTCCCAGTTGCAGAATATAGCGATTACAAGATCATGCCAATAAAGGGAAGTGACAAAACAAACTCACCGCATTGTTTTGCAGGATAATGTTCACTCTACCACATCTGCAAAACTGGCATTAAATTGAACATAAAAATGCGTATGCTGAATTAAAACCAGCAGCCTGTGTGAGTTAATTACTCTAAAGCCACTGCTTCAGCAGCTGCTACGACTACAGCTACTGTGAGGGAATGAGGAAGTGTTTTATGTTATGTTAGTTCTTGCTAGATTTTGAGTAAAGCACTGATTGAGACCGTTACAATTTTTGCAGTCTTGCCAGGATATCCTTATGTATTTTCTTAATTGTTCTCCCTAAATGTAACCAAATTTACTTTATTGGCAAGCATAAAGCTGCCCCTTTTACAAACTTGCACTTGCCACCTGTGAGGCTCAAAAGTTCAATAATGCTGATATTTAGGTCTTAGCTACCATGGCAAACATATGTGCATAGCTGTTTTGTCTTTTGTTTAAGGCTGCCTGCAAGCATGCCAGTGCTAGTATTATGGTGACGATTTATTATGCTGCATGGTGGTGAAATTAGAGCTGTTTAGGACACATTTTGACGCAAACCTACTGCCATTTTTTGTCGAACATGTGGTGTCAACAATGGGATAGTCCATGCGCTAATCGCACCGTCACGCTCACTCCCTTGAACATCTAAAACAACATTCTCCAAAAATGTTTTTTCTTCATAAGAATTACCTTGTCGGTACTTAGCCAAAAGAAACAACGTACTCAAGGAAAAGTGAGGTCGACATCGTAGTTAGATAGCAAAATGTGCTATGTGGTTAAATACGTTTGCTTGTGGTTATCGTAACTAAAGCTAGGTTTGATTTCTGCTACACAGAATTCAGTTAGCGTTGACAGGCGTTTGATTTGCGTTAAGCAACACAAGCACTCATTCATCATGCAATCGCCTTGGATGCAAATTCAAGATGTATGCAGCGAAAGGAAATCGAAATTAGTAATCTGCTAGGTGCTCAGGCGCAGCTGCACAGCCACACGACGTTAAATCTCAAAAGCTATAAAAGGCCTTCACAACCAATGCTAAGCGCATTAGCACTTTCTTGACATTGGGCAACATGTTTAAACCAAGGCCTCTTCTCTGGGTATTGTGGCAGCAACTGTCGACAAAGGTCAGCCTAAGGATGGGGTTCAGAAAGCACCAAAAGCGATTCAGGAACACGGCCTCGATGAGCTCTTTTAGGAATTGGGTAAGTCGTATGCTAGTCTGACTTTCAATTTTCCCTCAACTTTTCTCCAAACTTCTGTTCGCACTCTTGAACCACGCCTCGGCGTCCATGCGCTACTAACATATAATGTTCATTTCTAGATGTCAAAGTTAATGCCTATGGAGAAGTTACGCAGCCAAGAGATCGCGAACCAGATGTTATTTTGAACTGCGAGAATCAGCGAGCACTAGTGAATCCCACTTTAGAGCTGACAGAGTGTGTCGCGAAAAGTGTGAGTGAAAACGACATGACGCTCATACTAGGAGGCGACCACAGCATTGAAATTGGGTCAATTGCGGATCACCTTAGGATTTTCCCCAACTCATTTGTTGTCTGGGTTGATGCACACGCTGATATCAATACTCCAAGGAGCTCTGTTTCTCGGTACACTTACGGTATGCCCCTCTCCTTTCTTCTCACCGAGAATAGCAAACTCATTCCGCAAACTCAAGGCTTCAGAAATATTAAACCAGTGTAGGTTGAAGCTCCCTACCTTAAGTGTTATTACTAGCCTGATTGACGCTCATTGGCGCCTTTCATATTGCAGCCTTGAGGCTAATCAACTCCTTTATATCGGACTTCGAGATGTTGACACACCACAGCTGTAAGTTAGCAAACTCACGACTTACTGATTGTTTTAGGGAATTCATAAAGGGCCTTCATATTCCGTATTTTAATATGGATGATGTGCGAAGGATTGGCATCGAGGGTGTCATGGAGATAACTCGCGAGACTATAAGACGATTTCAGTGAGTGATTGCTAAAAGTGATGCATTTTGCGGAAATGAATAACTTGAGCACTCCTTTGAAAAATACAATTGCTTGGCAGTCCTAATTGTCAAATCCATCTGGGCTTCGACATTGACGGGTTGGATCCCAAGTACGTTCCTAGCACAGGAACCCCCGTTGCAGGGGGTCTCTCGTTGGACGAGGGCAAGCACATTTGTAAAATTCTTGGTCAGACAGATAGGCCAACAACTTTTGGCATTGATAATCATGTCTTAGCTGCATTAACAGCAATGATTTTCACTTAACTAAATCAAGGTCATCTAAGCAGCAAGTGAAAACCTACATGCTAGACCCGAAGCATGCGTTCAATGACTCCTGTTGAGATTTTTTAAAGAGCATTAGCCCATCATTGATAGCTTAGAATTTTGAGGATCGCATCAGCGCAGAATGCAAAAGACCGTGGTTTTCGATTGGTAGCGCGAACAAGCAGCGCAATTGATCCGAGACAGCGTGTCGATGTGCTGAACCTTTAGCATCAATGAAGCATATGCAAAAATGGAAGTCACAAAGACCTGTGTAGAGCCCTTGCGATGTTTCTTAGCCTTAAAATGAGAGTGCAGTCATTTTACTTTACTGTTTAGGTCGGCTGAAATCGATGGTGGTAGCCGAAGTCAATCCATCGCTTGGCTCACCTGATGGTGCAAAATCCACATTAAATTCCGCTCTTGAGATCATCAAAAGTGCTCTGCTTCTAGACTAGAGACGTGTGCAATATTGGTCATTTTGTGCACAGTAGCACCAGCTTTTGCGACTGAGTGTAATCTCTCCTTCTCTCTAATAAAAGCTTAAATCAGAAATTCGCTATTTTTGAAGAGTGTGTAAATTTAGACAGCGTGATGCCTGCCACATGCATACGTGGGCAAGCAAAATGTTTTTACGTCGGCACTTTATTAGCAACTAAAAGGCATGCAGAATCCGCAGATTTATAGATTGTAGCCATGACAAAATAGAAGCGGTTCGATTTAATGGCTCAATCAATGAAATCTTTATAGTCACGACACAACTTGCGCAAAGAATGCTTGGAACTCGATTTTGCTTTTAATAACTTCTTAAATACTGGATGTTTTTAATTTGCTTAACTAAATCGACACCAGTGGATGAGTAAGTTGAAAACAAATTGTGGGTAGGCATTTTTGCTTTACAATTAAAGCAATGCACTATCATGTCCCGCTACACTTTGTTAAAGTTCTTTACCACGAAAGGTTAAACCAGCAAACATGTATCAGTACAAGCCAAAACCCTTGTACAAGGGCAGCCATTTGATTAGCATGAATAGAGCTACTAGCGTTTAGTGTCAACATCTCATTTACCATGACGTGTTTGTGTCTACTCGGTTTGTGCACTTCGTTTCGTTTGTCAACTTCGTGGTCTCACTAAAGCTCAAGATGTGGCAAAAATTAGAAGTGGGCGTCTGTAGTAAATGCTTTTCTTGATGAACTGTATGGCATGCGCAAGCGAAATCGAAATGATTTGCTCCGTCAAGGCATTTAATGTAATGGATGAGATATTTTAGGCGCTTCATTGAGTACAAGAGGGCATCATGCAACACTCTTTATCAAGGCATTTCCTTGGCTTCATCAACCACCACATTAACATGATGGGCTCATGCGCAGGTTATAGCTGACATGCGTTTGGCGATATTTTTCAAAATTTCGACTTAATACAGGGCAATATTGGGTTATTCATCCCTAAATATGCTTGCGATGGACGCTAAAGAAGAAGCAGAAAGCTATTCTGCTTGCCATCCATACAGGGACGTGCGATGTATCAGCTCGAAAGGAGACCTCCTTTAACCGGCCAGAGCACGCCTTCGAATCACTTTACTAGCCACTCTGCTCAATGTGCGAATGTGTCGCATTGAAAATGAAAGCGATCATTGTCGAGGCCTTTCAACAATGCGGCCCTCTAGCAAAAATGTGATACTTTTCTTTGTCTTTCTGAAAGCTGAGCCGATTCCGAGCACTGCCCTTACACTAAGTCTCATTTTTGAGTCACGATAAAGCTACTTATCTCTTCCCACCTCAAACTCCGTGAATGAGAGATTTTGCTCTCCTAAAACTCATTAATTTGTAAAAGTGGTCAGGCTTGAGGGTGAAGGAGGAGAATCTTATCCGGCCTGCACTTGGTATGTGCGTCGGCAGTTTAACGGCAGTCCGTAGGTAGCGATAACGCCCGCGAAATTTCCTTTTTTCCATCTACCGAGGCGTCACTTCCAAGGCTCTGAGAAGTGGTTTGCGAAATTATACCAACTTGTTTGCTACTGGCATTGCATATGTAGCATTTGCAATTCTGGAAAGGCTTGGTTGGACATAGTGATGTAGCCGTAAATGCAGATATATATTTCTTCTTTAGTAACAACGATATTCCAAGCAAAGAGGGGACGCATTTAAGATGGTGTCCATCTCGAGGGACTGCACGCATTAAAGGGATGACATTAAGGTGCTCGTGCATTAGTCTCAGGTTACACAATTTGAATTCGTTCTTAGCAGGTTGAAGTCAGGCTAAATTATGGATTGACTGTGGTGTAGAAGATTCCTATGAGTGCTCTATGAACTCCTGCACTTCAACGTGATTTTTCAACGATTCTTCACTTTGCTGACGACACTCGTTTTGTCTGAGGGATACGATGGATTTAAGGGCAAGTCGCCTTATTATATTTGGCTCTATTCAGCATACACGAAAAAGAGCTCAGCAATGCTATTTGTTTTATCAACGAAATTCTTTCATTCTTCTCGTGCTTGTTTGAGCTGCGACGTTGGCACCTCCATTCAAAGGCATTTACTCACTTTGTGGCCTCAAATAGTTCAACGCAATTTTAACTTTCATATGCTGAAGTATGACGTGAATGTCAGAGAGTCTGTAATGATTAGTTAAATCAGCCACCTCCTGAATGCTAAACGCATTCAACTGTTAATTATATTGGATCAGTATCGTTTATCAGGAACATCAAGTCTGCACTTTGCCCATATCACTCTTTCAGTTTTGAGTTGAATTTAGGCCACCATTGAAACAATGGCTGCGATTAGCTATATGAAGGACACATTTATACCTGGGCAACCGAAGGATTCTTTATGGTCGAAAGATTAATTGCATTTAAAAGCGTCTCATCCCTACACTCATAAGGCACGACTGCAAATTACATTGCACTCCGAGGCGTGTACTTTTGCGAAGCATCTGGTATAAGGAGCAGAAGAATTCGGGCGACGAATTGCCATACACAACTTTGTTGTCATGCTAGGAATCTGCTCAAGCACACCATGTTTTCTGTTGATTAAATGCCGATATTGACTTCAACTGTAAGCAACCCTCATCACTGCCATTACCTGCCTTTCGAAATTCAGGTGGATTATTGTTAATTTGTTATTCTGATGTTAAGTTCAGACAAGAGAGGGCGAAACATCATATCTTCTTTAACTCCTTGCCTTTACCTTTCATTATAAGGACATTGGTGCAGGGGCGTAGAAATACAGCATTAATTTTGCTCCATACCTAACCTGACAGGCCGCATAAGTTGGCATGGATATTTCTCCACAGAATTATGAGCAGATTACGCATCCATTAATGACCATAGCACATCACTCAGTTCGGCTCTGCCTTATGATAATAGATCCTGATTTATGTCCTAGTAGTTACATCTCGAAGCCAAGTGCTGTGAAATTCCCCTACTTTCACCTTCATGCATTTTCGCCCCATGTTCAAATGCTCTACATTCTTATGGGTTAAGCGAAACAAAATATTTGAAGCATACTAACCACCCATTGCTTTTTGAAGATACATCTGGCTTGGGAGATACCTTCATTAGAGACACGGGAAACATGGTACTCTACAACTAATTTAGCTTCCCAAAGCATTGGCCAAAAGTTTAGCTCCTATGCTTCACCGAATTGCTCACTAAAGTGTAAATGTCATGTGGGCATTTAATTCTCAAGTGCTTGCTGCCCGATAGGGAATACCTACTGGTCACACAAGCGCACAGGCATTAGTCTCATTTTCGCATGCACTATTCCCATTACATCAAGGCAGACTGACAAGTCCAATTCGCTAAATATTTATTGCGTTTTGTTGCACACACTGAGGGCTGAATCGACAGGATGCCTTAAGATTGTGAGTATGGGCATAGGCAAAGATTACAGCTTTCGGACTGTAATTGATGTACATGGACGCCTCGGCAAACCCTAAGTTGATTGAGCTAAGGCTGGAAAATACATTAAACATTTAGGCCACATAAATCGCATGCCATCACTAAGTCACTACTGCACGTATGGCAACATAGGTATTTCCCCGTTTGAAGATCAGATCCAAGAAGGAGTGCTTGTTATCCCTTTCTTTAATTGCATTCTACTAGCTATGACTCAGCTTAGAAGCAGAGCAGGAAACCATCAATCGGGAAGGACAGAAATAGGGCTTGCAAATAATCCTGACGATGTAATATGTATACCTATCCAACGATAAAAACCGAAGAGGCATTTTTCAAATGGATGTGGAAAAATACAATGTGAATGTGTTGAATCTGCTTAAATAGGATGTAGAGTCGCAGGAAATTAAAAGAATAAGTGTCGCCAAAATTGTGCAATTATTAGGTACCAATTATTAAGTTCGAATTAGTCAATCGCCTAAGTAAGTTAGTGCCTGTAATGTTTAAGCTTCTGCTGATTGCTTTGCCAAAAATATTGAATATACCGTAAGCATCCATGGATTTCATCCGACAGGCAACATCGATCAAGAGAAAAGACGGCAGTAGAAGAGATGCCATTGAAGAGCAGCATAGGCAAGGAAATCTAGATAGGGCGCGTCATTTTATGTCTCAAACGATCCAGCTCGTATTCATTGGATTTGATTCCCATCGTGATGGCCTATAATTATTTGAAGGACCTTTTGAGCTTCCTTTAAATCAAATGCAAGTGGTTTGATTACTTATAGTTGCTAAGTCATCGTGGTAAAGGCTAATTGAAGCACAAATGAACAGCATTGCTGGTCCTAACGAACGCTAGTTCTGCTTGTGATCATACATCTTAGATGAATGTTATCAAAATTGGTGACCTAGATATGGTGCGATGGGTTAAATTTATCAAAAGCCTGCTTTGAATGAACTCTGATGAGAATGAAGATCGAAAAATGCAGACTGGCTTTGTGAAACTTGTATAGCAATGCAGAAAAGCCAGATCACCGTAGTGCCAGTTATGCATCACCATTGTGTATTCAGCTGAGCTTAGAATATAATAGCGCATTTTTAGAATTTCCTGAAGGCTAACTGCAAAATGGTGCTGAGGTGCAGTGCAATACAAGACGTTCTGCTATTAAGTTGATGATAGATGTGTTGGATTCTCTCACATCCAAAGCGATAGCGATACCCCTAAACCGCTAAGCCCTGCGATCGCAATTGGTAAATTAGTGACCGTAATTTCGCAAACGCATGGATTGACAGCGTTTTACGTAGTGAGCTCTGGTGGTCTAATGGTTAAACTTTGGATTTTGATTCGAGGCTCACTCAGGTTGTCGTTTCCAACGCAGTCGCTCTGGACGTTTCGAAGATTAGTGTTGGGTCTTTGGTTATTTCCCAAATTCATGATGCAGCTTAGGCAGTGTGAGACCGTACTGCCATTCGTCTGAGTTGGAACTGGCAGCTTATTTGAGCCTTTTAGCATAAAAACCTTGCAAACTAATATGTGGACACCTGCTACTCGGATTTGTCGACGACTGCATGTTGCCCAGCGCATAGAGAAGACGTAACAAGACCGGTGCATAAATAAAGGACCCATTGCGTCCGACGGAAAGAACAATGCTTGACGTGTCTTTGAAACATTTGAACTCGTCTGCTGGTAGATGCTCCACAGAATCCCTGGTCTTGGCTACTTACAAACCCATCAGTAGCACAGCGACTAGGTAGACATGAAAAATGATGCATTGTAAAGCACCACAAAGCTGGTGGAAGGAGGCAAGACAAGTGTGTGAATCCGGAAAATCCAATTGAGTGCTAGAATCCAAAAAAACACACAGAACCACAAATGCCAGGATCGAAACCATCAACCTCCACAGCAAATTCATGAGTTCTCAACCGTCCTCTCCTTCACCCATAAACTCTGCGAATCTCCAATAGGCCACAAGTACTGAGTTCAGCTACGTACTACAAAGCTGGAGCACACACACAGATCCGTCAGTGCCTCTATCAAGGCGTCCATCTAACTACACCCACAGCGACATTGACAGCTGCGAGTTGAGATGGCTGCTAATGGCTACAGGACGAGAGGAAGGCATACCTAGGTTTCACCTGTTGCTGATACCACGATGAAATGAAGTGTTGGTGGGTGCAGCCAACAGGACCTCACTCTTCTTCACTCCCCTCGTCCCCCCCCCCACCACGATCGGCCATCAAAATGGCACCATCTTTCGCCCTACCACCTGCTTTAATGTTGACTTCGTTCCCTTCCTTCCTTCCCTCCTATGTCCATAACAACCCTCCTAGTAGATTTGACAAGCTTTTTTGCCGAATGAAGAAAGCACTTATAAGCAGAAGTGCGATGTTGACTCTGGTTTTGAAGGTGAATCGACGCTAAAGAAACGCACGAATAAAAGTAATCAAGCTGAATGAGTGAACAAATGGCACAAGCAAATGGATACGCAGATCCGAGGGGGATGGGCTGCGTCCTCAATAAATGGACGTTCGGGCGAATGCCAGGGATGCCTAAATGGAAAGGCGCACAGGCGCAGCCCCATCTCGTTGGGCAGTCTCACAATGGTCTGGCGTCTCCACCAGCAGCAGCCAGAGCAGCCTTCGCATGGTAGGAAAGAGCCGACAGCTCCAATCTACCTATCCTTGCATTTTTCGCCGCAATCAGCTGTCTTCCCTTTTGTAACCTTTCAACGGGCCTAGGATTCTCTTCGCTCCTCTCCTACTCCATCATAGACCTCTTCCATCGCCTTGTCCAATTTATAGAATCCAACATCGGCTCCACACCCTTCATCAACCTTCTCTCTCAATCAAATGTCATTTATTCAAGCTCGGGACACTCGCAGACCTCTCCTTGCATGATCCCGTCTCCCCTACCACAGCCATCGTCAGCCACCGCAGTGGTGAAACCTGCAGTGCCATTTATGCCCTCAAAAGGTTCTCGAGCAATAACAGCCGTTCCAAAACCACCCTGACATCTATCAGTGATTTGATAAAGATCAGAAAGCATTTGCAGGTTCGCCTCCACAACCACTATGGCTACAAGAAGAGGCTAAAATTAACAAGCGGCTGACCTCCGAAGATGCAAAACATAGTTGATTGACTACTTTGCCACGGACCACAACAACAACGACATCAACACCTTAACAAACGTTTTCGAATTGAAAATGAAACATGGCAGCCTCGACAAACAGCAACGATCAGGCATTATAGAGTGACCACTGATAGACAACGATGGCAATTTCTTCCTGAGAATACAATACATAAATCCTTCACGGTAGGCAAAAACAAGTTGTAGACACATTGTGGTAAGCACAGGCTAGTCGTGAGCTTTCAACGCACAAGGACAGAGGAATGTAGTGAGACTATATGGAGGCAAAGAGGTCAACACGGGAAGGCAATTGAACCGCTTTTCAGTCTCTGTCAAGGTCAACCCAACTTTGGACTGAATTTGGCACACACGATGGGTGGCAACAAACAGGATCCAAGGACTACAGAAAAGGTTGTACTTTATCAGTTCTGAGCTCCGATTCAGTCACTTCAAGAAGAGTCCAGTGCTGCTGCGTCGCCACTTTCATCGTCATTCCGCGCGCAAACAGGAAGAAGAGAATGCTACATGCACTGACCTTTCACCCTCCCTCCCCCCTGTCTCCTCCACATAAAACGCATTCATCTTTGCCTTGTCACCCAAATCAATCCCTCAAGTGGTGAGCGTACATTGAACGTGCAGACGATTGCCCACTGACTCTCCCAGATCTGCTCATGAGCTTGACGCCCGCTCAGTGCCTACAAATGGGACAAACTCATCGATAGCCACAAGAGACTAGACAGCTGCATCACAGTCGACTGGGTTAGTGGTGCTTACGCACACCTAAAACAAATCAACTCCTTCCAACCTCAAACATATCAACAACTCTACACTTCAACCACGTGCTCGCCGATGGAGACGCTGTGCACGTAAGTGCGAATGCAAATCTTAGGGCAGTCCCAAAACACGCGACTAATCCAAGAGCACTGCCCGCAAACTTAAAACGAGATTCACCAAATGACTTGATCAGAAGAATCGGTGCAACGTTGAGCAAGTAAATCAAAATTGTTGAGTTGAATGCAAAAGTAAGGAATGAACGAAGAAAATAAAACGATGAAGAACAAATGGTAGATGGCTATGTGAACACGGGATACAAATTGATTTGAAGTGGCTGAGTACTTTGTATTACGAATGGGCAAATAGGAGAACGATAAAAGCTTACAAATGTAGGTGACATAGGACGACAGGCATAACTAGGAACTCAGCCACCCTCTCTCCAATTCCGTGGCGATGGTCTGGCGTCGATTAAGGCTCCTTCTCCATTTCTGCCAGCCTCACTTCCTGTACCACCGAGGCAGTCCGAATTGCAGCAGATGAGGCGACATGTTTGCGGTAGGCTGCATCCAGTCCCTCCGACACCTAGTCGCGCGTAGCCTGCAGTGATGCGTTCGACGACAACGCCAATTCGCCACGTACCACAGACTCCACCAGCACTACTTCTCCGTCATCCTCCAGCGATGCATCTGCGTCTGCACCTCCGCCTCACCTGACCTTTACATTGGTCGCTATAATGCAGAAAAGACACTTGCTTCAGTAGTACACATTGTAAGGCCGGTCTTCTTCAATCTCCCCACAGTCTCGTGTATGCGCCTTCTCATAGGCAAGCATTGCAGTAGTGAAGTTTCTCTCAAATATCCCCCAGTTGTACTAAAATCCCATCGAGTAGACAGGTCGAAGGCATCACCAACGTTCGGTCTTCGTAAGCGAACGATTCCTTGTCAACAACTGCATCTGCATTTCACCATTGATATGAACGAAGCATGGTCTTTTCGGGCTAGAGTGGTGTGCACTCCAGACCCGTGAGAGGACCATTTAGGAGAAAGCATTGATGCAATTTCTCACCCAGTCGCTCAGCCAGAGAATCACGCTACACGGACGTGAAGAAGATGCAGGAGCAACAAATACATGGCTCATCAATCCTACCTTCTGGCATGCAAATGGCAGTCATGTGCTCAGTATCCACCACCACAGCCACTTTGATGCTGCCGTAGGAGTAATTAACCAAATGTCGCATCGCTGCTCACACATCAGTCTTGCGTGACATAAGTCAAAAGAGATGTGCCACATCCCGATCGCCTTCAACCAGAGGGCAGCAGCCATCAAAGCGGCAGCAGCAGACACCATCACATCCATACAACGTGCTCTAACGGGTTCCATCGAAAACAGTACGAACTCTTTCGATCATCCAATGCATTATCAAGCAGCCTACGACTTGGTAACACCGATAACGCAGGTGATAAGCGGAGAAATATTGCCTCGCTTTAACCACTCAAGCTTATTGTGGGCATTTGCAAACGACAAAAGACAGTTTGCACAAAGTTGACAAATTCTAATAGCAGGTTATATGACAACCACGGCACGAAGTCATAACGGGTGCAACTCAAAGAGATCAATCGAGAACTGAGAGATCCTGACAATTTAAGTCACCCGATTGGATTATCTAAACACGAGTTCGTTGTACAATACAATCGTCCATATTCGACAACCAAACATGGGTCCCAATGTTTTAGAATCTTAGACAGCAAGGCCCACTAATTTTGTGAAAGAGTAACTTATGCGGACAGTGATCTTTTGCATGCCACACAGACACTACTCCACACAGCTTTGACAGGAGGTAATAGTCATGGAGGCAATGGTCAGCTTGTAAGAATCGCCAGCAGCCTTTATCTAAATTGAGGAAACCAGGAAAACCAAATAGTCAGATTAAATCATAAAGGACTACCGACTGGACAACACAAAGTCAAATTTAACTTACATATCGGATAAAACAATAGTCTTTAACTCTCTTTCCTTCCCTCCTGCAAGGCATCGGCTAACAGCAGGAACCACATGTTCACCACGTTATACCACCTCCACAGCCTACGCAACCAAATCCACAACCTCACGGACAGGCAACGAGGAAGCAGTGATAGCAGCAGAACCATCAGCTGTGGTGATTCCGTTTTCACGCACAGAAAAAGCCACCACCAATTCGTTGACAGCCCTGGCCGACCACTCATCAATGGCGTCAGAAATGCGCGTCACTTCAAGCAAAAAGAGTGCACAGAAGTGGGCAGTTAGCGGGCACGTTACAACTGCAGCGAGGAATTCGATGGAGTAGACATACAGCAAGCCAGACGACGTCAAAGACACATTGATCGTAAGCCTTTATACTCTGTCTGCGCGAGAAAAGCTGAGCTGCCGAGGAGACCGTCAGCGATTTCCACGTTCGTGGTCGCGATGACATTGCCGCATCAACAGGCTTAAGGTAGTTGAGGGGTGCAGGTTTAACAATGGGCTGCTAACTACCGGCTTTGCCGCATCGCATTCCTTGTCCGTAAGAAAAGCAGGGTCGTAGTGAAGTGGACATGAATGATTAACGGTGTATGGAGGCGTTAAGTGAGGGAAGCGACTGAGCGGATGGAAATATCTCACAATGAGGTAACAAAAGAGCAATCATAAACTTAAAACCGAGCATAACAACCGAAAACCAACAACAGCATTTGCAAGTTAAGTACCATGGAGGAATCGACAGCTGCATTGGGATCACATCACACAGATACTCGGCTGAACTTAGAGCATAAACTAACTCAACATTCGCAATTAACTTCACCGCATGCCAGCCTTGGTGATACAGAGTGGAGCCAAATCTACGTCAAGAGCACTCCAGATCTTCCATACCATTCTTTCCGTAAACTCACGAGGCCGAATTCGAACTCCGCACTTAGGAATTACAGCGACTAAGAGCAGCTGCGCTCCTACCACACACAAACTCAGTCTTTTCTAGCATGTAATTGACAAATCTCGTTGCCGTCTTCACTTAGGAGTAAAAACCTAGACCAAACCGCACAGCAATCAGTAGCCAGAGAAAAGTATCAATCTAACGCATTAACTTGATGTTGATAGCAATTAGTGTCCATTTTCAGTAATCGTTCGCCTACTTCCATTTCTCTTAGCAAGGAAGAGAGTCTAAACGACTGAGAAAAACAAAGCGTTAATGTCGTATGTAGAAAAGTGCAGCGAAGATACAAGGAAGAAGTGAAAAGAATCATGACGCAGAAAAGAATAAGTCACGTGTTGTATCGCCTCGCTTTTGTTCGGCTCAAGAAATACCCACTATCGGAAACGTGTCTAAATAAATTAATCATACAGCACTGTACAGAACAGAGATGACTGGCTCACGCAATATGACTTACAACAGTTTTACCACAGCCCATGTGCCTCATTATTCAATCGACATCAAAAACTTGTTCACAAAAAAAACGAGTGCATTTCTTTACTAAAAAAGCATTCATGCCTACTTTACTGCCTTATATTCAGCCAATTATTACAAACCGATAAGGAACCAACAATACATGGTTGACGTCGAACCTATTCAAAAAAGTAAGGACACCAAATGTGTTACGATGGTGCGGGGAGGAGGGCAAAAACTTGCTGTGGCTACTACTGGGTGGCAGTCATCAAAACATCAGCTGCATCCACGACTCAGCAAAGAGATGAAATAGGGATCGAGCATTTGGCGCCTGGGGTTCCAACGAAAAAAAACAGCCTTTCGATTGTTCGCCTCCACGCACGTACTCGTTGCCATGAAACTGTGGTTCGCTGCCCCATGCAAAGGGTGTCGAATGAATTGCATGCTGTCAATATGGACGATGAAGGAGAGCAGAATCTTTCGGCCCTTCAATGACTGTATCGTACAGTGTAGACGTCCTCATTAACCATTGCAGCTGAGAAACGGGGAGCGAATGCCTTTCGAGGAGACGAAGAAAGTGCCCTTACGAAGAAATACTTCCAACTCTGTTTTAGCATTGACCAACTGCATGAGATTTACCTAGACCGAAATGAAGTTCCTACAATAAAAAGCTTCAATCGGATAGCAGAGCGGAAATAAAGGACAAGCTTACGCTTTGCCGCTTTTGGGACCAAATTATAATGTATCCCCTCTAACTCTAAAACTAGACTTTTTTCAATATTATTTGTTTCTACAATAAATGGAAATATGTATGAACTGGATTAAAACCTGTTTAAAGCCATCGAAGTAGTCAAACTCCTAGTTTCATCCACCAAAGTCGGCACGCGGGTGCTTGCCTTTACTTTCCATCAAAGTCAACAACAGTCATCTGGATCAGAACATGGCAAAGGAGGCATCGTGAACTGTTTCTTTTAAGCAAACCTTCACGCTTGACTGCTAGAATTAATAAACGTTCACATTTTTTAATTCTCCGATGCACTAGAGGCCAAAATAAGGCACGGGAAACTACATCCTACGATTCTTGTATCATTTGCTAATTCCCCCAACAGATTTGCCCGTAGTTGTATCTCGAAAGAATAATATTAAGATCTCCTTTTCTCAAATTTATGGCTTTCTAAAACAATGATTGCAGAACCTCAAACTCTACTTTAGAATCGTCTGGAATAGTTCGACGGGTTACTTCACGCACACGAACGGGACACGTAAACAGCAAGAAAACACGAATTCTTGCCTTTTGTCTCAATTTGAAAAGAACCTACATCCACCAGAATCAGCTAACATAGCCATACTGCGACGAGTCGCCTACGCCAAAAAAGACATTGTCAATACTAGTTTTTGATCAAAGTAGGTAACAAAATTCGAACATGCCACCACAGGCAGCAAGCCAACAATCCCTAATCACACTTTCACGCCAATCTATACTCCTATACATACATAAACTAAGCAAATAAAACACCCTTTATAGTGATTACTCACAATTCCAATTCTTTCGAAGAAAAGAGCAAGCCACACGCAGCAACGACAATCTCACCAAATCCCAAATTTTCATCTACACCCCCCGCCCATGTGCAAAGCCCGTTCGCTACACAAAAAGCAGGCTCTAGTTATAAGTATCGCTATCAGCATTAAGGTTTCAAATAATCAGCATCTTGGTAAAAATACATTAATTTGGAAAAAAATGCTAGCTGTGCACAGGCGTATTTCGGCAAATATCATTTCATTTTTAACATTTCGTCCAGGGGTTACAAATCAGCGCTAAATGCATGTTTCTTCACTCCAGTCTTTTTAAAGTTGTTGATGCAAGTTAGTTATTCGTTACAACTGGACTTAAGGAGCGAATAAAGAAAGTCAGTTGATTCATCTGTCAGTAGGTTTCCCTAAAATTTGCGCAGGATTAACTGCGTCAGTGATTAGACAATAGTGCGTCAAAGCGATGTTTATGATTGCTTGAGTAAAACAATGATTTGTAATAAATTATGTACAGCAGGGCTACCACTTATTGCGTAAATATGCCATTATCGTGGCTCAACGTACGAGTAGTTTACGGGTAGTCTATGGTCCTTCACCGCGAATTATTTGTTGTCTGTCTAATTTATGGTGTGGGCTAGTCAGGTACTTTGAAAAAACCGGTATTACTGTTCGCGTTGAATGGTTTGTTGTCTTTATTGCAATGATCTTGTATTAATGGGACTTGTTTGGTAAAAAGAGCTGGGGGTCTACTAAGTTTTTCATTATGTTCTGTCGTTTTAAAAAGTACTTATTTGTCCGATTCTGTATGCACCTATTTGCCAAGTCAAACACGAAGAAAAAGATTAGGTCACTGTTGAGATTTATTCATTTTTTAGGTAAGATGCGAAGTTGAGGTAATTTTTAATGCTGCAAAGTGGTTTAAGCGATTAATTTAGCTTGTTGTGACAGTGTTTTCAATGGCCTATTTTTTACTAACAGTAGATTTTGACAACTGTAGGATAATTTTTTGAATGTAGTTGGAGATGTATCTAGTAATTGTCCTTTCTTCTTGTTAAGGACATTGAAGACCCTGAATTCGGCTGAAGTTTGCTTCCCGCAGTGAAGCGTTTGTTATAAGTGTGGATAACTATCGACCAACACTAACTATGAATCTCGCCTTTACCATTGCTTCGAATGTTGCTTAGGTGAGAATGAATCTCAATTTACGAATTGTCATAATTCCTCTTTATGCGTTGATGTTTTTGATGTACACGCTTCTTATCAGTATTTTGCTTCTGCTCTGGATTACTAAATCCTTTCGTAACTGGTGCATAGCGAAAATTGGATTGTCTAAGTTGTTGTCAGTACTCATGCCAGTGGATTCGATTACGCCTGTAGGACACTTTGCATTGGGATTACTCACTAAGATCCACATCGCTGGTTAAAACCTGAGTCGTTAGTTGTATTGACCTTTTCCTAATGCAGCTTGTATGCAAGATCTCAGTGGCCACTTGATCGTGGGTTCAGCTTTGGCATGCGTCGATGTCCGATTCTGATACAGACACAAAGGACTGGGGTGTAGGGGACATGAAATTGTTTGTTTGTTTGTGCATTGGGATTAAGTAGTTGTAAATTCCTGAGCGCATTTTAATTGGGCTAGTTTTGACGGGGCGTTGACAGGGTAATTGGAAACGCGCTGTAGGCAATGCAATTGCAAAACTAGAATATGCAGGTTACTTCAAGTTCCCCGACGAACTGCATGTGCCTCTGGTGTCGTTTATGATGCGAGGCAAGAATTCGTTTAAGCACGATATTGCGGATTGGCACCAGAGGCACCCATTTTTCAGCTGCATAGAAACCTTTAGGGGTATGTGGCTGATTCTTTTAATTTAATGCATACCCTTCACTGCGTTAACTGTTTTGCACTTGCTTATAATGGTTCTTATATGTGTTGACGAGCACTGAATAAACAGTGACAGCAGCAACAGCAGACCTGGTGAAGTGTAACAAAGTGCCTCATATCCATGTCGTACTGTGGAAGCACTGTAACACGGTACTCATGACTAGGCCTAACTAGATCACACTAGGTAGCAGTGCAATATAACAGGCTAAATTAGCCACCTGGACTAGATTGTGACAGGCTTGGATAAACTAGGAAAGAATGACGCGGGTTGACAGAGCTTCATGTTCGGAGGCGCCTTCCTACGATGCCATTTATGTCAACTGTACCATCCTGATTTGGCCCACCTAAACGATCCGACGTAACTCCGTGCGATGTGATATGAGGTCTTTCCTTTCTTCTTCTCAGATATTAGGGATCATGGGGTCCGATGGCGTCCTCGGAATGGAGGGATGGGAGCCTACCTGTCGCCTCCTCCTTTCTCACACCCCACTTCAACGCGTCTTTGGTGAGTGTCACCTTTATCGTCTACCAGGCTGGATATGCTCTCAAGTGTTGCGTCTTGCATTACGTCCTACCGTGTGTGCTCCATGCATTCAAGTCACTTGAAGAAGAGAAGTTCGTAGTCGTCTGCAGTTCATTTCCTTACCTTTAGCTTTCCACTTTAGCGCCACGAGAACGCATTGTTCCTCTGGCTCCCTCTTGGTTTTCTTCTCTTCATTTTCTTCGAATTCAACATCAGGTCGCCCCTGCCTCCTCCTCCTCCTACCTCATCCTCTGCAAATGCCCTCTTAGTAAGTCCCCTTTGTCGCTCTACTAGTCTTACCTTTGATTATGACATGAACAAATGGTGCCAAGATTCCTAATCTGGAACAGACTAGCACAGACTAGACTGAATCTGACTAAATCACACTGTACCGATGATTAACAGTTGTTTTGGCATAGCTTAGCTTGGGTTGCCAATCACCCTCCATTTCCAACTCTATACTGTCGCTTTAGTTTGTCCCGCACCATCTCCTCTTTGGTCCATCTCCTATTCCTACACTTACTCTCCTAAGAGCGAAGGTGAGCGCGTTGCTTCTACTTCCAACAAACTGTAAGGTGCTTATCTTACTGCCTACTTTTTGTTCTTCTTGTAGAGATTGTGTAAGCGTGGCGCCCTGCAATAATGGGTGAGCATGTGTCCTATCTTAAGTTCGTTTGTCTGTCTGTCCGAGGTTGGTGTGTGTGTATGTGTCACTGCCCATTTCCCATCTTTGTTCTTTTAGGGAGTCGCATCAGATGGGGTAGCACGGATACAGGTAGGCGCGCGTGTGTGTGCGTACTTGAGTGTATCAGAGTGCAAAGGCACATTCGTCTCATTGTCTTCTTCAAACCTGTACTATTAGACGACCCAGCCCCAATTCTGATCCTGTGGCTCCTCTACTTTAATGCTTTATTTTAGATTAAAGCAGACCCCTCGATTTGTGAACAGGAAAGTATTGAAACGGCCACCTTGCATCCATCATGGCGGGAGAAAGTAGATGGACAAGAGCCGAACCAAGGCAAAGTCGATGACACGGAGCGTCAAGCCGCAGTAAGCTTACAGGCCAGGTGGAGACGATTTGTCTCGTTCATCACCTGTAATCTGTGTTATCCACGCGGGCACGTAAGAAGTAAGTGCGCCGAAAGTGGCGATGCCATGGAAGAGTACCCTGCCATTTGTATATGGTCGTCTCATGCAGAACAAACTGAAATAGTAAATATTCAGTCAGAGGACATCCCATGCAAATGCGAGAAACACCGTATTTCTGATGCTACTGAGCCTGGTGGAAGCGATTACTTGAAGAATTTGAATTCGAAGAACCCTACTGGTAAAATCGGTCTCATTGTCGTCTATGCGTCTGCTCAAAAAAATATGTTGGTGGCTTTGTTCAAGTAAACAGTGGCGCCGTTCTTATTTTGTTCCATCACCAAATGCCTAATTTACCGAGAACCGCATGGTTTGTGGGACCTTGTTCGTCATTCTCTCCTCTCTTCTGGAAGTGAAATGATGAAACGACATGCAGAAGTCACTTTGACATTCACTCACTATCCTTATCAAGTGGTGCCCAAAATTTGCAAATCAGGTATATTTTGCATTTGGAACAATGCGTGTTTTTGGTGTTCGCATAGCAGGTTCTCTTCTGACGGTCGACTCCAATCTAATGGCGTGGAGACCGCAAAATGAACTCCAGCAAAGGAGGTAGTGGACAATGCGAACTCGGCAACAGCAAGGAATCGGCGGACACAGCGTCAAACAGTGGCATAAAATTTAGTTATGCCGGACAATCCAAAACAGGCTGATGGATGGCTTTGAAGTTGTTTGGTGAATTAGGCGGGATGGTCGCAAGTAGGAGTGCCTCTGAAAGCAAACAAATCAGCCAACTTTTACATCTTCTTGCCACAATTTTGCCTTTTTTCGGATCCATCTGCTTTAATGCAACTCGACAACTGAAAATGCTGTTTTAAGAGCATCCTAATTGTGACAGAATCAGGTCCGTAAGGCGACAAGGATGACGACGACGGCGACGACGACAACTGGATAGGAAATTGTTTAAGTCAACAGAATGGGCTATTTTTCTCCTAGAAACATAAAAACACCTATCAGACTGTGTTCCAAGCGGTAATGGAGAAACGGACCACCTTCTCCCACTGGACTGAAGAAGCATTTCATTTAGTTCTTCGCATTTCCATCTTGGTTCACCGATTTCTTCCAAATTGGCGAAATAGTTTGACATGGCTGGTAGGACAGACGGACGGATGGACAAATAAGGAGTAAATGGATAGACGGATGAATGCATGGGCTGTCATCAAGCCAGTAGGCTTAGTTCAGATTTGACGCCAACGTGGCACATAGTGAGCTCATTTGTGGGATTGAGAGTTCATTGTGACCGCACTGCAGAAGGGCACTTCTCACAGTCCAACCGTTGATTTACCCACCTCGTCATTTCCCACTCTGTGTAGTCATTAGCTATTCGCACTCTTCCCGCCGAATTTCATCCGTTTATCATCTGATCTTTCCGCGATGGAACTCGTCCTTGGATAAAGGCGACTTGTTGACGACAAAGAAGGGAAACATCCAGCCTGTTGAAGCAAACATGGAGATCAGGTTTGAATTATCACGATGGCTCCATGAATCGAGGGTTCAACAAAGCACATCCTGAGAGTGAATGGCACAAAATATTACGCAGCATGCCACGCACAACACACACGCTAGCGATGATTAATGTAGCAGCAGTACCACCAGCAGAGGGTCACCACAAACGGCATCCTTTTGGTCTGGCGGCAAGATTAATGATGCTTGCTAATCATCTAACTTCTTCTGCCTCAAAGCTGCAGGCACACAAAAAATGTCGAAAAGAAGGGCAGAATGTATGATGATGATAATGACGACGACGATTGCGAGTAAGCGAGAGCAATGCAAACAGTGACGAGAGAGGATGGCGGCAAGAGAAACGATGGATTAGGAAGGAGAAACAGGAGGATGGGGAAGGATAACGTACCTTGATTTCCTGATCTTGATTTGAAATGCTTTAGCACGGATCAAGAGGATGAGATAAAATTGCGTCTGGCCGTGATGGGACTGAATTGGCAAAGAGGGGACAGGTGGGGCCGTGGTTCGTGGATCAACAAGTTCACTATTTATTCATTGTGACATGCCAAGCGTGGGCCTCTGTCCAAGCGACTGCAAGATAAACCAAATTCAGTCACCTCAAACAGTCCTATCATGTGATAGCGGAAAGACGAAAGAGATCCAGACGAGGTAGTAGTAGAAATAGTAGGATGGTGTTCAAGTGTGCCTACTTTCGTCTGCCAAGTCAACTAAATTTGAGAAGGAGGAGAAAGGGGGACGGAAGAAAGGCGAGGAAGGGAAAGATGTGCGTGGATGCAAGGAGTGTAAATTTGGCTGCCTCCTAGAGCGGCCATCCATTTGTGGACCCCAAATTTCGAAGGCAAATAACGTACTGATAAGACATCTGCAACGCTCCCTAGACGCCAAAGTCGAGCAGACTGCGGTTGCAACCTGAATGAGTGAGTAAGGGCCACCAGTGTTCATTGACAAGCTAGTCAACGTAGGCTGAGCGTGAGGCGTGAGTGTTAGGTGTTAAGTGGACGTCAAACCAACCACTTAGAGATCAACCTCGAATTCGAGAAATAAAGCAGGAGGCGATTGACCACTCCACATTACTGGCAACAGCGAACCCACATACACACACAGGGGCGGGTACACACAGAGGGAAGACATTTGAAATGTGATATAGACGTGCATTCCAGTCTCCTTCCTCGATTCTCATTTCGGCATGTGCTACTTAATGAACATTACTCGGAGTGGATCTAGATCTAGTTAGGCCTAGTCATGAGTACCGTGGTGCAGTGCTTCCACAGTGCGGCATGGATATGGGGTACTGTTGCACTCCACTAAGTCTGCTGCTGTTGTCACTATTTAGTGATTGTCAACGCATGTAAGAGCCGTTATTGGCAAGTGCAGCACAGTGAACACAGTGCAGGTTATGCATTAAATTAAAAGAATCGGCCACATACCCCTAAAGGTTTCTATGCAGCTAAAATATGGATGCCTCTGGTGCCAATTCTCAACGTCGTGCTTGGACAAATCCTCGCCTCGTATCACGAACGACACCAGAGGCGCATGCAGTTCGTCCGAGGACGTAAAGTAAACTGCATGTTCAGCTAAAAGAGACAAAGTAATGATTGCGGTAGAGGCGACGCAGAGTGATTGAGAGAGGAGGATGATTGCATCACATCTCTCATCTTTCCATGATTCGATGCATTCACCCACTCACATAGCCACTTGACTGAGCTAAATATGAAGCACTTAGCTTAGTGGAGGTAATGTGGATTTCTTTTCAACAGTATGCTTGAAGAGGCTAAGCACAGATTTCCTTTTCTGCGCGTTTTACATGGGATACCAGATGTAGTAATAGCGACATGACGCACATAAATGAAGCAAGAGAGAAGGAAGGAGACATAAGAAGAGTATAAGGAGGGGCTGGTAGCACAACTTACCCCTAATTTCTACTATATCTATCTGCTTTGATCCTCTGACGTCTCGAGAACGGTGGGGTGGGAGGTTGGAGCTGACGAAGAAACGAGAACGGAGACAACAGAAATGAAGAACAAAAAGAAGACCGGAGGCAAGTAGAAAACGAAATGGGACGGTGGCACTGATGAAGAACTGAATGGCGGGAAAGATGCATTGAAGCAAAATAAATAGAAGCAGGCGAAATAGACCACAGAGGAACGTGCTCGAGGATTTGGTGGGCGAGTATGATTGACCTCTTTGAAGCTGGCACGTGTAAATCGATTACTTGCACGTGTCGCGTTGTGGCTGGCTCCCAATGACGCTGACTGGTGTGGACTTCTCACATCATTCTTTTTTGGTGCTTTTGCAAGGGCAAGCATCACCTGTCTTAGTAATTTTCCACCCTAAGCCATTTTCTTGTATTATTGTGCATGCCAAGGGGACAATGCCAATGTGCTTCGATTGAAATGTGTCGCCATATCAAACTTGCTTATCCTTGACCTCTTTTTTCCATGCCTTTCCTTTGAGCTGGTTACCTCTTGTGAATTCAGACTCTTCTCTGCTCCACATCAAAGTGCCCACCTCAATCTGAATGAAGGAAAAAAACAACAGACGATGAGATTGGGCCAAAAGAAGCGGATGGGCGAATGGGATAATAGTAATGGTGAATCAGAGGCATAATCATCAATAAACCATTTCAACCCTCTTGCAGCTCCTTTGCCGGTGTGCTCTAATATGTTTGTAGGAACGCCTTGATCAAGTACGTTGGTGGAAGTGCAATATGAGTGCCATCACAAAGGACGTCCCCGGTGGCAGCGTTGACGACGCTGTCGATGATATCATTAAAAACTGGCCATCTTGACTAACGTCGACGCGCATTTGACTGACAGGTTTCACTACCTTGCCAACTGAAAACCATTCTTCGCTGGAATTGGATATGGATTGCTACATATTGATGTGGCAATCATTGTCTCGCTCTGCTTTCTCAAGAAATGTTTCCCCACATGTCGTGACTTGGATTTGTCAATGTTATACCTTACAATTGCGATCTCTTAGGCAAACATAGCCAAATAATTGCTAGATTCGCCTATTGCACAAATTTAGCATTAAGATCAATCACATCCCTCTCAGCAACATTCGCTTACAATGTCAGCCGATTTCCTCTGTGGACATGAAAGGATCCAGGGTGGAGTGGACCTATAAATAGTAGCGTCGGTTTTCAAAGTGGCCTGGCTCTCACGCACGATAAGCTGAATGGATCCGAAATCGTTTCGCAACAAAACATCGTCGATGAGTTAAAACACTCGTACACCGATCTGTAATAATAACATAGTATCCGACGGCAATGCGTTACGAAAATTATCACATTTGTGCAACGATCGACAGCCCTACATAACATAATCTTGAGTAAATCCTAAAATCATTTTCCACTCACCCATCCGTGAGATTGTTTGCAGCCCAACTCGTCGTAGGTCGGGTGGATTGGTAAATGAACCGATCGGCCGGGCAGACAACCAATGCGCAACGAATGCACGGCAGGTGGTCTTATCGATTGTATTGATCCAACAACCATCGACCAACCACCGAATGCGGGTGAGTCAGCAACGAGGCGTCTGCTGAGAGGAAAACAGGCCACTCATCCATTCGGTGGTGGCTTTAACAAGCCTTCGCGTAGAGGCTGTTAACCAAGTGGGGGGTGGGAATAGGAAGGCAAGAAAAGGGCAAACAACAGCAGCAGCAGCAGCACCTTCCACTGCTAGGTCATTGTAATTGATAGACAAATATGTCTTCCACTTTCCCCCTGACAACTGCTTTTGGCTCTCATTCACTCACCTCGCAGCCTACGACGTGAATCGGCGATTCTGCATGATAAGGAGATTTCCGCGATGAAACACATGCTGTTACGCCAATAGTAGCAGAACGAGAACAAGTGAGGGGACAGTGCCAAGACGGGATGAGATTTGCAAGAATAAATTCTTCCCATTCAATGATACTTGCACTTGGATCAAAACCTTCCAGCACCAACTGTTTGATTACTAACCACGAACGATAATAAAGGCCTGCCATTCATCTCCTCTGACTCTTCTCCTTGTAAGCGCTGTCTTGAAGCATCCAAGTGACTTATTTGCGAGCATCATTACAAGCAATTCTTTTACATGGCATTCAATGCGTAGGTATGGAGTCTTTTGTGGAAACGACGCATCAACTTAGTCCCTCCTCCCTCCTACTGCTTTTACGCTGTTCCATAAAATCGCGACTTGTGATTGGTGGATGACGGTGACACGACTGTCCTCTTCATCAGATGACAATGCCACGGCTCATAAGAGTGGCATTGGACACAGCCCAGCTTGACTCTACTCTTCTACTGACTAAGGATAGAACATGGATTATAGTCACGTAAAACATAGGTCAAAGCGCTTTATCAACATCGTAAATGGCAGTCAAGGATGGACCGCTTGAATGGCTAGCTTTGTGTCCTTGAAGTGAGGGTGATAGCTTTCATTGAATTCGTCAGAGGATAGCGTAGCCTTATTAAGAGCTGCTACTCACTTTCGTCTTGTCTGTAGAACTCCACCAAATAAAGGGAAACATCACACAAAGAGATGTAAACGCGAGAAGCGAGTATTCATGTCTTGCATTAACAAGATTTGCCAGTGTCTACCTGACCCACATTCAGCTTCGCAGCAATGGAATCACCGATTCTTCGTCCTATGCTGCGCAAATTCGATAAACATGTTCTCGCCTCAGACCAATTAACAATGAGCAGCGCAATTAGAGTTAGGAGGCATAAGACTTGAGCACACATTTTGAGTTACATCCATTTCTCCAATCTTACGCATTATGCACATATTGATGGAGAAGTTGTTGTACGAAGGCAGTAAATGAGCCTGTCGTCACCACTGAAGCTTCCCAGCCAGAAGTTAATCCAGTGCGTTCCAACAGATGTGGTACCTGTTATGGCTAGCCACATCTCGAGCTGTATTGACTGTGCTTCTTCCAGCCCAATTTTATGCAATGCAATCCGCGTTCGACCTTAATCAAATGAATTCGCGCAGTTCTTTCGTCCCCCTGCTTCGAATCATTTGTTAAACACAGTGTCACGTTTGCATTGGAATAATCTGCACTCATCTTGTTGCCAGACACTGATCCTTCCTCTCAAATAATCGCCCCCTCTTCCCAAAACCCATTTGTCGCAGCTGCTTACAACGGGTATTCAACACATATCTTAATTGGAATCCGCCCTTAAAGGATAACTTCCTTCCGTCTCTACAGACGCAATTCAATCCGAGTGTCCGTGTGCGTGTCCGTGGGAAGCAAATAGTAAGAGGTGGAGGTGGGAGTCGCGGGAAGGACTTGTCTGACGATTCCCAGAATGTAGGCACGGACACAGTGACAGGCCCATTCACTCACTTCACGGATTCAGACTCAGACCTGAGAGTCCGAGCTGTCATTCACAGTACCTCACACAAGAATTCCATACACAGTGCTAAAGAACAAACTCAGTGCGAGTACTGAAACTTAGTTGACCAGCATCGTCGAGAACATCCAGGGTAAAATGACATGAGTGTTGATGCTTAGTCGCCTTCGACTCTACACACCCATGACAGCAAAATCGAACACTGCCACCGTCTTTGCAAGGCTATAAATCTATTCCCAGACTAGTGCTTTTTACAGCACACCCAAAGAGTGTGTATTTTAAGGAGCAACGTGAAGGAAGTTTGCGTAGGAGCAATAATAACGGCAGAACCAGACTCAGCAGGATTATAGCAGCTTCCATGGGGAAAAACGGCACTCTCCCACCACCACCATCACCACCAGTGTCAATAGCATTGATGCCACAATAAGAAATGGAGACGTCTTCCACAGGGCACAGATGGAACTGGAGGACCTCACTCTCCTTCACTCTCACGATCTGCCATCGCAAAGGTACCATCTTTTGCCCTACCACCTGCTTCAACATTGACTTCGTTCCCTTCCTTCCTTCCCTCCTATGGCCACAACAACCCTCATAGTCGATTTGGCAAGCCTTTTCGCTCAGGACACTTGCGGACATTCTCTTCCATGATCTCGTCTCTCCTACCACCGCCATCGTCAGACACTGTGGTGGTGACACTTGCAGCTGTCACCTTCCCACCATTCATGACCCGTCGTCTGACAGTATCCAGTGCCACTTACTTCCTCAAAGCGACCGTGCTAGCCGACTCGAGGGCGCCTCCAAAGCTGACCATGCACACATGCATTCTCGGTCCCTACCTCATACATCAACTCCACCTGAAAGACCAGAAGGTGCTAGCACACACTGGTCTCAGCTGGCGTGCAAACAGAGAAGAGCCCAAGAGTGCATCCATCATGGGCCAGATGTTTTCCAGTTCAGCCAATAGCATCACGCGAGTCCAGTACTACTGCTTCACCACTTTCATCTTCATTCCGTACACATACGGGAGGAAAGGAATGCTACACGCACAGACCTTCCACCCTCCCGTTCCTCTCACCCCTCTCTCATCCACATAAAACACATTCATCTTTGCCTTCTCACCCAAATCAATCCCTCAAGCAGTAAGCACACATTGAATGTGCAGACGATTGCCCACTGACTCTCCCAGATCTGCTCGTTAGCTAGACGCGCGCTCTGTGTCTGTGGATACCATTGTCTACCAATAGGGCGAACTCATTGAGAGCTACAAGAGACTTGACAACTGCATCACAGTCGACTGGGTTAGTGCTGCCTACGCACACCTAAAACAAATCAACTCCTTTCAACCTCAATCATGTTAGCACCTCCACACTTCAACCACGTGCCTCACCAATGGAGACGCTGTGCACGTAATCACTTCAACCTTTCATCAGGAAAGCAAACATTAAGGCAGTCTCAAAACACACGAATAACCCAAGAGTACGGTCAGAATACTTGAAACGAAATCCACCAGACGACTTGACCAGAAGAATTGGCGCAACATCGAGCAGGTAAAACCAAATTGTTGAGTTGAGTACAAAAGTAAGGAGTGGATGAGGAAAATAAAACGATGAAAGACAAATGATGGATAGTTGTGTGAACATAGGATAAAAAATTGATATGAAGTGGCTGAGTACTTTGCACTACGAATGAGCGAATAGGAGAGGGAGAAAAGCTTGCAAAAGTAGGGGACAGAGGACGACAGGCATAACTGGGAACTCAGCCACCCTCGCCTCTAATTCCATGGCGATGGCCTGCACTCGATTAAGGCTCCTCTCCCGTGTCTGCCAGTCTCACTTCCTGTACCATCGAGGCAGCCCAAATGACGGCTTTCAGCCCCTCCAATGACTAAACGTACGATGATGCCAGTTCTCCACCCATCGCAGCCACCACCACTGAGGCTCCGTCATCCTCCAGCGATGCATCTGTGTCCGCATCCCGCCTGGTTCCTATGATGCATAAAAGGCACCTGATTCAGCAGTGCACATTATAAGCCGGATCTTCTCTAATCTCCCCACAATCTCGTGTATGTGCCTCCTCATAGGCAAGTATTGCACTAATGAAGAATGGTCTTAAAATCGCCCTCTAGACGTAGCATTTCCCTTCCACCGACTGACTGATATTAAGAAGTTTCTCTCAAACATCCTTTAGTTGCGCCAAAATCCCATCGAGTACACATATCGAAGGCATCACCAACGTTCGGTCTTTGTAAGCAAACGTTTCATTGTCAACAACTGCGTCTGCATTCCACCATAAATATGAACGAAGCATACAGCACACTACAGATGATTAGCTCACGCAATATGACTTACAACAGGTCTACCACAGCCCACGTGCTTCATTATCCAGTGGACATAAAAAATTGTTCACAAACAACAAGTGCTGTTCCTTACCAAAAAAGCTCCCACGTCTACCTTACTACCTTAAATTCGGCCAATTATTACAAACCGATAAGGAACCAACAATACATGGCTGGCGTCGAGCCTATTTAAATAAAATAAGGACATCAAATGCGTGGCGTTGGTGGGCGGAAAGAGGGAGCAAACACTCACTGTAGCTACTACTGGACGGCAGTCATCAAAACATCAGCTGCACCCACGACTCAGCAAAGAGATGAGAAAGGGGTCAAGTAGTTGACACCCGTAGTTCCACCGAAAAAAAACAGCCTTTTGATCGTTCGCCTCCACGTACGTACTTGTTGCCATGAAACTGTGGTTCGCTGCCCCATGCAAGGAGCGTCGAATGAATTGCATGCTGTCAATATGGACGATGAAGGAGCGCACACTCTTTCAACCCTCAAATGACTGCATCGTACAGAGTAGACATCATCATTAACCCTTGCAGCTGAGAAACGGGAAGCGAAGGCCTTTACAGGAGACGAAGAAAGTGCTCTCATGAAGAAATACTTCCGCCTCTGCCTCAGCATTGACCAACCGCATGAGATTTACCTAGACCGAAATGAAGTTCCTACAATAAAAAGCTTAAATCAGATAGCAGAGCGGAAATCAAGTACAAGCTGAGGCTTCGACACTTTGATGACTAAATCATAATGCATCCCCTCTAACCCTAACAATAGAATACTTTCATTAGTGTGTTCTTACAATCAATAAAAAGATATGTGAGTTGCATTAAAGCCCATTTAGAGCCAGCGAAAAAAATTAAGCTTCTAGGTTTATTAACCGAAGTTAGCACGTGAGTGCTCGCCCTTACTTTTCATCAAAGTCAACAACGGTTACCTGGGCTGGACCATAGGAAGGGAGGCATCATAAACCACTTCCTTTTAAGCGAACCTCCACGCTTAACTGCCAGAATCACTAAAAATTCACATTTTTGAATTCACTAATGTGCTATAGGCCAAATCAAGACATAGGGAACTACATCCCACAATTGCCGTATCATTTGTCAGTTCTTCCCAACAGATTTGCCCGTACCTGTAGCATTAAAAAAACAAGGTTAAGATTTCCTCGTCTCAACTTTATGGCCTCCCAAAACAACTCTCATAAAACCTAAAACACTACCCTAAAATCATCTGGAACAGTTCAACAGGTTACTTCTGCATACAAATGAGACGCATAACCAACAAGAAAATCCGAACCCTCAACCTTTGTCTTAGTTTAAAAAAAACTTGTACACATCAAAATAAGCAATCTTAACCATACCGCGACAAGTCACCTGCGTCAAGAAGGACATTGTCGATACTACTATCGGACTAAAGTGGACAAGAGAAATCGAGCATGCCACCACAGGCAATACAGAAACTATGATTGCAGCAAGCCAAAAATCCCTAAACAAACTCTCAAGCCAAGCCATACTTCTAGACATACACAAAGTAAACAAATAAGACTTTATAATGGATACTCACACATCCACTTCCTTCAAAGCAAAGTGCAAATCACGAACAGCAACCACAATCTTGGCAAATCTCAAGTTTTCAAGTATACCGCCGAGTATATGCAAAGGCTATTCGCTATACAAAAAGCCAACTTTGGAAATAGGTGCTGCTATCAACCTTAAGATTACAGCTAATCAAAATTTTGGATAGAATTACATTGGCTTGAAAAAAACGCTAGTTTTGTTTAGACATATTTCAGCAGCAACCATTATTAGCGTTAAATGCTCGTTTCTTCACCTTAGTTTTTTAACTGTTGATGAAAACAAATTCTGTGCTACAACAGGACTCAGAGAGCGAATGCAGAAAGTCAGTTAATTCATCTATCGACCGGGTCGCTAAAATGTACGCAGAATTAACTGTGCTAGTGATTGCACTATGGTGCGTCAAAGTGATGTTAATGATTGCTCGAATGCAACAATGATTTGCAGCAACAATGATTTGCAATAAATTATGCACGAGAGGGCTGCCATTTTGTACTTAAATGTGCCACTTGTGTGCGAATGCATTGCTAAGTTCGATATTATCACGGCTCGGCGTACGAGTGTTTCATGGTTGGTTTATGGCACCTTACAGAGAACCATTTTTTATTGGTCTAATTTGTCGTGTGGGTTGGTCAGGTACTTCGGAGACTGATATTACTATTCGCATTGAATGGTTTGTTATTTTTATCGCTCTGACTTTTTGTTAGTTATTGGTGGAGCTGGATTTGTGGAAGAAGTTGTGAGTCCACTAAGTTGTTCTTGCTTCATTCTTAACAACTGCGACCTCAACAAAGCTGACATGGACCAATTCGGTACTCATCAAGCCACCATTGCTATCTTAAATTGATCTAGAAGACCACGCACACAAAAATTATGAAATTCTGGCTTGCAATACGCCTTTCTGTGTGTAATGTTGCACTGTGGTAGCACGTGCCCTCGCTATAAAAGCGTTTATGCACCGATTGCGGGGCAATGCGAAGCTAAAAAGTGGGACATTTTTCATTAACCCTGCTCTTCTATGTTTGAATCTTTCCTATAGAATAAGAGAAAGGACGTGGAACACTTAACCTTCCTGCTCAGTCTTGTAAATACTCCAATCGCATCGTGTCACTTTTCCCAGTCCACCTCTCTCTCGGAGCAGTTAATGGCATTTACAAAATTGCACATTTTTATCACTCGCTAGTAAGTGGAAGGCAAAGCACGCTACAGATAGCAGCAACCAACGCATACATGTGCCTTCCTCTAGATGCTGGTTGGCAGCTGCGGTGGTACGCTTGTGCTTGTGAGGAACGTTGAATGTTTGGAAGGCTTCTTGTGAGTAGAGGTATGAAAATTCGTTTGGCTACTTGGAACGAGAAGCGAGTGGTTGGTCGCGCAGCATATGAATTGGGAGATCAATTTATGGAACAGTTGACGGCTGTAAAATTGGAATCCAGTGAGTTGTGCTTGGTTTGTGCATTAGCTGGGCCATGATTATATTCGACTGATGGCTACGCTTTATTGCTTGCGTTGAGCTCAGAGCGCAGGTGTTTGTGTGATGGCGAATGACTGATGCAAATGGGATCGATCGAGTTGTTGAGGTCATGCAAGGAGGGAAATGGGTGGTTCGCATTGTTGATATTTGCCCTTTTTACTCATGTGGTGTGTATCAATTCAGCGAAGGCAATGCCATTGGTAGGTTTGCTATCCTAATAAGAAGGGAGCTACCCTGTGGGTGATCCCGAGTAGCTTCATTGACGTGTAGAAAGTGGGTTCCATAGGCTAAAATAGGGTGTATGGGGATCCCCTTACCTAGATCTTCTTATCGAGAGTATTTTCTGGCGGCTTTTGTCCCTCAAATGTCATCCCTTCCTCCACAACAGTGAGTTTCTAGACCGTTGAACAACTTAGATATTGGGTAAAGGTAAGCGAAGCTCTGGTGTCTACCATTAACCGAGGTACCTCGGGGTAAAGCTTGAAGTTGTGCGGATGTCCTTTAAATTTTGCACATGTGCCAACGTGGTAAATTGGCTGCAAGATCGCCCCCATCGATGATACGATGGCAGTTTTTGCAGCACACTCAAAGAAGGTATACTTTAGGGGCTAACACACACTGGTCTCAGCTAGAGTGGAAGCAGAAAAGAGCGCAAGAGAACATCCATCATAAACCAGAAGTTTTGCGGTTCAGCCAATAGCATCAGCACTGACACTACCTACCGATCCAAGCAGTTTGATTGCTCTTTAAAAGCTGGAACAATGTAAACACTCTCGCAAAATTGGAAAAATACAATATTAACCTTAAGGTACAAATTAATACGAACTGCCAGGAGAGCAAAAGGGGAAAAAGACACTCGAGCAAACAGCAAAGCTAGCATTTGGTGAACGATGTCAGCCATTTCAAAACCACTTTGACATTTGTTAGTGATTTGATAAAAATTAGAAAGCATTTGCAGGTTCGCTTCCACAACCGCTATGGCTACAAGACGAGACTGAAATCAACAAACGCCTGACCTCCGCAGCAACACAATTACCTTAACAAACGTTTTCAAGTCAAAATTGCAACATGGTAGCCTCGACAAACATAGCAACGATCGGGCGTCACAGAGCGACCACTGATAGCCAACGATGGCAATCGCTTTCAGAAAACACTAATTACAAATTTCTTAAAATCGACAAAACTGGCCAGTGTATGACAAATTGCGAACACATAATGGAGAGGAACGTAGTGAGGCTGTATTGATGCAAAGAGGTCAACACGAGAAACAGTCGAGTCGCCTTTCAGTCTCTATCAAGATAAAGCCCACGTTGAAGGAATTTGACGCCGAACGATGCATACAAACACACAGGATCTAAGAATGAGAAAAGGAGTGTACTTTACCAGTCACTTCGACGTGAGTCCAGTGCTACTGCGTCACCACTTCCATCTTCATTCCGAGTGCACACAGGAAGAAGAGAATGCAACACGCACTGACCTTTCACCCTCTCTTTCGCCTCCTCTCTCTCCCCTCCACATAAAGCGCATTTTATCCTTGCCTTGTGATCCAAATAAATCCATCAAGTGGTGAGCACACATTGAACGTGCCGACGATTGCCTACTGACTCTTCCAGATCTGCTCATGAGCTAGACACGCGCTCAGTGTCTGTGGCCAGCAGCGTCTAAAAAAGGGACGAACTCATTGGTAGCTACAAGAGACTAGACAACTGCACCGGAATCGACTGGGTTAGTGGTGCTCACGCATACCTAGAACAAATCAACCCCTTTCAACCTCAAACACATTAACAACTCCACACTTCCACTACGTGTCTCACCGATGGAGACGCTGTGCACGTAAGCGGGAAGGTAAATCTTAAGGCAATCTAGAACACGTAAATAATCCAAGAGTGTGGTCAGAAAGCTCAAAAAATGCACCAAATGACTCGTTCAGAAGAACGTGTGCGATATCGAGCAGGTAAAAACAAATTGTTGAGTTGAGCATAAAAGTAAGGAGTGAACGAGGAAAATAAAGCAATGAAGGACAAATGATGGATGGCTATGTGAACACGGGATGCAAGCCGATATGAAGGGGCTGAGTACTTTGCATCATGAATGGGCGGCCAGGGAAGCGATAAAAGCTTACAAAAGTAGGGGACCTAGGGCGATAGTCATTACTAGGAACTCAGTTACCCTCGCCTCCAGTCCCATGGCAATGGCCTGACCTCGACCAAAGCTCCATCTTCATTTTTCGCCAGCCTCACTTCCTGTACCACCGGGGCAGCCCAAATGGAGTCTTCCAGCACCTCCGATACCTAACCTTACGTAGCCTGCAGTGCTACGTTTGACGACAAAGCCAGTCCACTACGTACCACAAACTCTCCCACCACTGCTGCTCCGTCTTCCTCCAGCGATGCATCTGTGTCTGCACCGCGTCCTGTTGCTATGATATAGATGACACTTGCTTCATTAGTACACGTCACAAGCCCGGTCTTCTCCAATCCCCCCATAGTCTCGTGTATGCACCTTCTCGTAGGCAAACATTGCAGTAGTGAGGAATGGTCTCAAGTCGCCTTCTAGGCGTAGCACTTCCCTTTCGCCGATTGACTGATCTTGCACTTCTTAAGAAGGTTCTCTCAAACAGCCCCCAGTTGTGTCGAAATCCCATTGAGTAAACAGATCGAGGGCACCACCAAGCAAACTTCACTTTAGCTACCTAGGTCCAATTATTACTTTGTTTCTTCAATTCTTATGCTTGTTGCTTTGGCAATGAAAGCGTCGTTAGAAGCAGATTTGCGTAAAATCCCATGTACTTCTGCAAATAACACTTCCCGTTTAGGTAAACACTGCTCGGCTCAATGCGACAAACGTTAAAATACGTTTAAATGTTACAAATCGACTCAATTTTTTCCCTGGGAGACAAATATACGAAAGAATGAGAAAAAGGAATGATAGCGGTTCCATGTAGTAGCCCACCCATCAAAAAATAACCTCGAAATGCTGTTGTATCAGAGCAACCACTCTGATCAACAGCCCAAATAAGCTAGAGGAGACAGGCATAAACAAAAATGCGTTCATCACCTCTGTGTCTATAAGCAAGCATACGTCTTCGATGATTCCTTAGTCAATGTAGCACCCCACATGAAGGTAACTCATCTCCATCATCAGTCAAGATGCGTCCGTACAAAGCCACATCTGCTATTGGCAACGAAGACGGCTTTGGGTTTTAACGAGGGAAGAAGGACTGTTGCTGAAGACAATACCAGATATGTTACACGAGAAGTTGGGGGCCACTTGACGAATGTTTTTGGATGCGTGAGATGCGTTCGGTGAACACGAATTACATGATGGGTCGTCAGAACTGTACGAGGCGCAAGAGTGTTCCAGGCGCGCATAACTCCAGCTCCTGTTCTCCGCCCCAAGCTCTGCTAATGTAGGTCTCCGATCGCAGTCAGTCTACTCGCCTAGGGGGTAAACAACCAAGACATAAAAGTAAATATAGAGAACCCTTAGTATGATTCGTAAAGGCTCAGTTGCGATACCAAAGCAAAATGTTTAACTATCATAATTAATGGGGTTAGGCACGCGCTTGCCTAACAGGAGCTCCTAAGGCATAAGTCCTTCCTTCAACTTCAATGCATTAACATGTTTTGATGCTCCAAAAACCAGTCGGCTCCGCCGTCCACACTTTCGGAAAGAGGTCTAGTTAAATCTTGCAGCATCGTTAGTCGCTACATGCAGCATGGCAGATGTTCGTGCGAAGCATGAATGCCTTCCTCGAACAATCGTGCTCATTAATTACAAGCTTTATCTTGTTTCCAATTTCACAAGTCTCACGTTCACTGGATGTGTTTCAATGAAGCTGCAGGTAGCTCTCCTCCATCCGTCGACAACTCCTTCACAGTGGTTTCTGCATCATTATTTTCGAACTTTCAATTTGACGCACATAATTTTAGGCTATCTGATGCTTAAAGCACAGTTTCGACTTACCGGCAATCATCACAACTCGCACTTACGCAGGAGACTGCTGTTTTAGGTGACCAAATCAACCAATGTGAGAATTTTTGATTCGAGTGGGCTCAATATATTGTCCACGTCCTGTTAGCAGCTCTTGTAAAAGGTGCTAATGTTTTCCTTAGTCTGTTTTCGCCCGTAAGGCGACCTTTGAAATCAGCATCGTTGGTCTTGACAACCAAGTTGCCCTTCCAAAGCAGTTAACTGTGGCAACTTTTGTTGAGATTCTCAGGATGTACGCAGTCATTTGCACCAGGCTCAAATGTCTTTGCCAGTGGGTGAGGACAGGCTGACGTTTACTGCATGTGCTGTGCACATCAATCGCACGAAGCAAACATCAGTCACGTTCATTCTACTTTTTGTTCATGATACGATGTAAAGGGGAGCTGAAATGCAATATTCAAATTACT
Organism: Taenia hydatigena; assembly: GCA_036345935.2. NCBI lineage: Eukaryota > Metazoa > Platyhelminthes > Cestoda > Cyclophyllidea > Taeniidae > Taenia > Taenia hydatigena. The sequence continues at coordinate 13,078,851 of JADWOT020000002.1, read as the reverse complement.
ACGCATGGTGGTTTGTTGTAATCTAACCCACCAAATTCTAACAATGCTGGTCTTATCTCGTGCGCAAATGTTCTGTTGCGGCTAACGGTCCTATTGCATGTCAGAACAGTTTCGGGTAATTGTTCCTTATCCTCTTTCCTTTGCTCTCGTAGTATGTTCTATAGGGCGCTTTGAGTTACTATCAACTCCGTCGAATTCAACTTAAGTTTGGTGAAGCTGATGTCTCTTCAGCTGTTTGACTAGATTTAGTATTTAACCAACAAACAAAGTTATATCTTGGGATGAAGTTTGCGTGCCACAAATGTGTCGATGAAGGCCACCGCTTGGGTTGCGATGGAGTGGTCCAATACCAGAGAAAAAAGTTTAACATTAAAAGTGGCGTAAGCGCTTCACTTCTTCTGACTTTTACGGCCTAAAAACACCCGTAACATCATGCAGACACCAGAGGACTGCAGCTAACCACCTGACGGTTGTAAAAATGTCAAAATTACGTTTGCTCGCACTGCACATTGTTGCCATGGTACTGGAGGGCTTCGAGTATATCTCTACCTTGGTTACAGACAACACCACCAGCAAAGTATTTTCAACTACATCATTACCGATGACAAATTGAAATTCGTGTATACATACCGCTGGACAAGAGTAGCCTTGGGCAGCATGCGTTGGCGATAGCAAAGAAATCGTTGCCCTCCTACGCTGAGCTCCTTTGATACCCCCCATCCACTACCCAAACTGGATCTGATCGCGATTACGGACTTAGATTGTAATGCCATGGAAAACTTCTGCTACCTTTCCATTCATTCTATCGATGGATCTGATCGACTGGGTAGAATTCAACCTCATTTCTGCTGCCCATCCATTTTGGTACCCCATTAAGCCCGTTGCGTACGTTTAGCTATGTAAGTGGCAATTCATCGATTCCGAGTAAGCTGTCAGCGTGCAAAAGTAGGGAGCGTAGAGCCTAGCGCGAATGACTGCGTACATCCTATGAACCTTCAAAAAACTTAACAATCGACTGCTTTAGAAGACGCAAAGGTGACTCACCATGTTTGGCAGAGCAACTGGATTGTCAAGATCAACGATGCTAATGTCGAAGGTCGCCATGCTATCCGGTTCATTAACACACGAGAAGGCTTGACGGGAGAAAACAGAAACCACTGTGAAGAAATATTCGACGGACTGAGAAGATCTGCTTGCAGCTTCACAGAAACACGCCCAGTAAACAGGAGACTCGTGAAACTAGGAACAAGATCAAGCATGTAATTAATGGGCATAATTGAACGAGGAAGGCGTTCATGCTTTGCACCAACATCCGCCATGTTACATGTAGCGAATAACGGTACTCAAATAAATAACTGAATTCATATTCGAAAGTATGGCCGGTGGAGTCCACCAGTTCCTGAAGCATTAAAACAATTTAATGCATCAAAGTTTAAGGAAGGACTTGTGCTTCCATTGGTTCATTTCGTATGAATTGATTCCTCAAGCGTAGGCGAAGATTGCTCGGACCAGGCTAATTAAGGTGAGCTGTACGACGCCAGGCATGACCGATGTTGTCGGTACTGAAGTTTCCTGTGTGCTGAGTAGCAATCAGTTTGGCGCCTAGTCCCTTTGTCCACAGATTAGCCTTCATGCTGGGCACTAATCGACGGATTGACGATGTGTCAAATGATGTCCCAAAGGAGAGTAAAGTAAGAAACCAATCCTGTGGCAATTTTAGTCCTTCTTTTCTTCCTTTGGCTTTACCTCCGAAAAGCTTTCGATTGTAGTGCTTTGCTTACTAAAAGACATTTTAAAATGCGCAATTAGACAAATTGAATTACTAAATCTGCCTGCCACAAACCTAGCTGTGGATGACAACCATGAGGAGTACATGAGATAATGACCACAAACCAATTAAAGCCATCAGACTCTGGTCCACATGCACATTCACCAACTTAAGCAGACATTAACGCATACGCAAGGACTGCTCTGTAAACTTCATTTCATAGCATAAGTGGAAGTTTTATGCGTAGAAATTGGTCGCCGCGAAGGATGGAGCAGAGATTAGCAAGCGAATGAAGCCGAAGTGCTTAAGTACTCTAAGGGGACTCAAGATCTGTGTTTGCTTAAATGTCAGCAGAGTTCATCGAAGTTACAATTAAGTCAACACTGACTGCTGATTGGGCAATCACCATGAGCGATGCTGTAGTCCTGCTCACCCACTGGATTCGGGGCGAGCACAGCTGAAACAGACTCTATTTCAGCAATTAAAGCTTAAAAAGCGTGAACGCATCAGCATTAACGTGACCCCATATTTCGCTACTATCTACTACCCTCTAAGTAGCCTTGCGTGTTTACTACAAATTACGTTGAACTTCGACACTTCCTGGCTGTAAAGTGTAGCAGAAAATGGAGACATTTTGCACGATTTTATTCCGTCAAGTCGAGGCTAGATATTTCTAGTTTTAAACAGATTTGTCGCATCTTTATCAGTTTGCATTTAGGAAATGAACATGCAAAGGAAGCCCATTTCAAAAGATGATGGACATAGAGCTTGTTTGCGTTTCCATTTGAACACATTCAAGCCTGTATGGGGCGACACAGTAAGTGAACGCGACTATCAGCCTCTCCCAGACTTAGCTTTGTCTAAGCACCTGTTTGAATTGTTACAGTGATAGAAGAAGGGTGAAGAGCGCGTCGCTACCTCAGATCAATTACTCATTTGATGACAACCATTGTCTAGATGCTCAAATCTGCTATCATATCGGATGGTCGCGCCACCTCGCAGTATCTAACGTGTAGGTATCTGTAAAAAAGGAAACAATGATGATGATTGCGTCTTATGATGAAGGCACTCGGGATTAGCAATGCACAACAAACGTTCTTTACATGAATCCAGTTAAACCCACACTGGCACCAATGTACCTCATCGATTCATCCCCAAAACCTACTTTAGGTCTTATCAATATTAGAGTCCAATTGGCCTGATGTAAAAAGATAATGCGGCAAAATAGAACACCCTCACCAGTAAGGGAAAGCAGTAATGCTGTATGGGAAGAAAGGAGGCAGGATATACTGCCTCTGTGGATCGAACTCGCACCCGAAATTACTAGGAGAGAACAACCTGCCCTGCACTGTGCTTTGGTTGCCACTCTTCACTTTTCTACATTCAATTCTCTCTTTTCCTTTGCTGTCTAATTAACGATTCTCTCCTACTCGTAGAAGAATCTTTGTAGAAATATAGTAAGTTATCTCTTTTGCAAAAGTCTTTTTCGGTTTACTTCGTCACCGACAAAGAAGTGTAGATGCTACTTCGCACACCTGCATTAATCATCGCCTCTATCTTAAGGCTATGCGTCGTATCGCGTGACACCCGATGTTCAAATTTCTATGCTTTACAGATTGTGGGGAAATTAGGTGTCCGAAATTGAGTGGCTGGATGGAACACTATAATCAGTCCTGCCTTCTGCACCTGCAGCGATAAAAGTAGAGTGGCATGCAAGGCTTCTTTTAACGCCGCTCATTACTACCGGCTAGGTTCCAGACCCCATGCGAAATGCTCGAACCACGGCTATCTCATCCGCAAACACTTCATCCACCTTTCAGCGCTTGCAAGGCACAATTAAGGGGCCACAATAATTTCGACCTGTGATATTTTTGTCGATATTTTTGCAACGATGTTTAGGCCAAGCAGTTACTAGGCGCACATGACAAGATCATTTTAAACCACCTGTGGGATGGCGTGAAGTGAGTGATGCATTTGACGACGCAGCGTCACATAAGGCAGCACCAGCCCCATTATCCACAAGGTCTTACGACTACAAAAAATTCACTGCCTCTAAACTAACTCATCGTTTCACTACCAAGACACTAGATGAGAATAGGAAGAATGAGCTCTAAAGCGCTATTTACGGCGCCTAAGGTGGAGGCTGGAGAGCATGCTTAGGCGCTGCCTGTAGAGACTAGACGAATTGAGACCTGAATAAAAAATAAAGAGGCTTATTCAAGAGCAAAAATCGGCACATGCATGCTGGAGAGCCTAAAAGGTCAAGCAAAGAACAGGCATTTAAATGATTTGACAAAGTTAATCCCACATTTCTACAGCTTTGCAAGATGTTGTCGGAGTCACTTTAAAAGATGGTGTAGCTTGAGGCAGAAATGAAACTACACCAGACGCTTAGTGAAGTCTGGCAGGTGGCCACTGAAACATCCTGAAGCGCCCTCGAGATGCACACCGTCGACTCCATGGTTGCATGAACGCGAAACGAAGGGGTGAAAGAAAGGTAAAATTGGTATCGATGGATATGATAATGGGATGGACGAATGCTAAGTGGCTGGATGGATGGACGAATGATTGAATGTCTATAGGACAGATGTGAGGTCGGCGAACGGAAGGAGGATGGCAAGGCGCCGGATGTCGCCGAGATAGAATAATGTGGCGTAAGCAAAGGTAAGCGTGATAATATGACTCTTCCAATAGAATAGACAAATTGACGTACTCGGATGTGTGTGAGTGTATTTTGATGGATTAATAACTGAATGGTCTCATCATGAATGAAGGTAGTAAGTTAAGTTTGCAATTGACTGCCTAGAGGTAAAGCGAACGAAGGCTGGATGAAGGAGATGGGATTAGACCTCAAAAATGGTGATGTTATCGAAGTCACAACATCCACAAGCACGACAACATTCGGCTGTATCCCAAGTTCCCTATGCTAGGACATCGATGGCATAAAATCTTCGGGGTCAGCAGGCAAGGAAACGCTATTATGCTAATGGGGGATGTACCATGGTATGTTTTATCTTTTTAATCCCTCCTTCTTTGCAGGAAAGAGAAAGCACTGTAGGAGATGCCTTCCCTATGCAATCAACTGCTTCCTGTAAGACCTCATTAGCATCCGCAGAGCCATCAACGTCGGGTAAGATTCTTGTATGTAACTTTATCTCTCTGTTCAGCAGTCGAGTGACTCCCTGTGCTCTCATCGCGAATAAGGATGGAAAGAGGAACAGAAATGCTTACAATAGCGCAACACAATAAAGTCACGACCAATCAGACTAACCAGTCGAATCTAGTTTTGTAAAAAGTTTAATTTTAAGTAAGTTGGAATCAAAATAACTCTTTCGTTGCTTAAAAAGGCAGTGAGTTGATTGGAAAGAAGTCTGAAAAATCAGACATGCATAGACGATAAATCGGTTGTAGAATCATGAAATCTTGTTCTACTTTTTTAGTCAGGGTGTGTCTGAGACCACCTTAACAAGCCATAAAAAGGGTACTCTAAGTTAGACATCCTTAAATACCATGCAATGAGTGCTAAATCCCTTACTTAAAGTTCTCTTTTTAAATTCTATGAGGCCATTCATTGGCAAAAAGAGTGGAATACTTATATATCAGTTCGATTAACGGCGCGTAGGTCATATCCACCCAAGAAGCAAAAGTTGGACAAGAGCATCAGAGACTTGCTACTGCGGTGCTATTGCGATGCCATCACATCTGCGCGTGCACACACAAGGCCTCACCTGAATGCTTCACACAGTAATCGGCTTTCGGCATGTGCTTGCTGTAACCTCATTGCCCTAGAATTTAGTTTAAGGTAAGAATTCATCCAGCAAGCAGGCTTTGGTCGCAAAGTACAGGACAATGACGTTGAAACCATTTAAATGTAAAGAAATTCAATTTTGATCATCATAAAATGCTGGTTCTGCTTAAATTTGTTAGTATTGTTGTCTCAAAACGATATTAATGCTTTGCGTAAATAAAGAACACCACTTGATCCACTAGCTGGCAAATTCTACTGTGAATGCGGCTCTTCACCAGACAAGTAAAGCAATGACAGCTTCACTAGCTGATGGCCAAAGTGTGGCCTAACTGGATCACGTTACTTCTGGTGAGAGAAAATCCAACATCACCCACTTAAGTGACCATGAATTGATCGGATGTCTACTTCCGATCATTTGTCTGCCTTTAGACTAGGGTTGAAAGGATAGGCTTCAAACATCCTACAATGCAGTTAAACTATGTTTTATAAAGAACCGTGACTAAAAACTGCGATTTCATCCTTACGCATACGAAGGACTAAACGAATTGTAAAGTTATAAGACATTTGGAGGTAGATGCAAACAGTGAAGGCAATCTTAACTAGGAGTTGGTCAAAAGTTATTAAGTAAACTTAACGCATATGGATTCATGTCATTAGCTGTAAATAATCCCTGGGGCAACATGCGAATTCTATTTTAGCGTCAGTCTCATAAACAGTTTATTATTATTAAAGATGAAAGAACCCGCGACAGACGCCGATCATTGCTTGCACCGTGAGGTGAAAATTAAGGTAGAGGAGCATGCCGTTGACAAAAATACATGCGAAATGTTGTTTCAACTTGTTGTTTCGATTGTCGCTTGGACAGATGTTCACTGACCATGAGGAGGCATGAGGACATGCCTTTGGACACGACCAACCTTCAAGTCTTCTGGATGGTAATCAAGAGTAGCCGAAATCTTAGTGATTCTGGGTGACAATGGAGCCGCCGTCAATCGCACACTCAACCCTACTGAATTTCTGCTTACCACATCTGCACACACGCGTCGTACAAAGCATATGCGCGCAGGATTGGCTGTCACATTGTAAATAGTAGACTTCTATCCAAGCCCACTGTTAGAAATACTTTAATTTATCACCATTTACACACTAAAAATGCTATTGCCATACTCACCACCAGGGTCTTAGACGAGCGACGATAACTGCAGCTTGTAAAGGTTTTGTTTTTGCTGTCTTGAAGGCGACAAAGAACGACAGTCAATTACTCTCAAATCTCTGAGTGTGTCTAGGGATTTATTTTATGGTTTTGAAATAATAATGATAGACTAATCATGGCTATGCTAAAACAAGATTTATTCAAGTAGATGGTGATTGAGTCAGATTCAATCTAACCTGTGTTAGTCTGATCTAGGCTGCGATACTGTGCATTATTTAATCATGTCACGACCGAGACTGAGGACGAGTAGAGAGATGGAAGGGAACCTGCAATGAGGACACTGTCAGACGATGAGGTAGGTGGAAAGGTGAGAGAAGGGTAAAGGAGGCAGGGGTACGAGTCTTTCTAATGGCACTGAGGTGAGAAAAGAAAGGTAATGGGCTAAAATGGTGGGAGCACTTACTTCCCTTTTCCGAATGAGTTGTATGAGAGGAGCATACACGGTGGGACATGATGCAAGATCCAATACGTTTAAGCTTGCAGAGCGTAGTAAAGGACAAAAACGACACTCATCAATGATGCGCTGGAGTGGGACATAAAGTGGAGGCGTAAACAAGAGATATCCTCTCCACCCACTTCAAAGACGACTAACGACTCACTTCTAGTCTGCGTACCTTGATCTCTAATGTCTGCAAGAAAAAAGAAAGCGGGTTGATTAAGCCGGCTAAATTCAAGCATTAAGGCTGACTTGAATGATAACGTATAAGACGCTATATTCAAGCTTGTCATAATCTAGCCGAAGTTGCTAGTCCAGTCTATTCTGACCTAGGTGAGAACTCACAGAATCAAACGAGCTCTTGATTTCAAATTCTAAGTAACATCGGATCAATATGGGTGAAAACAAAAAGAGCTCTGTGCTCTTGCTATTTCCGAGTTCGTTGCCGAAATACAATCATTATGCTTCGACCACACCTACACTGTAAAATGAGAACTACGTCAAGCAATTACGAAAGGAAACATACCACTAAGTCTTAACATTGACCAATTCTGGATCGAAATTGCAAATATTTGCGCCAGTGCGACGTTCCCTTTCCTGGATTAAAAGGGATAGAAAAGAGCCTTGCTCCACAACTTTGTTAGAAGCGTTTACAGAATAAAGGTGTGCATATGCCTTTCAACTTGAATCAGTTCTGGTCACAGAGGCACCCGCTCGTTTGAGGGTGCGCATCCGTGCATTATCAATTACCTGTGCTAACCTAGGCGGTCTTATCATCGGCCAAATCTAACTTTTACGATTTGACAGGGGAACTGCCGTAGGAAATTACGAAATGGAATAAGCTGCTATGTTATGATTTTGATTTCGGATTTGAATAAACAGAATACGACGCACTCTATTTGCTTGCGTTATTTTAGCTTTCTTTGCCGAAATGGGCCACTTAACTGTCGGTCAGGTGTAAATTTAATTGCACAACACGGAGAATAGCACAGCTACCAGCCATGGGAGAAACAGCTGAATGGAGAAGTGAGTGATTACAGATGCTAAGTCAGGAAAACAGATTGCAGCTATTTCCTTTGAACATCCCTGTTTTCGTTTTTGAATCATTCATATTACATTGTGTTCATTCCTAGACATCGAACGCAAGTAACCCAACGTTTGATATCCGATCTCATTTAATCATGGATTGGAATAAACGAAGTGTAGCGCATTGAAATCCCAGCGCACTCTGGTTTTAAAAGTTAATCCACATCTTAGCACAGCTGCACGACACAAAACATTACAGTTTCAAAGGAGGCTTTCGTTTTCGGCACCGTGGCAATTCAACAGTGGAGGCTTAATTTAAGTCACTTTATGATTAGAGTAAAAAATACTTAGAGTGCAGTACACTTTGGCTTATATGACATTTTTTACGAATGCACACCCCCATCCAAGCTACCAGCCAAAACCTATTACGATTCCGACCTTTCTCGTTTTGCCTTGAAGGTCTCTAACTCTAACTCCATAGCTATTGCATAACCTATAATAACTAACAAATCATACGCAGTATGCAGGTGGGAATACTACAGCGATTAGTATGGGGCAATTTACTGCGCATTAATCATTAATATCTTGGGAATAAACAGCAAAGTTTGATTGTCAAGCAAATGGCTATTGTTAGTGTATGCAATGACAGACATGATATAAAATCATAAAATGCAATTTGTTCTTACCATAGTTATGTACAAAGTAGTGCCAAGGCAAAACTCTGATGTTGAATCGCTCGTTAAAGGGCTCACGATTGGCAAATTTTGCTCCAGTCGACTGTCATGCGTTCTATCGAAATTTGTGTCTCGCGAATCCATTTTTAGCAAGTAATTCATGGTAAACAAGCCAAGTCCCTGAAAAAATGTGGCCTACTTCTGCCAAAACCATGAAAATTTGGCGTTGCGATGGATCCAATTTAGTAATGAGGTGGAAGTATTTGTCATCCTTACAGCAAAACATTATTTTCCCCCATTTCCAACTTTCGCTTCCATCGCAACGCCAAATTTTCATGGTTTTGGCAGAAGTAGGCCACATTTTTTCAGGGACTTGGCTTGTTTACCATGAATTACTTGCTAAAAATGGATTCGCGAGACACAAATTTCGATAGAACGCATGACAGTCGACTGGAGCAAAATTTGCCAATCGTGAGCCCTTTAACGAGCGATTCAACATCAGAGTTTTGCCTTGGCACTACTTTGTACATAACTATGGTAAGAACAAATTGCATTTTATGATTTTATATCATGTCTGTCATTGCATACACTAACAATAGCCATTTGCTTGACAATCAAACTTTGCTGTTTATTCCCAAGATATTAATGATTAATGCGCAGTAAATTGCTCCATACTAATCGCTGTAGTATTCCCACCTGCATACTGCGTATGATTTGTTAGTTATTATAGGTTATGCAATAGCTATGGAGTTAGAGTTAGAGACCTTCAAGGCAAAACGAGAAAGGTCGGAATCGTAATAGGTTTTGGCTGGTAGCTTGGATGGGGGTGTGCATTCGTAAAAAATGTCATATAAGCCAAAGTGTACTGCACTCTAAGTATTTTTTACTCTAATCATAAAGTGACTTAAATTAAGCCTCCACTGTTGAATTGCCACGGTGCCGAAAACGAAAGCCTCCTTTGAAACTGTAATGTTTTGTGTCGTGCAGCTGTGCTAAGATGTGGATTAACTTTTAAAACCAGAGTGCGCTGGGATTTCAATGCGCTACACTTCGTTTATTCCAATCCATGATTAAATGAGATCGGATATCAAACGTTAGGTTACTTGCGTTCGATGTCTAGGAATGAACACAATGTAATATGAATGATTCAAAAACGAAAACAGGGATGTTCAAAGGAAATAGCTGCAATCTGTTTTCCTGACTTAGCATCTGTAATCACTCACTTCTCCATTCAGCTGTTTCTCCCATGGCTGGTAGCTGTGCTATTCTCCGTGTTGTGCAATTAAATTTACACCTGACCGACAGTTAAGTGGCCCATTTTGGCAAAGAAAGCTAAAATAACGCAAGCAAATAGAGTGCGTCGTATTCTGTTTATTCAAATCCGAAATCAAAATTATAACATAGCAGCTTATTCCATTTCGTAATTTCCTACGGCAGTTCCCCTGTCAAATCGTAAAAGTTAGATTTGGCCGATGATAAGACCGCCTAGGTTAGCACAGGTAATTGATAATGCACGAATGCGCACCCTCAAACGAGCGGGTGCCTCTGTGACCAGAACTGATTCAAGTTGAAAGGCATATGCACACCTTTATTCTGTAAACGCTTCTAACAAAGTTGTGGAGCAAGGCTCTTTTCTATCCCTTTTAATCCAGGAAAGGGAACGTCGCACTAGCGCAAATATTTGCAATTTCGATCCAGAATTGGTCAATGTTAAGACTTAGTGGTATGTTTCCTTTCGTAATTGCTTGACGTAGTTCTCATTTTACAGTGTAGGTGTGGTCGAAGCATAATGATTGTATTTCGGCAACGAACTCGGAAATAGCAAGAGCACAGAGCTCTTTTTGTTTTCACCCATATTGATCCGATGTTACTTAGAATTTGAAATCAAGAGCTCGTTTGATTCTGTGAGTTCTCACCTAGGTCAGAATAGACTGGACTAGCAACTTCGGCTAGATTATGACAAGCTTGAATATAGCGTCTTATACGTTATCATTCAAGTCAGCCTTAATGCTTGAATTTAGCCGGCTTAATCAACCCGCTTTCTTTTTTCTTGCAGACATTAGAGATCAAGGTACGCAGACTAGAAGTGAGTCGTTAGTCGTCTTTGAAGTGGGTGGAGAGGATATCTCTTGTTTACGCCTCCACTTTATGTCCCACTCCAGCGCATCATTGATGAGTGTCGTTTTTGTCCTTTACTACGCTCTGCAAGCTTAAACGTATTGGATCTTGCATCATGTCCCACCGTGTATGCTCCTCTCATACAACTCATTCGGAAAAGGGAAGTAAGTGCTCCCACCATTTTAGCCCATTACCTTTCTTTTCTCACCTCAGTGCCATTAGAAAGACTCGTACCCCTGCCTCCTTTACCCTTCTCTCACCTTTCCACCTACCTCATCGTCTGACAGTGTCCTCATTGCAGGTTCCCTTCCATCTCTCTACTCGTCCCAGTCTCGGTCGTGACATGATTAAATAATGCACAGTATCGCAGCCTAGATCAGACTAACACAGGTTAGATTGAATCTGACTCAATCACCATCTACTTGAATAAATCTTGTTTTAGCATAGCCATGATTAGTCTATCATTATTATTTCAAAACCATAAAATAAATCCCTAGACACACTCAGAGATTTGAGAGTAATTGACTGTCGTTCTTTGTCGCCTTCAAGACAGCAAAAACAAAACCTTTACAAGCTGCAGTTATCGTCGCTCGTCTAAGACCCTGGTGGTGAGTATGGCAATAGCATTTTTAGTGTGTAAATGGTGATAAATTAAAGTATTTCTAACAGTGGGCTTGGATAGAAGTCTACTATTTACAATGTGACAGCCAATCCTGCGCGCATATGCTTTGTACGACGCGTGTGTGCAGATGTGGTAAGCAGAAATTCAGTAGGGTTGAGTGTGCGATTGACGGCGGCTCCATTGTCACCCAGAATCACTAAGATTTCGGCTACTCTTGATTACCATCCAGAAGACTTGAAGGTTGGTCGTGTCCAAAGGCATGTCCTCATGCCTCCTCATGGTCAGTGAACATCTGTCCAAGCGACAATCGAAACAACAAGTTGAAACAACATTTCGCATGTATTTTTGTCAACGGCATGCTCCTCTGCCTTAATTTTCACCTCACGGTGCAAGCAATGATCGGCGTCTGTCGCGGGTTCTTTCATCTTTAATAATAATAAACTGTTTATGAGACTGACGCTAAAATAGAATTCGCATGTTGCCCCAGGGATTATTTACAGCTAATGACATGAATCCATATGCGTTAAGTTTACTTAATAACTTTTGACCAACTCCTAGTTAAGATTGCCTTCACTGTTTGCATCTACCTCCAAATGCCTTATAACTTTACAGTTCGTTTGGTCCTTCGTATGCGTAAGGATAAAATCGCAGTTTTTAGTCACGGTTCTTTATAAAACATAGTTTAACTGCATTGTAGGATGTTTGAAGCCTATCCTTTCAACCCTAGTCTAAAGGCAGACAAATGAAAAGCAGAATTGAGGAAGTAGACATCCGATCAATTCATGGTCACTTAAGTGGGTGATGTTGGATTTTCTCTCACCAGAAGTAACGTGATCCAGTTAGGCCACACTTTGGCCATCAGCTAGTGAAGCTGTCACTGCTTTACTTGTCTGGTGAAGAGCCGCATTCACAGTAGAATTTGCCAGCTAGTGGATCAAGTGGTGTTCTTTATTTACGCAAAGCATTAATATCGTTTTGAGACAACAATACTAACAAATTTAAGCAGAACCAGCATTTTATGATGATCAAAATTGAATTTCTTTACATTTAAATGGTTTCAACGTCATTGTCCTGTACTTTGCGACCAAAGCCTGCTTGCTGGATGAATTCTTACTTTAAACTAAATTCTAGGGCAATGAGGTTACAGCAAGCACATGCCGAAAGCCGATTACTGTGTGAAGCATTCAGGTGAGGCCTTGTGTGTGCACGCGCAGATGTGATGGCATCGCAATAGCACCGCAGTAGCAAGTCTCTGATGCTCTTGTCCAACTTTTGCTTCTTGGGTGGATATGACCTACGCGCCGTTAATCGAACTGATATATAAGTATTACACTCTTTTTGCCAATGAATGGCCTCATAGAATTTAAAAAGAGAACTTTAAGTAAGGGATTTAGCACTCATTGCATGGTATTTAAGAATGTCTAACTTAGAGTACCCTTTTTATGGCTTGTTAAGGTGGTCTCAGACACACCCTGACTAAAAAAGTAGAACAAGATTTCATGATTCTACAACCGATTTATCGTCTATGCATGTCTGATTTTTCAGACTTCTTTCCAATCAACTCACTGCCTTTTTAAGCAACGAAAGAGTTATTTTGATTCCAACTTACTTAAAATTAAACTTTTTACAAAACTAGATTCGACTGGTTAGTCTGATTGGTCGTGACTTTATTGTGTTGCGCTATTGTAAGCATTTCTGTTCCTCTTTCCATCCTTATTCGCGATGAGAGCACAGGGAGTCACTCGACTGCTGAACAGAGAGATAAAGTTACATGCAAGAATCTTACCCGACGTTGATGGCTCTGCGGATGCTAATGAGGTCTTACAGGAAGCAGTTGATTGCATAGGGAAGGCATCTCCTACAGTGCTTTCTCTTTCCTGCAAAGAAGGAGGGATTAAAAAGATAAAACATACCATGGTACATCCCCCATTAGCATAATAGCGTTTCCTTGCCTGCTGACCCCAAAGATTTTATGCCATCGATGTCCTAGCATAGGGAACTTGGGATAAAGCCGAATGTTGTCGTGCTTGTGGATGTTGTGACTTCGATAACATCACCATTTTGAGGTCTAATCCCATCTCCTTCATCCAGCCTTCGTTCGCTTTACCTCTAGGCAGTCAATTGCAAACTTAACTTACTACCTTCATTCATGATGAGACCATTCAGTTATTAATCCATCAAAATACACTCACACACATCCGAGTACGTCAATTTGTCTATTCTATTGGAATAGTCATATTATCACGCTTACCTTTGCTTACGCCACATTATTCTATCTCGGCGACATCCGGCGCCTTGCCATCCTCCTTCCGTTCGCCGACCTCACATCTGTCCTATAGACATTCAATCATTCGTCCATCCATCCAGCCACTTAGCATTCGTCCATCCCATTATCATATCCATCGATACCAATTTTACCTTTCTTTCACCCCTTCGTTTCGCGTTCATGCAACCATGGAGTCGACGGTGTGCATCTCAAGGGCGCTTCAGGATGTTTCAGTGGCCACCTGCCAGACTTCACTAAGCGTCTGGTGTAGTTTCATTTCTGCCTCAAGCTACACCATCTTTTAAAGTGACTCCGACAACATCTTGCAAAGCTGTAGAAATGTAGGATTAACTTTGTCAAATCATTTAAATGCCTGTTCTTTGCTTGACCTTTTAGGCTCTCCAGCATGCATGTGCCGATTTTTGCTCTTGAATCAGCCTCTTTATTTTCGATTCAGGTCTCAATTCGTCTAGTCTCTACAGGCAGCGCCTAAGTATGCTCTCCAGCCTCCACCTTAGGCGCCGTAAATAGCGCTTTAGAGCTCATTCTTCCTATTCTCATCTAGTGTCTTGGTAGTGAAACGATGAGTTAGTTTAGAGGCAGTGAATTTTTTGTAGTCGTAAGACCTTGTGGATAATGGGGCTGGTGCTGCCTTATGTGACGCTGCGTCGTCAAATGCATCACTCACTTCACGCCATCCCATAGGTGGTTTAAAATGATCTTGTCATGTGCGCCTAGTAACTGCTTGGCCTAAACATCGTTGCAAAAATATCGACAAAAATATCACAGGTCGAAATTATTGTGGCCCCTTAATTGTGCCTTGCAAGCGCTGAAAGGTGGATGAAGTGTTTGCGGAGTAGATAGCCGTGGTTCGAGCATTTCGCATGGGGTCTGGAACCTAGCCGGTAGTAATGAGCGGCGTTAAAAGAAGCCTTGCATGCCACTCTACTTTTATCGCTGCAGGTGCAGAAGGCAGGACTGATTATAGTGTTCCATCCAGCCACTCAATTTCGGACACCTAATTTCCCCACAATCTGTAAAGCATAGAAATTTGAACATCGGGTGTCACGCGATACGACGCATAGCCTTAAGATAGAGGCGATGATTAATGCAGGTGTGCGAAGTAGCATCTACACTTCTTTGTCGGTGACGAAGTAAACCGAAAAAGACTTTTGCAAAAGAGATAACTTACTATATTTCTACAAAGATTCTTCTACGAGTAGGAGAGAATCGTTAATTAGACAGCAAAGGAAAAGAGAGAATTGAATGTAGAAAAGTGAAGAGTGGCAACCAAAGCACAGTGCAGAGCAGGTTGTTCTCTCCTAGTAATTTCGGGTGCGAGTTCGATCCACAGAGGCAGTATATCCTGCCTCCTTTCTTCCTATACAGCATTACTGCTTTCCCTTACTGGTGAGGGTGTTCTATTTTGCCGCATTATCTTTTTACATCAGGCCAATTGGACTCTAATATTGATAAAACCTAAAGTAGGTTTTGGGGATGAATTGATGAGGTACATTGGTGCCAGTGTGGGTTTAACTGGATTCATGTAAAGAACGTTTGTTGTGCATTGCTAATCCCGAGTGCGTTCATCATAAAACGCAATCATCATCATTGTTTCCTTTTTTACAGATACCTACACGTTAGATACTGCGAGGTGGCGCGACCATCCGATATGATAGCAGATTTGAGCATCTAGACAATGGTTGTCATCAAATGAGTAATTGATCTGAGGTAGCGACGCGCTCTTCACCCTTCTTCTATCACTGTAACAATTCAAACAGGTGCTTAGACAAAGCTAAGTCTGGGAGAGGCTGATAGTCGCGTTTACTTACTGTGTCGCCCCATACAGGCTTGAATGTGTTCAAATGGAAACGCAAACAAGCTCTATGTCCATCATCTTTTGAAATGGGCTTCCTTTGCATGTTCATTTCCTAAATGCAAACTGATAAATATGCGACAAATCTGTTTAAAACTAGAAATATCTAGCCTCGACTTGACGGAATAAAATCGTGCAAAATGTCTCCATTTTCTGCTACACTTTACAGCCAGGAAGTGTCGAAGTTCAACGTAATTTGTAGTAAACACGCAAGGCTACTTAGAGGGTAGTAGATAGTAGCGAAATATGGGGTCACGTTAATGCTGATGCGTTCACGCTTTTTAAGCTTTAATTGCTGAAATAGAGTCTGTTTCAGCTGTGCTCGCCCCGAATCCAGTGGGTGAGCAGGACTACAGCATCGCTCATGGTGATTGCCCAATCAGCAGTCAGTGTTGACTTAATTGTAACTTCGATGAACTCTGCTGACATTTAAGCAAACACAGATCTTGAGTCCCCTTAGAGTACTTAAGTACTTCGGCTTTTTTCGCTTGCTAATCTCTGCTCCATCCTTCGCGGCGACCATTTCTACGCATAAAACTTCCACTTATGCTATGAAATGAAGTTTACAGAGCAGTCCTTGCGTATGCGTTAATGTCTGCTTAAGTTGGTGAATGTGCATGTGGACCAGAGTCTGATGGCTTTAATTGGTTTGTGGTCATTATCTCATGTACTCCTCATGGTTGTCATCCACAGCTAGGTTTGTGGCAGGCAGATTTAGTAATTCAATTTGTCTAATTGCGCATTTTAAAATGTCTTTTAGTAAGCAAAGCACTACAATCGAAAGCTTTTCGGAGGTAAAGCCAAAGGAAGAAAAGAAGGACTAAAATTGCCACAGGATTGGTTTCTTACTTTACTCTCCTTTGGGACATCATTTGACACATCGTCAATCCGTCGATTAGTGCCCAGCATGAAGGCTAATCTGTGGACAAAGGGACTAGGCGCCAAACTGATTGCTACTCAGCACACAGGAAACTTCAGTACCGACAACATCGGTCATGCCTGGCGTCGTACAGCTCACCTTAATTAGCCTGGTCCGAGCAATCTTCGCCTACGCTTGAGGAATCAATTCATACGAAATGAACCAATGGAAGCACAAGTCCTTCCTTAAACTTTGATGCATTAAATTGTTGTAATGCTCCAGGAACTGGTGGACTCCACCGGCCATACTTTCGAATATGAATTCAGTTATTTCTTTGAGCACCGTTATCCGCTACATGTAACATGGCGGATGCTGGTGCAAAGCATGAACGCCTTCCTCGTTCAATTATGCCCATTAATTATATGCTTGATCTTGTTCCTAGTTTCACGAGTCTCCTGTTTACTGGGCGTGTTTCTGTGAAGCTGCAAGCAGATCTTCTCAGTCCGTCGAATATTTCTTCACAGTGGTTTCTGTTTTCGCCCGTCGAGCCTTCTCGTGTGTTAATGAACCGGATAGCATGGCGACCTTCGACATTAGCATCGTTGATCTTGACAATCCAGTTGCTCTGCCAAACATGGTGAGTCACCTTTGCACCTTCTTAAGCAGTCGATTGTGGTAGTTTTTTGAAGGTTCATAGGATGTACGCAGTCATTCGCGCTAGGCTCTACGCTCCCTACTTTTGCACGCTGACAGCTTACTCGGAATCGATGAATTGCCACTTACATAGCTAAACGTACGCAACGGGCTTAATGGGGTACCAAAATGGATGGGCAGCAGAAATGAGATCGAATTCTACCCAGTCGATCAGATCCATCGATAGAATGAATGGAAAGGTAGCAGAAGTTTTCTATGGCATTACAATCTAAGTCCGTAATCGCGATCAGATCCAGTTTGGGTAGTGGATGGGGGGTATCAAAGGAGCTCAGCGTAGGAGGGCAACGATTTCTTTGCTATCGCCAACGCATGCTGCCCAAGGCTACTCTTGTCCAGCGGTGTGTATACACGAATTTCAATTTGTCATCGGTAATGATGTAGTTGAAAATACTTTGCTGGTGGTGTTGTCTGTAACCAAGGTAGAGATATACTCGAAGCCCCCCAGTACCATGGCAACAATGTGCAGTGCGAGCAAACGTAATTTTGACATTTTTACAACCGTCAGGTGGTTAGCTGCAGTCCTCTGGTGTCTGCATGATGTTACGGGTGTTTTTGGGCCGTAAAAGTCAGAAGAAGTGAAGCGCTTACGCCACTTTTAATGTTAAACTTTTTTCTCTGGTATTGGACCACTCCATCGCAACCCAAGCGGTGGCCTTCATCGACACATTTGTGGCACGCAAACTTCATCCCAAGATATAACTTTGTTTGTTGGTTAAATACTAAATCTAGTCAAACAGCTGAAGAGACATCAGCTTCACCAAACTTGAGTTGAATTCGACGGAGTTGATAGTAACTCAAAGCGCCCTATAGAACATACTATGAGAGCAAAGGAAAGAGGATAAGGAACAATTACCCGAAACTGTTCTGACAAGCAATAGGACCGTTAGCCGCAACAGAACATTTGCGCACGAGATAAGACCAGCATTGTCAGAATTTGGTAGGTTAGATTACAACAAACCACCATGCGTAGTAATTTGAATATTGCATTTCAGCTCCCCTTTACATCGTATCATGAACAAAAAGTAGAATGAACGTGATTGATGTTTGCTTCGTGCGATTGATGTGCACAGTACATGCAGTAAACGTCAGCCTGTCCTCACCCACTGGCAAAGACATTTGAGCCTGGTGCAAATGACTGCGTACATCCTGAGAATCTCAACAAAAGTTGCCACAGTTAACTGCTTTGGAAGGGCAACTTGGTTGTCAAGACCAACGATGCTGATTTCAAAGGTCGCCTTACGGGCGAAAACAGACTAAGGAAAACATTAGCACCTTTTACAAGAGCTGCTAACAGGACGTGGACAATATATTGAGCCCACTCGAATCAAAAATTCTCACATTGGTTGATTTGGTCACCTAAAACAGCAGTCTCCTGCGTAAGTGCGAGTTGTGATGATTGCCGGTAAGTCGAAACTGTGCTTTAAGCATTAGATAGCCTAAAATTATGTGCGTCAAATTGAAAGTTCGAAAATAATGATGCAGGAACCAATGTGAAGGAGTAGTCGACGGATGGAGGAGAGCTACCTGCAGCTTCATTGAAACACATCCAGTGAACGTGAGACTTGTGAAATTGGAAACAAGATAAAGCTTGTAATTAATGAGCACGGTTGTTCGAGGAAGGCATTCATGCTTCGCACGAACATCTGCCATGCTGCATGTAGCGACTAACGATGCTGCAAGATTTAACTAGACCTCTTTCCGAAAGTGTGGACGGCGGAGCCGACTGGTTTTTGGAGCATCAAAACATGTTAATGCATTGAAGTTGAAGGAAGGACTTATGCCTTAGGAGCTCCTGTTAGGCAAGCGCGTGCCTAACCCCATTAATTATGATAGTTAAACATTTTGCTT
This sequence comes from Taenia hydatigena, assembly GCA_036345935.2. Lineage (NCBI taxonomy): Eukaryota > Metazoa > Platyhelminthes > Cestoda > Cyclophyllidea > Taeniidae > Taenia > Taenia hydatigena. The sequence goes on along the minus strand of JADWOT020000002.1, from coordinate 13,059,683 downwards.
TGGTATCGCAACTGAGCCTTTACGAATCATACTAAGGGTTCTCTATATTTACTTTTATGTCTTGGTTGTTTACCCCCTAGGCGAGTAGACTGACTGCGATCGGGGACCTACATTAGCAGAGCTTGGGGCGGAGAACAGGAGCTGGAGTTATGCGCGCCTGGAACACTCTTGCGCCTCGTACAGTTCTGACGACCCATCATGTAATTCGTGTTCACCGAACGCATCTCACGCATCCAAAAACATTCGTCAAGTGGCCCCCAACTTCTCGTGTAACATATCTGGTGTTGTCTTCAACAACAGTCCTTCTCTCGTTAAAACCCAAAGCCGTCTTCGTTGCCAATAGCAGATGTGGCTTTGTACGGACGCATCTTGACTGATGATGGAGATGAGTTACCTTCATGTGGGGTGCTACATTGACTAAGGAATCATCGAAGACGTATGCTTGCTTATAGACACAGAGGTGATGAACGCATTTTTGTTTATGCCTGTCTCCTCTAGCTTATTTGGGCTGTTGATCAGAGTGGTTGCTCTGATACAACAGCATTTCGAGGTTATTTTTTGATGGGTGGGCTACTACATGGAACCGCTAAATATCATTCCTTTTTCTCATTCTTTCGTATATTCGTCTCCCAGGGAAAAAATTGAGTCGATTTGTAACATTTAAACGTATTTTAACGTTTGTCGCATTGAGCCGAGCAGTGTTTACCTAAACGGGAAGTGTTATTTGCAGAAGTACATGGAATTTTACGCAAATCTGCTTTCAACGACGCTTTCATTGCCAAAGCAACAAGCATAAGAATTGAAGAAACAAAGTAATAATTGGACCTAGGTAGCTAAGGTGAAGTTTGCTTGATTTGGTCCCTACTAACTAGTGCAGAACTATTCAATGTGCAGCAAATGGGAATAAGGAATTTCTAATGAGGATCGTAAAAGTGCGGCAAAAAGGGTTGCAGCACATAAGGCTTTTTCATTCCTCTTAATTTCATTAAAGGAAAAGCATGAATTTGAACTACCTTGCCAATATGGAGATAATCTAAACCTCGCATGATTCTAAACTGCAGCACAAGATGATGAAACATTGTGTGAATGCATTGAAGACGTAGGCATTACGATGCTAGAAGGACTAGTGTTGATTGGGGTGGATGCTGTTCACGTGGTTCAGTTTGTGCCATAGCCTGACATTTGGATAAGATGAGCTAGTCCTTTGCCTTCATAACATGAGAAAAGTGGAAACAGGACGTGGACTAATCTCGGCGGTTACATGTGCTACATTTCATTAACGACTTGAGAAATGGCATCGCTTTGCATCCTAAAATTCTTTAATTAATCATCTGTTTTAATTTTTCTGCTTTCTCCTTTACGAAACTGAAGGCCTTCATTCCAGTACTTACCGAATAGCTTTAGTGTTAGAATTGATGTACACTTTCCTCTTCCAATCCATATGATTCGAGTGACCTCATTGCTGTTTCATTCAAGCAGACGATAATTCACACTCACAAGACCAACTTTGTGAAGCAGCACAATTCAATGAGTTGAAACATGATTGCGTAGGAAGTGATTTTGCCTGACAGTAGAAAGGAGAGTAGCGGGAGTGGCATTCAACCATTGGCGTGAGCAATGACCGGAAGCTGAGGCCAACAAAGCTACTTATGTGACAGGAGAGTGTTTAAGGCTCTATGCCGGTCTCATTAATGCAATCGAATGACTAGGAGCGCTGCATGTGACGAATCTTCGGCTCAAAGATGGCCAAATTTAATGGATGGTTGGAAAGGATGGAATGTATTCGCCTCATACACAGTGGGTTGATGCTTGTTAGGAAGTGCTGTCAAGCTCAAGCTCCCTTCAAAAGCCTAACATTATGAGATACAACATGAATGACGATTTTACAGTTCTAGTGATATACGAATTAAGGAATTGATCTGTTCATTAGAAGTTCTTTTGATGCTGCTTAACCCTCTTGCTTACCTGAGTTTGTAGCATTAGCCACACATCAACTCAATCAAGTCAATCGACAGCATTGAAAACGAGGTTTGTACTCACTTTGAAAGCATCATCAGATTCAGCATTGTTCCACATCAGCAAGTCGACGAGCGTTGAGTCTTTAATAAGAATAAAATGATAAGATTCCCCATTCGATTCTTCTTTCTATCTATCTACTGCTACTTCTAAAAATTGTCCTTATTTTTACAATCGGTCCATAATATCCAAACAACTTCTACTTATATACATTAATATTCTGCCTCTTGTCCGGTTCCTTCCAATTCATACTCCATTTCAGTGCCATAATATGCAGCAGCAGCAACGGGAACACAGACAGGTCAACCTTCGTTGCACACATGGGCTGCCAATGTCAGACAATATGCTACGTCGTTCCATTCACTTTGCAGCTCTGAAGTCCCAAACACCATTCTTATTGAGGTAGAAAGAAAAGTAAAAGGACGCAAACGTGCTACTTCAGTCTTCCGTTACTAGCATGCTTTGAGTTATACTGCTCTGAGTTAAACTTTTGGCGAAGACATGGACAATGCGCAGTTTGAATCGAGGGGCAATGTCACGATCTATGTAACTTCTGCTCAAACTTTAATGTTTGCATCCAGATCTTTGGACAAGACGAATTCAAATTAAATTACAAATTACAAATTTTGCATAATAGTCATCGTTCTGCTTGATAGGAGAGCTAATACTTACTGCTATAAGAAGGTGTGAGCACTCCAAAAGAACGGCCGGATGACATGAATGAGCTAGTGAGGTTGTCGTGGTGGATGCTGAGCACACGACCGCCATTTACACCCCAGAGGGTAAGATCGATAGGCCATGTATTTGTTGCTTCTGCTTCTCCTTCACGTCCGTGTAGGGTGGTTTGGTGGCTGAGGAACTGAGTGAGAGAAAAGCTTATGACGGAGAATGGTTTGTGCTGCTACGATTGCTGAGTGACCAAAAATTACATCATTGTTTTCTCCTAGATGGTCCTCCCACAGGTCTGGAGGGCGCATCATTCTATGCCGAAAAGACAATGCCTTGTTCACATTAGTGGTGAGCTGCAGACACAGTTGTTGACAACGAATTGTTTGCTTACAAAGACCAAACGTTGGTGGTGCCCTAGATCTGTTTACTCAATGGGATTTCGACACAACTGGGGGCTGTTTGAGAGAACCTTCTTAAGAAGTGTAGGATCAGTCAATCGGCGGAAGGGAAGTGCTACGCCTAGAAGGCGACTTGAGACCATTCCTCACTACTGCAATGTTTGCCTACGAGAAGGTGCATACACGAGACTATGGGGGGATTGGAGAAGACCGGGCTTGTGATGTGTACTAATGAAGCAAGTGTCATCTATATCATAGCAACAGGACGCGGTGCAGACACAGATGCATCGCTGGAGGAAGACGGAGCAGCAGTGGTGGGAGAGTTTGTGGTACGTAGTGAACTGGCTTTGTCGTCAAACGTAGCACTGCAGGCTACGTAAGATTAGGTGTCGGAGGTGCTGGAAGACTCCATTTGGGCTGCCCCGGTGGTACAGGAAGTGAGGCTGGCGAAAAATGAAGATGGAGCTTTGGTCGAGGTCAGGCCATTGCCATGGGACTGGAGGCGAGGGTGACTGAGTTCCTAGTAATGACTATCGCCCTAGGTCCCCTACTTTTGTAAGCTTTTATCGCTTCCCTGTCCGCCCATTCATGATGCAAAGTACTCGGCCCCTTCATATCAGTTTGCATCCCGTGTTCACATAGCCATCCATCATTTGTCCTTCATTGCTTAATTTTCCTCGTTCACTCCTTACTTTTATGCTCAACTCAACAATTTGGTTTTACCTGCTCGATATCGCACAGGTTCTTCTGAACGAGTCATTTGGTGCATTTTTTGAGCTTTCTGACCACACTCTTGGATTATTTACGTGTTTTAGATTGCCTTAAGATTTACCTTCCCGCTTACGTGCACAGCGTCTCCATCGGTGAGACACGTAGTTGAAGTGTGGAGTTGTTAATGTGTTTGAGGTTGAAAGGGGTTGATTTGTTCTAGGTATGCGTGAGCACCACTAACCCAGTCGATTCCGGTGCAGTTGTCTAGTCTCTTGTAGCTACCAATGAGTTCGTCCCTTTTTTAGACGCTGCTGGCCACAGACACTGAGCGCGTGTCTAGCTCATGAGCAGATCTGGAAGAGTCAGTAGGCAATCGTCGGCACGTTCAATGTGTGCTCACCACTCGATGGATTTATTTGGATCAAAAGGCAAGGATAAAATGCGCTTTATGTGGAGGGGAGAGAGAGGAGGCGAAAAAGAGGGTGAAAGGTCAGTGCGTGTTGCATTCTCTTCTTCCTGTGTGCACTCGGAATGAAGATGGAAGTGGTGACGCAGTAGCACTGGACTCACGTCGAAGTGACTAAATCGGAGCTTGGGACTGGTAAAGTACACTCCTTTTCTCATTCTTAGATCCTGTGTGTTTGTATACATCGTTTGGCGTCAAATTCCTTCAACGTGGGCTTTATCTTGATAGAGACTGAAAGGCGACTCGATTGTTTCTCGTGTTGACCTCTTTGCATCAATACAGCCTCACTACGTTCCTCTCCATTATGTGTTCGCAATTTGTCATACATTGGCCAGTTTTGTCGATTTTAAGAAATTTGTAATTAGTATTTTCTGAAAGCGATTGCCATCGTTGGCTATCAGTGGTCGCTCTGTGACGCCTGATCGTTGCTATGTTTGTCGAGGCTACCATGTTGCAATTTTGACTTGAAAACGTTTGTTAAGGTAATTGTGTTGCTGCGGAGGTCAGGCGTTTGTTGATTTCAGTCTCGTCTTATAGCCATAGCGGTTGTGGAAGCGAACCTGCAAATGCTTTCTAATTTTTATCAAATCGCTAACAAATGTCAAAGTGGTTTTGAAATGGCTGACATCGTTTACCAAATGCTAGCTTTGCTGTTTGCTCGAGTGCCTTTTTCTCCTTTTGCTCTCCTGGCAGCTCGTATTAATTTGTACCTTAAGGTTAATATTGTATTTTTCCAATTTTGCGAGAGTGTTTACATTGTTCCAGCTTTTAAAGAGCAATCAAACTGCTTGGATCGGTAGGTAGTGTCAGTGCTGATGCTATTGGCTGAACCGCAAAACTTCTGGTTTATGATGGATGTTCTCTTGGGCTCTTTTCTGCTTCCACTTTGGCTGAGACCAGTGTGTGTTAGCTCCTAAAGTATACCTTCTTTGAGTTTGCTGCAAAAACTACCATCGTATCATCGATGGGGGCGATCTTGCAGCCAATTTACCACGTCGGCACATGTGCAAAATTTAAAGGACATCCGCGCAACTTCAAGCTTTACCCCGAGGTACCTCGGTTAATGGTAGACACCAGAGCTTCGCTTACCTTTACCCAATATCTAAGTTGTTCAACGGTCTAGAAACTCACTGTTGTGGAGGAAGGGATGACATTTGAGGGACAAAAGCTGCCAGAAAATACTCTCGATAAGAAGATCTAGGTGAGGGGATCCCCATACACCCTATTTTAGCCTATGGAACCCACTTTCTACACGTCAATGAAGCTACTCGGGATCACCCACAGGGTAGCTCCCTTCTTATTAGGACAGCAAACCTACCAATGGCATTGCCTTCGTCGAATTGATACACACCACATGAGTAAGAAGGGCAAATATCAACAATGCGAACCACCCATTTCCCTCCTTGCATGACCTCAACAACTCGACCGATCCCATTTGCATCAGTCATTCACCATCATACAAACACCTGCGCTCTGAGCTCAACGCAAGCAATAAAGCGTAGCCATCAGTCGAATATAATCATGGCCCAGCTAATGCACAAACCAAGCACAACTCACTGGATTCCAATTTTACAGCCGTCAACTGTTCCATAAATTGATCTCCCAATTCATATGCTGCGCGACCAACCACTCGCTTCTCGTTCCAGGTAGCCAAACGAATTTTCATACCTCTACTCACAAGAAGCCTTCCAAACATTCAACGTTCCTCACAAGCACAAGCGTACCACCGCAGCTGCCAACCAGCATCTAGAGGAAGGCACATGTATGCGTTGGTTGCTGCTATCTGTAGCGTGCTTTGCCTTCCACTTACTAGCGAGTGATAAAAATGTGCAATTTTGTAAATGCCATTAACTGCTCCGAGAGAGAGGTGGACTGGGAAAAGTGACACGATGCGATTGGAGTATTTACAAGACTGAGCAGGAAGGTTAAGTGTTCCACGTCCTTTCTCTTATTCTATAGGAAAGATTCAAACATAGAAGAGCAGGGTTAATGAAAAACGTCCCACTTTTTAGCTTCGCATTGCCCCGCAATCGGTGCATAAACGCTTTTATAGCGAGGGCACGTGCTACCACAGTGCAACATTACACACAGAAAGGCGTATTGCAAGCCAGAATTTCATCATTTTTGTGTGCGTGGTCTTCTAGATCAATTTAAGGTAGCAATGGTGGCTTGATGAGTACCGAATTGGTCCACGTCAGCTTTGTTGAGGTCGTAGTTGTTAAGAATGAAGCAAGAATTCTGAGTCAAGATTGTGAAGCCACCGCTGATGGTGCACCACTCTGTCCTCCTCTCACTTTTGACATTGGCACATGTCTTGCAGTGATAATTAGGTACTGGATAAGAAGGTAGAAGTAGATGAACTCCTTGTACTGGCCTCTGCCCTGGCATTGTAGGGAAGGGCTGCGTGGTAGTTAGAAATCCGTGCGAAGTCCCATTGCTGCGGGATCCATTCGAGCAACAGAACAAAAGTGACTAAATCCGGTTGTGCTCATCATCAACGCGAGTTCTGGCAGCTCTACTTCGAATGATGAAAGTACTCATTTTTCAGGATAGAGTTCGTCGTTATGTGAGATGGAGGTTGAGGAGCGAATGGAGTGATAACAGTAGTTGCATTTGTATCTCTGTCACTTGGCTGATTCTATCTTATTGTAGGGACTGGCACTGGTGCAAAACGCTGATGACAAAGGGTTAGGAAAATAACAATAAGAAAGGAAAACAATAGGGTTAAAGTGCGCTTACTGTGGATGCGAGCGCATTGCAAGCGCAAACGTGTAAATAGGAAGTGACGTCTCTGTTGAAATCCTTTTTGCACGCATAGAAGTTGTGCGAAAAGGAATACATCTAACTTCTATTTTTTTACTTGTGGGTGTGAATGGAGTAAATATGAATCGCAGATGTAAATTACTCCATTGGTACGGCGATCCCCGAATTCACAATTCCTTGACATCTTTGTATTTTTAATGGGTAATGGATGTTACTCCACAAAGACTGCCAACGTGTTACGCACCATGCACATGCACATTGAGCATGACTGACTGGTGGTAGACGAGCAATGGGTCAGCGGTCAGCACAGTGCATCAGCCTCTGATCTGTGAGAATATGCCGCCTCAGGCCAATTCTCGGCTGATGGATGCATCTGCTCTCTCGCTTATTTAGTCACTCTCCACTAATTCAAACGAAGGGAGGCTTGCATTCCATAACGCAGTGATTGAAGAGGCTAATCAAATTCCTAGACCATAGGCAAGGAAGCTGACATGTATCGTGCAGAATATGATTTCGTACTGCATGTGGATTTCGACCAACCCTCCAAATCACACATTCATTGTTTTAAGTAGGAGTGGCTTAAATTTATAAGATTATCTAAGTCAAAACACAACTCTCAATAACTCACGTCGAGTAGACTGCAAGGCGTGTCAAGACTCTAAATGGGAGACGCACTTGGCATGGGTTAGTTTAGATACCACTAACCCAAACATCAGGCAATGCTTTTGCTGCATATACGAAACAGCAAATAGAGCAACGGTCTCTCTTGAACGGCGCAATTTTGTGAACTTCTTTGATATCTGTGGTGATGAAGCCTTTCGCAAGTGCAGTGGAACGCAAACAACTGAGGGTTGAACTTAAATGAGTATGTAGCAAAGCAGAGCACAATTGTTATGTATGCAGTCTGCTTAAGACAGGTCTTTAATGCATGCCTTAGCCTATTCGACTCATATATTACTTAATTTAGCAAGCGTTTTGCTAGTTAGAGGGCTCCTGCTAAAACTTCTGAGCACTCGACTTTCGTCGGACCCACCGATTCGCCTTACACCACGTCTAATGATTGCATCTATATTAGCAGCTACCTTCGTGCGATTAAGGCGCAATATGCTCAGTTGAAAGCATGTGATGTGTGAAAAAACGTAGTTATCAAGTAATTTGGTTTCAAGGAAACGCAATCGGTGGTAGCAATTTTAAGAGATGAAATAGCATTATTTTCCGTCGCCTGTCTGCTGAAAGACCTGCACGCCTTTTGGATGAGCTCATCAAATGTACAGGAGGGAAACGTCACTTGCGACCCGCGTGACGCTGTCAAAAACAGCTTGTGCAGGTGCCGTCGCTTCTCCCATTCGGGCAAATTTCAGCTGCGTTGATGGAATCATAAGAAAAGTATCTTCCTAACAAGTCTCGTAGAAGGCTTACTCGGATTTGACACCTTAAAACAAAAATAATTACAATATAACTACCAAAGACCTGCTAGCATGATGTACACATGAACGATGATTTTTGACGAAAATTGCATTCGAGCGTGCAACGACAACCGGATAATGGTTGAGTGTCAGATGGTACAGGTAGCTACGGTCAGTAAGGAAGGCACCGTATAAATGCGATTGTTATGGAAGGTTATAATCGCGATCAATGAATGTGATTTCTTTGTTTCATTGGTTTTATTTTTGCTGTTCAGCAATTTGGTTTGTCACAATTCGCTCTGGACGACACGAAAAGACCAATGTGCTGGCGCCAAGGCGAGGTTGTGCCGATCTCTGACCCGATTTGTAAGCTAATATAAATATCAACTTCTCTGCAAAATCTCCCAACAATGGTAGGCCTCAGTAGACTTCATCCATTTCCCCTTGTTTGCTTATGCTCATATCTCTCTCCTCACCAGCTTTCTAATTTGTTCTTACATTTGTACATCCAGTTCCTACATCACCTTATATCGCATGCATCTTTTTACAAATTTAGGCACTAAATAACAAACATCAGAAGATCACAGATCTTCCGCTTGAATTGCTATTACGAATATGCGAATCCTTTGATGCTCTACACTTAATAAACTTCTGTACTACTGTTCCACAATGGAAGTGGATTCTTTCCACACAACGATTCTCCACTGTCATGAGTCAGCATATCAAGCAGGGGACGTGACTAGACAAGCATCCGTGTCAGTTATTTTTTCCACGGTCTTCGCGAGTCTCCTTCCAAAAGACTTCCGAGGCTATTCAACACCATACATAGCAAACTGTCTCCTGTCAAGCTCTCTTATCCACGTTGCCTCATGACCAAGCCCAAAGAACTATCCACTTTTGTCTGTCGCCTTTCCTTAACATCGATAAGGTTGCTTATTGCGAGTGCATATTGCTGTTGGAAACATAACGTGTAAAAGATGGCAAAGACGTTCCTCTAAACGGGTATCCAGTAAACATACGTTTTGCAGAGAAAAGTAATTTTATCATTGTTGGAGATCACCATGGAAGTGATAGGCATTGTGTTATCCAAAAAAAGCAAATACAGGCAAAGACAATGATTCTGACGACTGCGATTGCATTGTCTACCTTGTGTACCCTTGGCGATTTCTCAAGTTTGAGCTAAGAGCTGTCACAGAAGGCCTTGCTCCTCACCAAGCCTTAATCATTGCACTCATCGTGAACGTGAGGGGGAACAAATCAAGTGATTTAGAATGCTTCGCAAAAATCATATAAAAAGTTGGTAAATTTTACAATTATGTGCCGTCTGCTGTACCAACGGATTGGAGACTGTGATGCATCAGGCGTGAGGACAATGATTTTATCAATTAGTCTAAATCTATGGGACCGGGGTTGTTACGACGCGATCTCCAAAAGTAAGCAAGAGCCCTCGTTATGGCTACTTTGAAGTGTAGCCTGAAAGGAATTGCATCTATTTAAATCTTTTATGCATCCAACAATGCCATTGTTTTGCTCATGCTTTTGGTTTTGTACAGTTGAGTTTTCAGTTACAAAATGCCTTTTGAAAACTGCGGCTTCGTCGTCAGCATGTTTTCAGACCAGATGAAGTAGAGGCTAATGAGTTATTCTCTATTCAAAAACGCTTCTTCTCTAGGCTATCATTCTTGATTTCATTCCGCCGTGGACCATAACTCAGTGGTTCCTGCTGAAGTAAAATATGGTGAGGGGAATTAGAGAGGGACAGATTGGCTTTAAACAGAGCGATGTCACTGAAACCTATTCAAGGTTACTGCTGTTGTCGACTGTTTTAATGCCGTCTTTACTTTTTTTTAGTTCTTGCCCTGATATCGTGCAAAACAAACCCACTTTCGTTTACGCTCTAATATAGGTGTAGATGCAAAAACGGATGCATTTGTTCAGAACATGACGGTTCCCTTAAGTATCAGTAGCAGTTAATCTGCTTGAGTTCACTGCGACATGCACAGTAACGCATCACGTAGCAATAAAAGCAAGCTAACGGGGATTAAATCTGCAGCCAAGGAACGCCTATCAATTCATCCAGCTCGGATGGAGGCGCTGCAATTTATTCTCCAGCGAACTCCTCATAGGCTCTGTACTTCTTGATAAGTTAGGAGCACCATCGTTGGTAAGACAATGTCGGCCGTCAAATTTAAATAATAGCATGGGATCCCACATTTATTATGGAAAGTGATGTCGCGGAATAAACCGCACTACTTTCTGTGTTATGGCTGCCATTTATCAAACCTGGATTTACAATTTTTTCGGCAGCAATTTGAAGGTGTTGATAGACTTCAAGGATAAAAGAGTAATGAAACTTACGAAATATACATCTATTTGATGGTTTCTTCGGCGATTGAGTTTTATGGTGTCCAACGATTTCATTGACAATAAACCTGAGGCAAGTGTGGCGATGGGATTTAGACAGTCGATTTTTGGAACTAATAAAATTCTTAAGCTTTCACAATAGTATCTCTGTAAGGCATGAAAAGTCGATTCCACCTTCCTCAGGCTTATTATAGCCATTTGATAATACAGGCAATTCAAGACACTGACTAATGCAGTAAATTGGACCCGTTCTCCTCAATGAAGGCCTCTCGATCCTCAAACACTGCCTTTACGCCTGATCCCCCCTTCATGGGAACCATTACTGTGACAAACACAATTCCTCTCGACCATATCAGGCAGGATAAAGGCAACATTTAACATTATTTCCGCCACAACTGTCCCTGTGTTTTATTATCTGATACACCCTCCATCACCTCACTGCCTGTGGTGGCATGCTGACTGGACACATTGTCAGCTCAAAACACTGCGCAGAGTTTTGTGACCTCTGGCATCCACAGTTGACGTAAATTGAAATCGACTGCTTAGAAGTAGGTATCTGTACAAATTCCCACAATGAGTATGGGAAATGATGCAATAGAATCAATCGCATGACTTACCTCGTGGCGATTGACGCTTACCTAAGCCAAACTTGCGAAAGCTATTTCTATGGCAGAATTCTAAAAGTGCTGGTGAACTCTAATGATAAAATAATAACAATGTTTACTGTCCGTGCATCATATTATCTTCAACATCCTACATCATCACACCACCTGTGATGACACGCTGGCTGGACATCGCCCACTCACAAATGCCTTTTAGCAGAAAGGTGTACTGAATACAGAGAAGATGGAGAGATGAGGCATAGGTGATGCCAGGTCAGTGACTCTGCGTAGAGATAAGTCTGGTGAGCACCCGCATTCCGTTAGTGATTGAGAGATGATCCGCTCACGCGGGCAAGGACCTTAGCGATTGAACATCAGGTTAGTCAGGCGACTCCTGTACCAATCTCACTGACATTTGGTTCTCTGTTGTGAGTTGCATTTCAAAGTTCATTTTGTCAAAGCTGCGCATAAAAGCAGAAGAATAGAAGACTGCATGAACAAATAAAACGCAAACTGTACACGCTAATAAGTGCAAGAAAAACAAATTCTGATGAGGTGAGACAGTTTATGGAAGAACGGATGAAACGCGAGAAAGTGAATGAATACACAGGGAATTGAGGGATACAGATTGTTTTGAGGATGTGGACGCGTGCAAAATGATACGTTTTGATTCACCCATCCAAGTAGCAGTTGATTTGATTCCTTTTATTTTGTAGTATGTGATATTGTTTTGGGATAAAATGCATCATGGAGGCGGAATGGGTATCTGTTCGGCCTTTCATGACGTCTGACGCATTGAACGGACCTGAGCTAATATTACCCGCTTAAGATCTATAAATGGCACAATTTCGCAAGCCAAATACCTAACGTGGTACGAAAGACTTAAGCGCACAAAATTTTCTTTGAAATGGCCGACGCTTATGTGTCCCATACTACTGTTGCATTCAACTGAGAGTAGCGATTTAGACTAGACGAAAATCGTGATAAACTCTGTCATGCGATTATGCACTCTTCCATTATGTTAAATAGTTGTTGGAGGTGGCAAGGGCCTCGATAAGGAGCTTAGGTAAAGTGCTGTCTGCCACACCAACCTGCAACTGTCTACCAAACATGTTCTTAGGTGTGAGACTTAACGCTTGAATGAAAGTCGAGTGAAACACATCAGGTTGGGCCACAGTTTTTCGGTGCTCCAGCAGGCTAGTACCTTAGTATGCATGCATGAGAAACAGATGAAATTCATCGAATCACAGTCAAATATGCACTTAAATGGAATGATGTGTTATCAGAGCCTCAATCTAAGAATGAGGTAGGTTCTTCTGTGGCACCTGGCTTTCCATAGTGAAGTGCGTCTTCCACCCAATGCAGCCCAGTCTTTACAGTCAGAAGTGCGCGACCATCCTTTTCAAGTGGTGAAAGATAGCATTGCTTCTGTTCTTGAGAGATTTCCTGCTGACCTAGAGGCTAAAGATGTCTTACCAATGTGAACGCCATTTTCAGCACTTGTGTTAATAATTGTCCAGGATTCTCTTATTCAAGGCGTGATCCTTCATCTATCTTGTTGAAGCCAAGTATTCAGCAATGGGAAACAGTATGCATTCGTTCAAATGGGGTTTGCTTCCCTTCACTTGGAACCCTTTCCGCCTAGTGCTTCCCAGTGGTTCGACTCTTCAGTAACACCAATAGGGGAGGTGCGAAATCTTATGAGCACCTCCTTCAGTTGTAGGTGAACAAACGGTGCCACTACCTGTAGTGTAATCGGCTTATTTTCCACTTTGACAAAAGCGATGAAGATTTGAAGGAGTTGTTGATTATCAGTAGACATATAATGCTAGATTTGGCTTTTAAAAGCCACTGTTAAATACCATCGTGCTGAGTTAGCTATGCAAGTCTAGGAAAGCCCATTTTCGTGGCTATTATTGGCAACGTGCTCACTCTGACTTGATGTACACCTTAAAGGGCTGTGTGACACAAAATCATCGTAGTCAATTATCTTTGCCAGGCTAAGGTCATCACCGCAAAACAATGGTTCCATTGCTCTCTGTTGGTCTAATGGACACCCTATACTCCTCTCATTGTTCTATTATTAAGACATTAATAAGTTGCAAAGTTCTGAAGCCACAAAATTTTCGAGTTTTAGATGCTGACGTCATTGCCAATGTTTTAAGACGATGACGTCCACCGAATAACGTGCTTTTCCACAACACGTATACCAAGATAAAGCGGATGATAATTGCGAAATTCGGTCAAGGTGAGTGTAAAATTGAAGCATAAAACTCCACGTGACTGCGGGTTTCGCTCACAATGATTGTAAGTTTGAAGCATTGATCTACAAGTCATGTGCTAAAGGACACACTTCGACGAATTAATGCAAACCCTCAAACCAGTGAACTTAAATCGCTAACAAGAACCCACGTTTTCTAACCATATCGAGATCCAAGACCCACAAAAGCAATCGACATAGCACTCACACTGCCGCCATTTGGTGAGCTAAAGCGATCCCGATGACCCAAGAGGAGACGGATTGGAAAAAGAAGAGGAAAACATATTTCATCAAAAACAAAAAAAACGCAAATAAACAATATTGCTAAAATACTAAAAACAAATGTAGAGTGAAAGGTACGCGGCAAATTAAAAATATCAAAATGAATAAATGAACCTAAAGACGCTTCAACGTAAAAATGTAGGCAAAATATGTGCACTTGTGCGCATATATACTCATCAAAAAATAAACAAAAGACCCTTATGCAATGATCCATATCGCATCAAAGAGCGAATCACAAAATAATAGCACCCGAAGGGGGGGGCTTAGTTGATTTTATAAGTAAATTACAAAGGGTGAATTCCTGGACAGAACCTCAGCCCCCATTGTAGAATTCCAAAGCTCCCTCGAAGGCAAAAGAAGGCAGAATGCTAGGTTAGAATATATATACATATACATATTCAACGGACAGAGGCCACCTCTGTGACCGTCACCGAAACCGGTAGTTCCAACAAACAAAGTACTACGTCCATCAAGTAGAAAAGTAAGACTGCAGAAATGACGTCAGATGGCCTTGAACCTCGGTAATGTCGAGGAGTTCACGGTAGAAGTATACCCCATGACATCAAAATGGGGGAAAATCAATACCTAGTCCATGAAAATGAAATCAGATGACCTTGAACCTCAGTGAAGCATTATTTATTAAGAATGGAGGTATTGTCCGACAGCTCTGACTGCACCATATATTTAGCAGATATAGCTGAAATGAATTTCATTGGTTTTGTTGCGTTTTTTTGTATAATAATGGGTTCAGTGTAGGGTAGCAACACTACCGTACTGCTTGTGTTGGTGGAATATGCGTAGAGGGGATGGAAGACTTGGCGATTTGACCATTCGTGGACTTGAGCGCCACTAAGTTCTGTTGACATTATCATTGTGGAACGAGTTTTGCACCGCCTTACATACTGCAACTTGTAGCGGTCTTCGGATCTTTTTTCTGAGCATTTCCTTTCTAATTTGTTTTTGCGTTTCTTACATATTTGATGAGTTTGACACAAATGCGTTTGCTTCTGCACTTTTACTTGTTGTCCTTGTCAGATCCTACGAAGTTAGTGTGGTGGTGAAGCAGACCTTGATGGGTCTGTGGAGTGATAGACAGTGCGAGATTATCAAGTCACTCGTAGAGACACACATTAATTGGTCCTGCGGTGTGGATGACGGCGTGGCGGTGTGGTGGGTGTCACTGCTGTGGCATAGGCATGAGGTGATGGTACGGGCGCTTGCTGAGCAGACGGGACGAGTGCGAGAATGGAGGTGAACCGATAGGCGAACTTATTATCTTGATGGAAAAGGATGGTGAATTGTGGTTGTGATTGCGTTGACGTTGAAATATAAAATGATGAGGAGTGTCTCAAAGCCAGGTCTAGTCTAGGTCCTTTCCATGAATTCAGGTTCGTCCAGTTTTGCAGTTGAGTGTGTGTTTCACATTACACTGTTTGCTTGTTTTAATGAAACCTATTCGTTAATAGTGGCGTGCACGTTTGTGTGCATTAGAGTGTGGTGACTTTGGGTTTTCTTAGTGGATGCGATTTACGGAAGGGAATTGAACAAGATTTCGTTGACCATGAATAGCACCTTCGCACTCGTTCGTTATGCTGAGTAGTTGTGGAAGGGCTTGATTTAAGTTGTCCAGGTGGTTTGTTGGATGGTGAGTTATTTGGTTTAAGAAGACTAAGGCTGATGAGGTTCGTTTTATTACAAATATGATGAGGACGCACCAAGCTCGTGGCTTTACTTTGAGCTAAAGAGGTTGTGGGCTCGAAGTACGGGAAGAATAGACTTTTTGCGTGAAGCGTAATGCTATTAGCGTGGAGACAATGGTGAGAAGCAATGAACGTTGAGTTTGTCCTCGAAATTTGCATTCTGCCTACGGAACTTATGAGCACAGTCTTTGTGAGTTGAGGTGTTTAGCAAATCATGGTTGTTGAATGATGGCGTTAATGAGCAATCCTAATGACGAACTCTCGCTCCACTCTAGTCAACGTCTACGACGCTGGCTAGGGTCGCCTATTAATGTCATGGCAGGCTCATCAGGCTGCCATCGGTCGGCTTGCATTGCTGTGGACGGTGGCAGTGGCAAATGGGAATAAGTGACTCAGTGTGCAGGTGTGATATGCTTGTGGGAGGAACTGAGAATGCTCAATTACTGCAAGTCCCCTTTACTTTCATACATTTATACATTCAAGCAGCATTCCTCACTATTAAGCTGCTTAAATTGTTTGTGACCAGGTGCTGCAGTGAGTGCAATTAATGTGCAGAGTAGACAATGCGCAATGACTTCATAACCAATTACTTGTGTCTACTTCATATCGTGTCATTTTAGAATTAGTTTGTGAGTATGCGTTGTTAAACGGCAATGCGGTAGTCGACGGTGCTGAGCGTATTGTCGCCACGTAAGGCAAGGGGTTGGGCTTGTCACTGCAAGCCTGCGATGTGTCAGTAGGTTTCAGACTAGTGGTCATGTTGAGGCTTGGCTGTAGTGTCACTATGGTGGTCTTGGGAGCCCAACGTCGCTGGCAAAAGTTAGACTTTGTATTTGCTTTAAGGCCAGTACCTCGTGTAGCAGCCACGAAGATGCGTGATGGTGAGTACATCTGACCCGTGTCCTACGGAATGAACTTTCACCATGGAAAATGAGGTGGAGGAGGGGAAGACAACAGATGCGGCACAATTGTGAGGAGCAGCTCTGAGGACGACGTGGGAATGAGGAGACGAGGACTGTGTAATGTGTTGGTCGTTTGTTTGCATACTTACCGACCAGATGCTCTACGGTTGTGCCTTCGACGAGTTGTCGAAATGTGGAATGGATATGGGATTCGCCCAAGTATGGTGTCGTTTGTGGCCCCGAGGCGAGAGGCGGTGGGAGCTAGTTGACATTTAGGGCTTGAAGATCATATTATCTGCCCTTGATTAGGGCTGCTGGCAGGTTGGTCGATGGGCTTGTCAGCGGCTCAATGGCTTGAGCGATAGCTGATTAAAACTCGACATTGTTCCTCACTGCGTGGTTGGCCAGCTGGATTGTGAGTTGAATGACGACAGCACAGCATATGCATCGGGCACTCGAATTGGGTAGGTAAAGGGCAATGGATGAGCCAGTGTCTCGAATAGGCAACTAGTTCATTGCCACAGTCACATGTGGCAGTCAGTACGCCGGGGACATGTCGAGATGATGGCATTGCAGATGTGCTAGTTAACGAGGGAGCTAGGGAATGGTGGAGCATTAACTTACTGCAAGCAGAAGTGAAGGAGTTAACTGACAATAGCGACATGCTCACACCAAAGCTGGCAAAGATGACTGCACAAAGTCCGTATCTGGACCTTACTAAGGGGTAAGAGAGAAGGAAATGGTGAGCGTAGGTTGAATCCGTTCTAGTATCTCCGCTGTATGGATTAGTCTAAGAGTTTGCGCCTACCAGACCACTTTTGCTGCCAAAAGCGTAAGTTAGGACGGCATTTATATTTAGGTGTACCTGACCAGATGAGACCCACTTGTTTAGATTTACCATGGCAAGAAGGTAGGCGGGCACGCCTTACCAAAGGAATGAACTTGCTTCCAGAGGTGCATGAACAGGCAGGTGTGTGTTACTGGCGATCAAAGTGGCTGAATTTGTGTTCCTCGTACAGTCTCTTTCTCTAGCGCATTGTTTGAAATGGGTAGTCGACCCTGCTCTCCCTCCATCCCTCTGCCCATTGGTGATATGTGATTGACGGAAAAGGAAGAAGGAAGAAAGAAGCGTGTTCGTCGGAACCCTCTCGTCTAGCACTGAGGTCTACCACGTGACTAACCGGATGAGGTAATCAATCTGACTAGTAACTAATTGCTTCCTGCTCAAATTCAAGTGGCTGTCAGCAGACATGGTACTAGGTGGGATTGTGGCTACTTTCCACTTTTGTTCATACAGCAACATGAACGACGCAGACAGCCATGTCTTAAAGCATCATTGTCTGCTGTTGAGTAACTGGTTGACAGCCCATAAATGCTTCCAGCTAAACGCACGAATGCCAGTTCATGGAAGCCGATTACTTTCTTCGTAACATGCTCCAACTCATTGGTACCTGAAAGGATGACAGTGCTGTGTACTTGTAGAACTACATCCTCCATCTCCTCCTCAATCAATCAACTCCACGGGTCGGTCAATTCACACCGCAGAGAGCTGACGTTAATCGACATCCACCAAGCACACAACGACTGTTTAATTAGCCACATAGAGTGAATGGCCACATTTCTTCAACTTTGCTTGAAGTGCTTTCCACATAGGCACCTACCAACCTGCCTACCTCAATCCTCCCTACAGCATCGCTTCTCCTTCCAACCCCACCCTCACCCACAGTTTCATAGCTTACAACTCCCACTTCTGTGCAGCTCACTTCTTCCACCCATCAAATATGATTGAGCATCACACGTCCCTCAACACCACAGCCATTTATGAGCACGCACATCTGCATTGATGCTTTTTCATGCTAGAAGAAGAATAAGTAGGCTTTTCAGATTCTCCACGCTCCTCCAAGAGCCAAGTAACAATGACTGTTGATGACCACATCGCAACTGCATGCAACACATGCACAAACACAGTAAGAAACAATCTCTGCAGGACCTTCACAATCCATCACATGCAGCTACTATCCACGCCTGACGCAGAGAAATCACCCAACCAGTCAGTCTTCTCTCAAAAAATGACAACGAATACGCAAATGTCCTCTGCCCCTTTTATCATTTTAAACGCAAACAATCCTATTGCTAGGGTGCACGCCTCCTGCACACACAGTGGTGAAAACGCCTTCGCAACAACATTTGACGCGTGCTGCGTCCTCTCCTTGTCGTTGCCGCTACTGACGTTGGTGCTGTTGCTGCTATCGTTTCGGGTTAACTAATCTCTAAATGGAAGTCATTTGTAGATGCGTGATTGAAATAGTGGATGGTGCCTTCCAATGCCACGATCACATCGGTCAAACCTTCGGAGATTAGGAAGATGGACGGCCCTCACCACCATATGTCGTCGTCATGCTTGCTACGCCAATGACCTCCAACTTCTGGCGGCGCTGTGACAGTTGCAGATATCTCACCTTTGACATCACTCAGCTCACTTAGGGATGCCTCGTCTTTCATAAAATTGCCTTTTGTGCTCTTGGTGCTTACACACTTTTAATGTGCGTGTTAGTTGCTTGGCGACAGATGACCTTTGCCCTCTGCCTGTTCTCACCCCTCTTCATCGTGAGTAATGAATGCATGGTAGTGGTGACACTGTCACCATGGCAAAGGATGGCGTGCTCATTGGGCACTTGGCATTCTCACTAATGGCTATTTGAGGGGTTGATTGTCTGCTTTGCTTGAACCACTTGAGACGGTTATTTATTTGGGCACGACTTAGATGTCTAAGTAAGCGGAAATAGCTGTCAGTTTGTCCTTCGTGTTTTACCTCTTGGTGTTGTTGTGCATCCGTCGTTCTGCACGTTGTCATGAATTGATTAACTGTGTCAGACCTAAACAGCTTGCAAGCATTCATCAAGGAGAATTTGAACTACTCCAGAACAAGCATGCCTCTTGTGAGAAGCAGCGTGCGCGTCATTTCCATGGCGAGGAATGAGAGGAACATTGCCTACCCTTTGAGTGAACCCAAACGCGGTATTTCAACAGGAGGTCAAACTACCGTGAAGTATTGTTAGATACGTTGTGCAATTTTTGCAGTGAAAGTTTCCACGGTCAAATTTTATCGCTAAGTTCCTTATCATTCGCAGCTCTTTTATAACGCCCTTTTCGTGAAAGCGTTCGTGAAGGTGAAATCGAAGAGTTCACTGAGGTTGGATTGTTTGGTTGGTTTGACCGCTGCTACGATATTCAAGCGCTAAGCGAATTGGCGTAGAGGGTAGGAGATTTTCTCACGAATTTACTCCCCTTTCAGTTGCTCCAGATGTAGTGGCTTTAGTTGTCCGTGAAGAGGAATGTGGCAGGGCTCACGCAGTCACATCTCCATCACCGCACACGCGTCACCTTGCTAGCTGTTACGCTCAAATTGTGAGGTGGGGTGCCAATACCACTGACTTGGTGCTAAGCAGTCGTCGCTTGACAACAGTGGCATATGGGTTGGCATTATTAGCAGGGTTGGTTTTAGCAAAGACCAATTACGAAGCTGAAAGGAGGCACCTATCTGACCCTTGTGATTAACTAATAGTCAGTAAAGGGATATTTGTCGGTTAAAAACATGCTGATAGTGATTGCAGATAGTGATTTATAAAAGTTGAGTTGCCATATTACGTGCTTCGGCTTTTGAACTGCACAGCGCCTGTATTCTGTCTGATTGCTCCGTCGTAGTTGATGGCAAATGCATTTTGAGATCCTAGCTGCGGCTGATCTAATCAATCAATTTGATAATCATTTATTTAAGCAGCGTTAGAAATTCTGATGCTGATACTGCAGTCGCTGCTTGCCTTGTTCTTGCCTTCTTATTCCCAAGACCCATTTCGTTAACAGCTTCTACACGAAGACTTGTTCAAGCCACCACGGGATGGGTGAGTAGCCTGTGCTCTTCTCAGCGGATGCCTTGTTGCTGACTCACCCGCCTTCGGCGATTGGTCGATGGTTGTTGGATCAATACAATCGATAAGGCCGCCCACTGTGCATTCGTTGCAGATTGGCTGTCTGCCTAGTCGGTCGATCGGTCTATTCATTTATCCACTCGACTCACGGCGTGTTGGGCTGCAAACAATCTCACGGAAGGGTGAATGTAAAATGATTTTAGCATTTACTCAAGATTGTATTGAGAGCTAAATTATTTTGAAAACAAACGCTACTTTTTATAAATCCACTCTCTCTATGACCGTTTCATATCCGCACAGGCAATTGGCTGATATTGTAAGTGAATATAGCTGAGACGAACATCGTAAAACTTTATGATGGATTTGTGCACTAGGCAAATCTAGTATTCGTTTAACTATGTTTGCCTAATAGATCGTACTTGTAAGGTAGAGCATTGACAATTTCGAGTCACGATAAGTGGAGGAACACTTCACCAGAAGAGCGGGACTGCAAGAAGGGATAGTTGGTTTATTGATGATTGTGCCTCTTCGATTCGCCATCACTTATGCATCATCCCACCCGTCCAATTGCTTCCTTTGGCCTAATTTCTTCGTCTCTTGCTATTTTCCTTTATCCAGATTGGAACGAGTACCATGTGGTAGAGTAGAGGAGGAAAGCATGAGGAAAAGTAGGCGATGATTGGCACTCTCGGTTGGGCGACACATTTTAATCTAAGTACATTTGTATTTTCCCCTTTGCATGCATAATAATGCAGGAAAGTGGCTTAAGGTGAAAAAGCATAAAGGCAGGTGACACTTGACCTTGCAAAAGCACCAACAAGGAATGATATGCAAAGGCCACACCAGTCGGCGGCATTAGGAGTTAGCCACCACGCGACACGCGCAACTAATCGATTTACACGTGTCAGATTGAAAGAGGTCAATCATCACACAGACAACCTTTGGACATGTTCTGCTTCTACTCGTTTTGCTTCACTATATCGTTTCTGCCATTTAGTTCTTCATTAGTGTCTCCGTCCCACTTCGCTTTCTACTTGCCTCCGGTCTTCTTTTTGTTCTCCACCTCCGTCGTCTCCATCCTCGTTTCTTCGTCAGCTTCAACCTCTTACCCCGGCATTCTCGAAACGTCAGAGGATCAAACCACAGAGATATAGTAGAAATTGAGGGTTAGTTTTGCTATTAACCCCGCCCCCTCCTCGTCCCCTTGTGCCACCTTTCTTTTTTTCTCCCTTGCTTCATTTGCGTGCACCATGTCGCTATTATTACATCTGGTATCCCATGTAAAACGCGTAGAAAAAGAAAGCTGTGCTTAGTCTCTTTGGGTATGCCAATCAAGTGGTTAGGTGAGTGGGTAAATGCATAATCGATGCATCGATTAAAAGATGGGAGAAAGGGAGGAAACGGAGAGGGCTGCACCAAAGCATCGCGCAGAGTCATCCTACGGTGTCCACTTCCAGTCATCCTTTTTCCCTCTCCCACGCTCTCTGCGTTCGCCCCTACCGCAATCGTTCCTTTGTCTCTTTCAGATGAACATGCAGATTACTTCACGTGTGTGGACGAACTGCATGCGCCTCTGGTGTCGTTTGAGATGCAAGGCGAGGACTCGTCCAAGCACGATATTGCGAATTCGCACCAGAGGCATCCATATTTTAGCTGCATAGATATCTTTAGGGCCATGTGGTTGGTTCCTTTAATTAAACACATGACTTGCATTGTGTTCACTGTGCTTATAATGGCTCTTACCTGCGTTGACTATCACTAAATAAACAGCGGCAGCAGTAGACCTACAGCAGTGCAGCAAGGTGCCCCATATTCATGTTGCACTGTGGAAGCACTGTAGCACGGTACTCACCTCCTCAATCACGACCGGCTCGCTCTCCCCTGAAACACACGTTGTTGTTAGTGACGCTGCTCATTTGCACACTTACTGGTAGAATCAACTCTTGGTGCTCCACGCAGACAGCGTCGACGAGCTTGGCTCATCTGCATTAACGTGTACACGCAGAAGAGGATACTCAGCAGGAAGTCCTCCTCGATTCCCTCCATATCAACTACGTGCATGCTCACTTTCTATAAAAACACAAAACTAACATGAAGTGGCTGCAGCAAACCTGCCTTAGCGTGTATAAGCAATGGTGCAAGTGATGTTTAAACGCGGCACGTCGATCGATCGCTTAATTAATTAGTCGACAATCGATAAGATTTGAATGCAGCCGACGAACAGACGAAGCAACAGATACGCATGTAGGTAGGTAGGCAGACAGACAGACAGGTGCAGTGGTAGGCAGGTTTAGATGCATGAGTAGTTAGTAATGGCCGCTTACGCTAATACGTCGAGAGTCTCTCATTTACAGTAGATGTGCGACAGTGTTGTGAATGACAACGTCACCTTCAATTTCACCTCCTGTCTTCATATGGGCTTATGTGAAATTAACAAAGTGAAAGTAAGCGTAAGGTTGTTAGGCAGGGACATAAAGGAGTTACTGCAAATAACGCAATGTAGTGCAGAGCGCACTTACCACAACTCAAGGGCTCCACCTATCCACCACAGTTGTACCCGCTTAATTGACCTCGTGTCCTGTGAGCCAATTTATGGTGGGGAGGATGGCGTTCTCTACAAAACGCAACTTACTTCGGTTGGAGGCAAAGCGCTTGTCTCCACTAGCTGTTGTTCATGGGATTAGGATCAGTGCCACTGTCTCATTTCGCGTTCCCCCTTAACACAGCTATGTGCTACTCTCATACCATCCCACAAGACTTCCTCCATTTAATAACCCAAATTCTTTACAGCTGAAACATAAGGACTCGTGGTTAGATCGCTTACAGCTAAGGGCAAATTATGTTATTGTTCTTGCATGTGCTTGCCAAAATAATTTCTAAATTTGAATTCTCACATATGTCGGTGCGTTCCATTTTCAATAAAAAATTTGGGAATATAAACAAAAATGCATAAAACTGCACTTATATTCCAAAAGCACTTGATGCCACAGTTAAACTCACACACATCAATGTGTTCATAGGTGTTAAATGTGGGATTTTTCCCTCTACTGTGTTTAATTTTGCGTTCAGATGCCTTACTTCGTTGCGGATCTGCATTATTATGCTGTATAGTCCACCTTAGCAATGCCAATGCAAATACTCGAGCGCTTCTGTAAACCAATGCTTAAACTCACCGGTACCATTGCTGCCACACATGCATCTTCTACTGAAAATACCCTATGTCGCAACGGTAGGCAAATGGACGTGTACAGTTGGGTATGGAAATGTCGTTTACACCGACCCAGGTGGATTCATCCATCTATTCGTGATGATTGCTTAGCGTTTATATAAATAATGATGCATCCATGCTTACTTCTATAAAACTAAATCTCGATTTGCGGGAGCAATTTCCACTTACATTCGTAGTTTTTCATAAATACTTGGCCTATTAGTAATGTGCAAACTTTATGCATTTTTATAATTGCACAACTGTCCAGTCCTCTGTTCTAGGTGGCGAACAAGGCACAAAGACATGACAAATTGGATGGTTACAGCTGGGTGTCAGCTCCTCATGGGGCCACTAACTGAATTTAGAGCCAAGGTCAACCTCACCTGCTTGGGACACTGAATTTGGCGCAATCATGCATAGCGTGTATAGCATGAGGTGAGCTCGGGTTTGTAGTTTCTTGCAACAAGGTCGAACGCGTACTTTTATCAACGCACATTGCGCCGGTCTACAGCACCTCCGTACTGCTGATGTTGGAATTTTGTAACAAGCAGGCATTGATTCCAACGCATTGCTCATATTGAGCGCTGCGGTTCCGGCGTAGCTGCCAATGTGCTCACCACCACCACCACTGTTGCCTCAGAGCCTGAAATTAGAAGTCACTAGGTGGATAACATCTGCATCTAAAAGGATTCCTCGAATAAAGTGAATTGTGTGAGGAACTTGTAACTTTTCTTCTCACAACCCATCCACCCATCTTCGCATGTGGCTGTCATTTGTCACCTTCCTCACGGCGATTAATATGCACTCATAATTAACATCACTATTTCGAGTTGCTAAAAGCTCCACTCATTGCACTCACCCAACCCATCGTTACTCTCATCAGCACGAGATGTGAAAGTTGGGTGCTCTCCCACTCTTATTTTGCCTTAATAAATTGCAGTTCAACTTCGTCCATTGTGCTACGCTCGAGATTTGGAATGTGATTTGACGTGTAACGTTAGTTCAGTATAACGAACAAAAGTTATAAAGGTGTTTTTCAAGTGGATTGTCTTAATTGACATGGCATTATATTGTGGTTCGATTGCATGAATAGCCAAGCAATAGCAGGACAAACTGAGTCTGTTTGGTCGGTAGCGAAAACCCATCGAGACACCAATGGAGGACCCCGAAAGGGCTACGCATTGCATTCCTCACACGATCAGCATCAGCTCTGCATTAGCAAAGCGTGAATTCATGACCGACCCTAACCCATCTGTTTGTCCTCCTCGCATTCACCTGACATCCCATCTCTACCGTCACTGTGATGATTGGCTTGGCTGAGCGGAAGCTAGAGACAGATCCATTGAAGTACCAGGCATTTATAAGGTTGAGGAAGTAGCCAGGAATGTGAGTGGGAGTGAAGTTCTTGATGAAAGCGATGGGAGGGAGGGTGTTTAATGACAACCGGATCGCGTCATCTTCCAGCAAATTATAATTGCGTCCTTGTCCAATAATTGTTCTTTTACATCATTGACCACTTGCTTCTGCTTGCACTCATGCCACTGCATTCCACAAAATGGCTGAACTGGTCTGCACCACCCGCTCTCCTTGTAATACAACAATGTTGAATGCTTCACAGTAACCTCGCGGCTGTCAGAAAGTAGCGCATTTTAACGTCAAGCAAGGTTAGCAATGAGGTTTTAACCAGAAAAGTGGAAAAACGATGGTGCCTCAGCAATGTATATTCATATGGCTTAATTGCCCCTCCCCTCCCTTCATTCCTCATCCCTCCTTCCTCCGTTCAAGCATCACACACCTCCATAATGTTGTGTGTCAATCACATTTATCCTGAAAAAATCTTATTACCCAGGTGATAGTCACCCGTTCCTTTTCTATAGTATTTTAAAACAAACGGGATTTCACCCTTTGCACACGCATTCTTAATTTGTTTCATTGTTTCCGTACTTCGTGGTCTTCCGCGCTTTATTTACTACATTCTGATGCTTTTTTCGATTGTCGGTTTCGGCTACAGTGACTTGTGTGAGCTGGCCTTCGGACCATGCCAGCAGTCCCTTCTCTCTGCTTGGTGAACAAGGTATACATGTTATACTCTGGTACTCTGCCTACTTTTGCTTTCAAGGAAGTCTTCGAACGCTACACCACATTTGCTACACACAATAAAATTGCTCAACTGCTCTTCATTTTCATTCTACGACATAGAATTTATTGTTGTGTTTTGGCACCTCTATCCTTGAGACTTATTTTCTTTTATTAACTGCATTTTCTTTGCCATCGCGACCCATCAGCGTGGTTTTGTGATGTTCTCAAGGTCGTCACCATCGTCCTCGCATTGTGGGACAAAACTTCGCCACTCCGGAGGAACACAAAGCAACATCAAAATATTCTTAAATAGATTGAACGAGTTGGTTTGCTTTGAGCACCATTGTTCACCTTTACACGCCTCCAGATCATGCAACGATACAACGTCACGCATTTATTTTAGAAGTAATTTGCGCAAAACTCAACCACACATAAATAATGAAGCTAATTTTTAAGCAAAACTGTCCATTAGTCTTGCCACAAAAAACTTTGGACTCCGAAAAACAATTAGTGCTCCCATGGCTAATACCTTCACTCCATTTTCATCGTAACAAGTCTGACATAAAAAGATTTCATGTTATCTACGATTCGATATTTCTATCGCACACTTGTATCACAATGTGATCCATCGACCTTACTATGTTGAAAGAGCAATGTCGTCAACCGGAGAGAAGTTTCGATGCCATGCCAACGAGGCAGCTGTAATGCCAGCAGACCAACATAATTTTTGACTAAGGTATAAAATACAAAGGACTGCAGAAACACCAACCGATGTTATTGAAAGTCGTTCAGCAAACAAATCTCCGACAATAATCTGCATCCCGTCTGGTTAGTTCCATCAGGGTATCATTCAACTTTATACAGTCGCCCAGTGGTGACGCTAGCTACCACAACTGCCTAAGGGAACCGCGTGCTAAAATAACAACACAATCACATTTTGGGCCGCCCTGCAGAGGGGATGATATTACGACATCAATCAGGCAGTATGAGACCCTCCCTCTCTTCTCACTCACTTGGCATACATGCCCACGTACTAAGTTGTTGAAGGCATCTTGTCTTCTTTCCTACACAATCACTCCCCTTCTGCTTCACACTCACCGACCCAAACACCCATTAGATACACACCCTGCACCTTCTGAAGCCATTCTCAAGGCTAAGTGACAGCATGCCACTCCTCCTAAAGACTCACGACACCGCCAACAGTAGGCAATTTACTTCAGAATGCACTCATTGCCTATGTGGAAAATAATCAACTGCGACCCATCAAAGCAAGAGCAGTTCTACACCTCCTGAAGCGATACACGCCGCACCTGTCACATAGTTATACAAATGGACTACGGCTAGCAAACCTTCAATCCACAATTAAACATCTCTACCGCCGATCCGTGCATACGTGCTGCAATTTCCCTTCCTCCTGAAGGCAAAAGAGGATATCATCCTCGGATTAAATACATACACGTGCATTCAACATACCACCCCGAAGAGATACAACGGTGACGCAGTTAATTGACATTATCACCAAAATCCGTCATTTAACGAACCACCAACTCATAACACAGTCCACTTCGCCTTGTCCAGCGCCATCCTCCGTGCTCTCCTCGGTAAGGCTACTGCGTCGTCAGCCTCCTCATTTCTCATGCTGCAAACTACTTATATCATGCACAGGCGCTGTATTAAGGAAGGGTCAACACAACTAAGGACTCAGGCTCCAACCACTGATGTAGATCTTAGTGAGTAATTCCAATGCGAAGTGTCCAACAAGCGCAATCTAATCTACCGGCACGAGTATAATAACAACTTGGACAATCCAACATTTGCTATGCACCAGTTATGCAATGATTTGGTGATAAAGGGCAAAAGGAAAATACTGATCACAAACGCGTACATTAAAAGCATTAACGCATAAAAGAGGATGATGGCGATTCGTAAATTTAGATTTATTTTCACCTGGGCAACGTTCGAAGTAGCGGAAAAGGCAGAAATCACATTTAGTGAATCCCGATAGTGCCTTCACACTTATAACAAACGCTTCGCAGAGGGAAGCAAACTTCCGTCGAATTTAGGGTCTCCAATGCCCTTAACAAGAATAAAAACCAAATAATAGGTACATCTCCAACTTCATTCGACAAATTATGCCACAGTTTTCAAAATTTACTGATAGGTAAAGAGCAGACCATTCAAAACACTACCGCGACAATCTTAATTAATCGCCCAAACCACGTTGCACCATGAAACAGATGGCGCAATTTCACATTATATCTAACAGTAACTTAATCTTTTCCTTTGCGAGTAACTTGGCGAATAGGCGCGTACAGAAGCGAATAGATGAGTACATGCATATGCGCAAATGCTTTCCAAAACGACGGAAAATAATGCAAAAACTTGGTGGACTCTCAACTTCTTCCACAAATCAAGCCCTACCACTAACTAATAGAAAGTCAGTGCTATAAAAATAACAAACCATTCAACGCGAGTAGTAATATCAGTTTCCAAGGTACCTGACCAACCCACACGATAAACTAGACAGATAACAAATGGTTCCCTGCAAGGCGCCATAGACTAACCATGAAACACTCGTACGCCGAGCCGTGATAATATTGAACCTAGCAATGCATTCGAACACGAGTGGCATATTTACGTAATGAACGACAGCCCTCTAGTACATAATTTATTACAAATCATTGTTGTATCCTAGCAATCATCAAAATCGCTTTGACGCACTGTCGTATAATCAATACGTCTACTCTAACTATACTCTTCACACCTTTCTTTGCCTCCTCTGCTTCGCTTTCAAGCACAGAGTAGCCATGAGCCATAGGAGAAATAATCAACCCGGCGTCAAACAGATGTATGGCCACCTGCATCTAAGATTGAGGAAGATAAGCACCACTTGAATCAAGCCACTCACCTTATCATTTGCATTGTCTCCAGGTAGGTCGCAGATCCTTATTTTATTGGGGTAAATAGCAATCAGCCACTCAACAATTGGAAGAACCTAAACAAGGGAAGAGAGTAGAAGTGATGCTTTGAATTCCAAACGCCTACCCTTTGCGGCACCTGCAAACAAGCTGTATCATTAGCAAACCTCGGATGCCGAGAGTTGCAGAGACTGTGATGTACACAAAAGGAATCACCATTGCGTCTTCGCATTAGACTTAATACAGAGCGACGAGTGAGACGAATGGTGGCCTCAGGTTCCAGCTCCCACTCTAATTCGACACGACTTTCAACACGCCGATTGGGCAGACATTCTATCTGCGATTTTTGATCCTCATCGGCCCCACAGTCCAAGAAGTTGGAATCATCCAAACTTGGCCCAAAGGAAGCCGCGTGTCCTGCCTCCTCACCTTAAAGGTAATATCAACCATGTAAACCGACTTCATTAACACACCAATTTGTCTTAATCCTCTCCGCATGAGTTACTCTTTGGCAAAATAAGTGGGCCTTGTTGACTAAGACTGTAAAATATCGGTACTGGTGTTTGATTGTCGAATATGGACGATTGTATTGAACAACAAACTCGTGTTTAGACAACCCAATTGGGTGACTTAAATTGCCAGGATCTCTCAGTTCTTGACTGATGACTTTGAGTTGCACTCGTCCTGATTTTGTGCCGCGGTTGTGATGTAACCTGCCACTAAAATTTGTATTCCCTATGCAAACCGTCTTTGTCGTTTTGAAATGCCTGCAATGAGTTTGAGTGGTTGAAGTGAGGCAATGTTTCCTCGCTTATCACCTGCGGTTTTGCTGTTACCAAGTCGTAGGCTGCTTGATAATGCATTGGATGATCGAAAGAGTTCGTACGGGTTTTGATAGGATCTGTTAGAGCACGTTGTATGGATGTGATGGTGTCTGCTGCCGCTTTGATGGCTGCTACCCTCTGGTTGAAAGCAATTGGCATGTGACGTATCTCTTTTGGCTGATGTCATGCAAGACTGATGTGTGAGCAGCGATGCGACAGTTGGTTAATTACTCCTACGGCAGCATCAAAGTGGCTGTGGTGGTGGCGGATGCTGAGCACATGACTGCCATTCGCATGTCAGAGGGTAGGATTGATGGGCCATGTATTTGTTGCTTCTGCACCTCCTTCATGTCTGTGTAGCGTGATTCTCTGGCTGAGCGACTGGGTGGGAGAGAAGCTAGGATTGCTGGGGATGGGAAATTGCATCACCGTTTTCTCCTAAACGGTCCTCTTACGGGTCTGGAGTGCACACCTCTCCATCCTGAAAAGACTATGCTTTGCTTATATTGATGGTGGAATGCAGACGCAGTTGTTGACAATGAATCGTTCGCTTACAAAGACCGAACGTTGGTGATGCCTTCGATGTGTGTACTCGATGGGATTTCGGCGCAACTGGGGGATGTTTGAGAGAAACTTCTTAAGAAGTGTAAGATCAATCAATCGGTGGAAAGGAAATGCTACGCCTAGAGGGCGATTTTAAGACCATTCTTCACTGCTTCAATACTTGCCTATGAGAAGGCACATACACGAGATTGTAGGGAGATTGGAGATGATCCGGCTTATAATGCGCATTACTGGAGCAGGTGTCTTTTCTGCATCGTAGGAACCAGTGGAGTCTGTGGTACGCGGAGAATTGGCATTGTCGTCGAACGCATCACTGCAGGCTACGCACGGCTAGGTGTCGGAGGGACTGGATGCAGCCTATCGCAAACATGTTGCCTCAACAGCTACAATTCGGACTGCCTCGGTGGTACAGGAAGTGAGGCTGGCAGAAATGGGGAAGGAGCCCTAATCGAGTACAGGTTATCGCCACGGAATTGGAGGCGAAGGCGGCTGACTTTCTGGTACTGACTGTTGTCTTCTGTTTTCTGCTTTTGTAAGCTTTTGTTGCTCTCCTATTTGCCCATTCATGACGCAAAGTACTCATCCACTTCATATCAATTTGTATCCCGTTTTCACATAGCCATCCATCATTTGTTCTTAATCGCTTTATTTTCTTCGTTCGCTCCTAACTTTTGTATTCAACTCAACAACTTGGCTTTATATGCTCGATGTCACGCCAATTCTTTTGATCAAGTCATTTGGTGAATCTCGAATTAAATTTTCTGGCAGTGCTCTTGGATTAGTCGTGTGTTATGAGATTGCCCTACGATTTGCATTCGCACTCACGTGCACAGTGTCTCCATTGGTGAGGCACGTAGTTGAAGTGTAGAGGTGTTAATATGATTGGGGATGGAAGGGTTGATTTGTTCGAGGTGTGCGTGAGCACCACTAACCCAGTCGACTGTGATGCAGCTGTCTAGTCTCTTGTAGCTCTTAATGAGTTCGTCCTACTGGTAGGCAATGCTAGGCACAGACAGAGCGCGCGTCTAGCTGATGAGCAGATCTGGGAGAGTTAGTGAGCAATCGTCGGAGCGTTCAATGTGTGCTCACCACTTGAGAGATTGATTTGGGTGACAAGGCAAAGATGAAGGCGTTTTAGAGGGGGGAAGGTAGGGTGGAAGGTCAGTGCATGTAGCATTCTCTTTCTGTACGCGGACGGAATGGCGATGAAGGTGGTGACGCAGTAGCAATGGACTCTTGTTGAAGTAACTGACTCGGAGCTCGTAACTGACAAAGTACAACCTTTTCTTCACTCCTTGGATCCTGTTTGTTTTCACCCACCGTTTGTGTCAAATTCAGTCCAAAGTTGGGTTGACCTTGACAGAGACTGAAAAGTGGTTCGAGTGCCTTCTCGTGTTGATTTCTTTGCCTCAATTTGGCCCCACTGCATTCCTCTGTAATTTGTGCGTTGAAAGTTCACGACCAGCCTGTGCTTACCACAATGTGGCTACAACTTGTCATGCATGGGCCAGTTTTTGCCCACTGTGGAGGATTTGTGTAGTATATTCTCAGAAAGCAATTGCCATCGTTGTCTATCAGTGGTCACTCTATAATGCCTTTTGAGGGCACAAATGACACTGCACGTTTCACCACTATGGCAACTGACAATGGCTGTGGTAGGGGAGACGAGATCATGCAAGAGAGGGCCTGCAAGTGTCCTGAGCTTAAATAAAGGACATTTGGTCGAGAGAGAAGGTTGATGAAGGGTGTAGAGCCAATGTCGGATTCCATAAGTTGGACAAGGCGATGGAAGAGGATTGTGATGAAGGGTAGGAGTGGAGGGAGGAGATTTCTAGGTCTCTCGAAAGGTTACAAATTGGAAGGCAGCTGATTGTGGCGAAAACTGCAAGGATTGGTAAGGTGGAGCTGTCGGCTCTTTCCAACCATGCGAAGGCTGCTCTGGCTGCTATTGGTGGTGGTGCTGGACCATTGTGAGACTTTCTGCCCAAGGAACTGGGGCTGCGTCTGTGCGCATTTCCATTCAGGCATCCCTGACATTCGCCTAAACATCCATTCAGTGAGGACGCAGCCCACTCCTCCCGAACCTGCGTTACCATTTACTCGTACACTAATGCCTGAGCTGTAAATTTGTGGCAGCCTTTCACCCATTCGTGCATTTCTTTAGGGTCGATTCACCTTCAAAAGCACGGTCGACATCGCACTCCTGCTTGAAAGTGCTTTCTTTATTCGGCGAAAAGGCTTGCAAAATCTACTAGGAGGGTTGTTATAGCCATAGGAGGGAAGGAAGGAAAGAAGGGAACGAAGTCAACGTTGGAGCAGGTGGCAGGGCAAAAGATGGTGTCTTTTCAATGGTGGGTCGTGGGAGAGTAGAGGGGAGTCAGGTCCTCCAGTTCCACCTGTGCCTTGTGGAAGACGTCTCCACTTCTTATTGTAGCATCAATGCTTTTGGCAATGGTGGTGTAGTACGTAGCTGAACTCAGTACTTGTGGCCTATTGGAGATTTGCAGAGTATGTGGGTGAAGGGGAGGACGGTTGAGAACTTATGCGTTTGCTGTGGAGGTTGATGATATCGATCCTGGCATTTGTGGTTCTGTGTGTTTTTTCTGGATTCTAGCACTCAATTGGCTTTTCTTTGGATGCGTTCACTGCTGACGATACTTACCTTTACTACTGTTCCGGATTCATGCACTTATCTTACCTCCTTCCACCAGTTTTGTTGTGCTCTACAATGCATCAGTTTTCATGTCTACCTAGTCGCTGTGCTACTGATGAGTTTGTAAGTAGCTAAGACTAAGGATTCTGTGGAGTATCTACCAGCAGACGAGTTCAAATGTTTCAAAGACACGTCAAGCATTATTCTTTGGGGTTGTGGACACTTAAATAATGGGCTTGCTGTCATTTGCCTGCCACATCAAAGAACTTAGAACCTGATTGTATTTAATCTTCCTCTGTAGTGTTAAACATCAAATGCGGCACGACGATGCAATTGGGAGGAGGCTGCATGTCGTCATTATTTGCAACGGCAGCAACAAACTACCTCTACGTTCTCTAGTTTTTCACTGTATAATGCAAATGCGCATCGAGAAAAGTTGTTCTATGAGGGCGGATTCCTTTTGAGACATGTGTTGATCACTCATTGTAAGCACCTCGACAAGTGGGTTTTGGGAGGAGGGGGTGATTATTTGGAGGAAGGATCAGCGTCTGACAACAAGATGAGTGCAGATTCTTCCAATTCAAACATGACACTGCCTTTAACAAATGATCCGAAGCAGGAGGGCGAAAAAGCTGTGCGAATTTATTAAGGTCGAACGCGGATGTGTATTGCATGAAACTGGGCTGGGAGAAGCACAGCCACTGCAGCTCGGGATGTGGTTAGCTGTAAAACGCAACGCATCTGTTGGAACGAACTGGATAAATTTCGGAATGGGTACTTTCGATGATGACGACAGGCTCATTTACTGCCTTTGTGCAACTTCTCCATCAATTTGTACATAATGCGTAAGATTGGAGAAAGTGGATGCCACTCAAAATGTGTGCAAGTCTTTCGCCTCCTAATTCGAATTGTGCTGCTCATTGTTGATTGCTTTAAGGCGCGAGCATGTTCATCGAATTCGCGCAGCATGTGACGAAGAATAGGTGATTCCATTACTGCAAGGCTGAATGTAACCCAGGTAGACACTGGCAAATCTTCTTAATGCAAATGATGAATACTCACTTCTTGCGTTTACATCTCCTTGTATGATATTCCCCTTTATTTGGTGTAGTTCCACAGACAAGATGAAAGTGAGTAACAGCTCTCCTCGAGACGACAATATCCTCTGACAAATCCAATGAGAGCTCTCACCCTCTCTTCAAGGACAAAAAGCTAGCCATTCAAGCGGTCCGTCCTTAACCTACCAGTATGGCACCTACGAAGTTGCTAGGAGTGCTTTGACCTATGTTCTGCGTGACTATAATCCATGTAGGGTCAAGCTGGGCTGTGTCCAACGCCACTCTTATAAGCCGTGACATTGTCATCTGGTGAAGAGGACAGTCATGTCACAGTTATCCACCAATCACAAACCGCGATCTCATGAGGCAGCGTAAAAGCAGTGGAAGGAAGGAAGAAGGGCTAAGTTGATGCGTCTTTGATGCAAAATACTCCATGTCTACGCATTGAATGTCATGTAAAAGAATTGCTTGTGAGGATGCTCGCAAATGAG
Source organism: Taenia hydatigena (assembly GCA_036345935.2). Taxonomy (NCBI): domain Eukaryota; kingdom Metazoa; phylum Platyhelminthes; class Cestoda; order Cyclophyllidea; family Taeniidae; genus Taenia; species Taenia hydatigena. The sequence goes on along the minus strand of JADWOT020000002.1, from coordinate 13,025,420 downwards.
TCACTTGGGTGCTTCAAGACAGTGTTCACAGGGAGAACAGTCAGAGAAGGTGAATGACAGGCCTTTATTATCGTCTGCGGCGCTGTCCCCTCGCATGATATGCACTGAAGTCCACTTGGAATGTATTATGAGATTGCACCCGCCTCCGAGGCTCGAAGAGGGATGCTTGTAATCCGACCTCAAATGGTGCAGGGGTGTCCACCTCGGCATCGTAATAGGGTGACACCAGATCAGACATAATCAGTAAAGAGAATAGGAGCTGTGGTAGAAAATAGCCTAGCGAAGAAAGTCTGTCATGTTACCACCACCATTCGAGTGCGAGGAGCCCCAGGCGCCACCGAACCGATAAGTGCAAACATTCCGTGCCGTCAATGAGTTCAAAAGCTAGAATGAAAAGACATCTCTCCCATTTACTTGTTCGCGTTCTACTATTATTGACGTACTAGCATGTGTTTCATCGCGGAAATCTCCTCATCATACAGAATCGCTGACTCACGTCGTAGACTGCGATGTAGATGAATAAGAGCCAAAAGCAGTTGTCAGGGAGAAAGTGAAAGACATATTTGTCTATCAATTACAATGACCTAGCAGTGGAAGGTGCTGCTGCTGCTGTTGCTTGACCTTTTCTTGCTTTCATATTCCCACCACCCACTTGGTTAACAGCCTCTACGCGAAGGCTTGTTCCAGCCACCACCGAATGGGTGAGTCGCCTGTGCTCTTCTCAGCAGACGCCTCGTTGCTGACTCATCCGCATTCGGTGGTTGGTCAATGGTTGTTGGATCAATTCAATCGATAAGACCACCTGCTGTGCATTCGTTGCGTATTGGTTGTCTACCTGGCCGATCGGTTCATTTACCAATCCACTCGACCCACGACGGGTTGGGCTGCGAACAATCGCACGGATAGGTGAGTGAAGAATGACTTTAGCATTTACTCAAGATTGTGTAATGTGTAATGTACAAATATGCTAGTTATTGTAATGCATCACCGTCGGATACGATGTTATTATTACAGGTCGGTGTAGGAGTGTTTTAACTCATCGACGATGTTTTGTTGCGAAACGATTTCGTATCCATTCAGCTTATTGTGCATGAGAGCCAGGTCATTTTGAAAACCAATGCCACTATTTATAGGTCCACTCCACCCAGGATCCTTTCATGTCCGCAGAGGAAATCGGCTGGCATTGTAGGCGAATATAGCTGAGAGGGATATCATTGATCTCTATGCTAGATTTGCGTAATAGGCAAATCTGGCATTTGTTTAGCTATATTTGCCAAAGAGATCGCAATTGTAAGTCACGACATGTGGGGAACCATTTGATGACGATGGGATGGTAGAGCGTGACAATGTTTGCCACATCAATATGTAGCAGTCCATATTCAATTCTAGTGAACAATGGTTTCCATTTGGCAAGGTAGTGGACCTGTCAGTCCAACGCATGTCGTCGTTAGTCAAGATGGCCAGTTTGTGGCGACATCATCGACAGCGTCGTCAACGCTGCCACTAGAGACGTCCTTTGAGATAGCACTCATATTGCACTTCCACCAACGCACTTTATCTAAGCGTTCCTGCAAAAACATTGCAGAACATCGACAAAAGAGCTGCAAGAGTGTTGAATTGGTTTATTGGTAATTATGCGTCTTCGATTCGCCATCACTTCACCATCATCCTATCCGTCCATCCGCTTCCCTTGGCCTAATTTATATCGTCTGTTGATCTTTTCCTTCATTCAAATTGAGGTGGGCACTTTGATGTGGAGCAGAGAAGTGTCTGAATTCCCAAGAGGTAACCAGCTTAAGGGAAAGCGTGGGAAAAAGAAGTCAAGTTAGGCAATCTGGATAGGGTGACGCATTTTAATCGAAGCACATTGGCATTGTCTCCTCTGCATGCACAATAATGCAGGAAAGTGGCTTGAGGTGGAAAAGTACAAATGCAGGTGATGCTTGCCCTTGCGAAAGCATCACAAACAAGGAATGATGTGCGAAACCCGCATCAGTTGGCGGCATTGGGAGGCAGCCACTACGCGACACGTCCCAGCTTCAAAGAGGTCAATCATACTCGCACATAAAGCCTCCGAATATGTTTTGCTGCGCTTTACTTCATCTACTCCTATTCATTTCGCTACAATGCATCGTTCCTGCCATTCAGTTCTTCATCAGTGCCTCCGCACCCATTCGTTTTCTACTCGTCTCCGGTCTCCTTTTTGTTCTTCATTTCCGTCGTTTTTTCGTCGGCTCCTACCTCCCACCCCGCCGTTCTGGAGACGTCAGAGGACCAAACCAGCTAGATATAGTAGAAATTAGGGGTAAGTTGTGCAACCAAGCCCCCCTCCTTCTCCTCCCCTTGCGCCACCTTCCTATTATTCTGCCTTGCTTCATTTGCGTGCGTCATGTCGCTGTTATTGCATCTGGTATCCTATGTGAAACGCGTAGTAAGGGAAAGCTGTGCTTAGTCTCTTTACGTATGCTTTTGACACGAAATTCACATTCCCTCCACTAAGCTGAATCTTTAATATTTAGGTGAGTGGGTAAATGCAATAATTCATGAAAAGATGATAGAAAGGGAGGAAACAGAGGAGGCTTCACTAAAGCACCATGCAGAGTCATCCAACGGTGTCCACTTTCAATCCTCCTTTTCCCTCTCACACTCTGTCTGCTTCGTCTCTATCGCAATCATTGCCTTACCTCTTTCGGATGAACATGCAGATCACTTCACGTGTGTGGACGAACTGCATGCGCCTCTGGTGTCGTTTGTGATGCAAGGCAAGGATTCGTCCAAGCACGATGTAGCGAATTGGAACTAGAGGCACCCATTTTTAGCTGCATAGAAATCTTTAGGGGTATGTGGCCGATTCTTTTAATTTAATGCATACCCTTCACTGCGTTAACTGTTTTGCACTTGCTTATAATGGTTCTTATATGTGTTGACGAGCACTAAATAAACGGTGGCAGCAGCAGCAGGCCTAGTGGAAAGCAACAAATTGCCCCATATTCATGTCCCACTGTGGAAGCAGTGTAGCACGTTGCTCATGACTAGGCCTAACTAGATCACGCTAGATTGCACTGGAATATAGCAGGCTAAATTAGCCATTAGCTACATTGTGACAGGCTTGGATGAATTAGGAAAGGAGGGCGCGGGTTGACAGAGTCTCATGTTTAGAGACGCCTTCCTACGATACCATTCAAGTCAACTGCAACACCCTGACTTGGCCCGCCTAATCGGCCCGACACAACTGCGTGAGATGTGACATGAGGTCTTTCCTTTCTTCCTCTCAGATATTAGGGATCGTAGGGCACACACAAGAATAGGGTCCGATGGCGTTCTCAGGATGGAGGGATGGGAGCCCACCTGTCGCCTCCTTCTATCCCACACCCCGCTTCAACGCGTCTTTGGTGAGTGTCACTTTTGTCCCCCCACTAGGCTAGATATGCTCTCGAGTATTGCGTCTTGCATTATGTCCTACCGTGTGTACTCCATGCATTTAAGTCACTCGAGGAAGAGGAGTGTGTAGTCGTCTGCATTTCATTTCCTTACCTTTGGCTTTCCACTTTAGCGCCACGAGAACGCGTTTTTCCTCTGGATCCCTCTTGGTTTTCTTCTCTTCATTTTCTTCGAATTCAACATCAGGTCGCCCCTGCCTCCTCCTCCTCCTACCTCATCCTCTGCAAATGCCCTCTTAGTAAGTCCCCTCTACCGCTCTACTGGTCTTACCTTTGATTATGACATGAATAGTGCCAAGATTCATAACCTGGAACAGACTAGCACAGTCTAGACTGAATCTGACTAAATCACACTGTACTGATGACCAACAGTTGCTTTGGCATAGCTTAGCTTGAGTTGCCAAACACCTTCCATCTCAAACCCTATACTGTTGCTTTAGTTTGTCCCGCACCATCTCCTCTTTGGTCTATCTCCTATTCCTACACTTACTCGCTCAAGAGCGAAGGTGAGCACGTTGCTTCTACTTCCAACTTCGTAATTCGCAGGCTGGCCGCCAAACTGTTAGGTGCTTATCTCATTGCCCACTGTTTGTTCTCCTTGTAGAGATGGTGTCAGCGTGGCACCTTACAATAACGGGTAAGCATGTGTCCTCGCCTCTTAAGTCCACCTGCATACTCTTCACCGTGCAGATGAACACTGTGTGCTGGCATCTGTTTGACTATCTGTCCGAATTTTGTGTGCGTGTGTGTGTGTATGTGTTACTGCCCGCTTCCTATTTTCGTTCTTTTAGGGAGTCGCATCAGATGGGGTAGCACGGATACAGGTAGGCACGTCTGTCTGTGTCTTTATCCTTGAATGTATCAGAGTGCAAAGGCACATTTGTCTCATTGCCGCCTTCAAACCTGTCCTTTTAGACGACCAGATTGACAGTTCCATACTGGACGAAGTAAGCTCTCCCTTGATCGTTCGTTGGATGGCTAGTTGGTTTGAACTCAACACATCGCCACCACTCCACCATCCGCCCAATACCTGACTCACCACGCCACACCCAGCCCCATTTCTGATGCTGTGCCTCCCCTACTTTACTGCTTTATTTTAGATTGAAACGGACCCCTCGATTTGTGAACAGGAATGTACCGAGACGGCCAGCTTGCATCTAGCACAGCAGGAAGAATTAGGCGGGCAAGAGGCAAACAAAGGCGAAATCGGTAACGCGAAGCGTCGAACCAACGTGAACTTTCAGTCCAGACGGAGACACCTCGTCTCGATGATCACCACCAGTTAATGACCTCGAAAGTACACAACCTAACAACAACTGCAGTCACGTTCGCTAAGCAACGTGATGCAATGCCGCCTTCTTACCCGAAGGCACAGCTGCACAAACGGGATTCAAACCCGACCTCACCATGTTGGTACCAGGTGTGTCACGCAACATCTACATGCGTCCCTAGCTGAAATTGCGCACCTATCAGCATTCAATGTTAAGGTATTTAAATTGTGGCCATCTCCTCTGCCTTCTCCCTCACCTCGCCTACACCCACATTCTACGAGGGCATGTAGACTCACCATTGGCGCCGTCTTCCAAGTAACGACCAGAAATCGACACTGAAAATGAATTCACGAACTCTCCCTTGTTCACAGCACAGCATTAATGTTTAATGAGGAGAACAGACAAAAGCACACTAACTTCGACTAAATGTGGGCAAACGAATTTATCAGCGTCAAATCTAACGTTGAGAAAACTAGATGACATCAACCCACCGCCATTCCCCCACGCCTCGACAACCACAGTCATCTTTTCCTTCCCCCGTGCATAAGTCATGCATGCATTCGAATGAGCTCAACCGCATGTGTTGACGATCCAAACACCTCGCCAATATCACTCACCATTGAGGACACTGCGGTAACAACCAAAACAAGCCCACGCGATTACCTTAAATTCGACTCCTTTCATATTTAATGATAAAATATGGCAAATTCAACTCACAATGCGCAAGTCCGCCAAACCCAAGTCCCAACTCACAAGCCCACGAAAACTGCAACTCTGCAAAAGCGCATCACATTTAGTCGCCGAACATCACTTTTCAAGACAGTCTCCACCACGTCTACTCCAATTTCGATTCCACAGTACTATCGCTTCCATCAAGCTCGCCTTCCACTCCACTCCGGCCTGCTTCTTCTTTACTCTTCAAACCTTCCTTTGCTTCCTCTGCTTCGCTTTCAAGCATAGAGTGGACATGAGCCACAGGAGAGATAATCAACCCAGCACCAAAGAGATGCCTGGCCAACTGCATCTAAGATTGAGGAAGATAAGCACCACTTGAATCAAGCCACTCACCTTATCATTTGCATTGTCTCCAGGTAGGTCGCAGATCCTTATTTCATTGGGGTAAATAGCAATCAGCCACTCAACCATTGCAAGAAACTAAACAAGAGGAGAGAGCAGAAGTAACGTCTTGAATCCCAAACGCCTACCTTTCGCGGCATCTCCAAACGAGCCGTAGCATTAGCAGCCCTCGGATACCGAGAATTGAAGAGACTGTGGTAGATATAAAAGAAATCACTATCACGGTCCATTCTATCTAGACTTAGTATAGAGCGACGAGTGAGACGAATGATAGTCTCGAGTTCCAGCTCCCGCTTAAAATTAGCACAGCCTTTACCACGCGGATGGAGAAGACGTCCTATCTGCGCTTCTGCATTCCCATCAAGCCTGCGGTCCAAGAAGTTGGAATCATCCTAAATTGGCCCGAAGGAAGCCGCGTGTCCCGACTTCTCACCTTAAAGGCAATAGCGACCATGTAAATTCACTGCACACGTACGCCAATTTATCCCAATCCCCATCCCCTCCAACCACACCTCTATCGTCCACCTTCCACTCCGACGTAACAAGGTTAATGATAGACAACAGGGCTTTGCCCTACCTTTACTCCATAATTCAATCGTTCCACTGTCCAGCAAGTTACTATCGTGGGAGAAGATGACATTCAAGGAACAAACGCCATTACAAACTACCGTGGATAAGAAGACCTAGGTGGAGGAGAGTCCCCATGCATCCTATTTTAGCCTACACAACCCATGTTATACACACTAATGAAGCTACTCCCAATCGCACACAGGGTAGCTCCCCTCCTCACTAGGACGACAAACCTACCGTCACGTTGCCTCCGTCGAAGATGTCGTCTGCAACGCTCCGCCTAGCAAACACCCATGACACTCTCATCAAACCTCACTCACAACACTGCCAACAACAGAACAGAAGCTCCAAAGTGCACACAAATAAGCGTTAAATGTAAAGCTTTCAAACTGAAAAGACCAAGTGATGGAACAAGACCACTCAGCCACAATGGTGAGCGCACCGCAACAGAACAGCGTCCACTGTAAATCAAACAGAAGCATTTCTATTGCCACTCCGCTATCAACAACAGGACCACCTTTTCTCATGCCTCGAGCATCTTCGCCCTCAATAAGCTAGGCGAATATTCCACGCGGAAATCTCAAATTTTCGAGACTCAGAGATGAGCTACGATTATCGTTTCTTCAATGCCCAAACAGTTCGACCATTCGAAGATGCTGAATGCACGCACGGGAGTAAGAAGAACAAACACCAACAATATGAACATGTCCGCCTTGCATAACCTCAACAACTCAATCGACCCCACTCACATCAATCATTCATTCTTACACACACCTACGTTCTGAATTCAACGCGAGCAATAAAGTGCAGACATTAGTCGAGTAAAACCATGGCCTAGCCAACGCACAAACCAAGCACAACTCACTGCAATCCAATTTCACAGCCGCCAACTGTTTCATAAATTGCCTTCTCAATTTTTCAGCCGCAAGGCTAACCTCGTACTTCTTGCTCCACGTACACACACCATCCACACCCTTCAACCACTTGCGCAAAACAAATTCCACTCCCTCCTCCGCGTTCCAATCCTACACAAGCGTCATCGTCAACAACAGCCACAACTACCCAACTTACCATGTAGAGAATATCAGCTGCATTCTTCGGACTATTGTGCGTTGATAGCAGCAGTTCACGAAGTAGACTACCTGCCTTGATCTTCGGCTCTTTCAATCCTAGTCTCTAAAAGGATAAGGTATGAGTAAAATGGGGCGTACTTCAAGAAGGCGTTTCCCACATTCCTCAACCAATGCGGGAGCACGATTGATAATGCAAATAGCAATAACATGGGACGCCCCGCAACCAAAGAGCTTTGCCCGGTGCTTGAACTCATGGAGAATGTACACTACATCACCAGATGCAAAAACCCCCTTCAGCTCACTCTCCGCTTTCTCATTTCTCAGCGAATAGACGCTGATTTCGAGGCAACCCTTCATTACCATAATAAACATATCACCAGGCAGGGTAACGTGGAATTTGGCAAGATTGACGAGAGGCCCGATGAATTCCTTATTTATGAAAGTAACAACTGAGTATAGAGGACCGTTGATGACCTCCTCAAGGAAGCCCAGGTGCATCGCAAGTTTGTTGTCGAAACGCTCTGGGAGAAGGATCCGAAAACTTGAACCCATCTACAAAGGGATGAGGTGAGGCAGAAAGACTTGATAACCAGAACATTCCACTAAATGACATGAAAGGGAGTAAACGTCAATAAATGCCCTCCTGCATGAGTCAACTTTTGCCTAAGGTTAGTCAAAATAACAAACAATTATAATGAGCTAAATAAGTATCCCCATGGTGGAATGAGAAAAGATACTAAATGTAGTACGCGGAAATAGAGCATTCCCTATCAATCATAACACGGCAGCACAAAATTCCATAATTTTACCAGATGAGGTCGCAGCTGCACCTCTACACCAGGACAAATCACACATTTCAGGACTACAAAGTGCGACAATCATTTCCATCTCTATCCATATCATAAAAGAATTTTCTTCTGTCAATACTACTGACCGAGCATTAAACCACTGAACATTTCGATATCATTTACCAAACCGGCTGCAAGCCACATTCCAAGATAGTGCACTGCCACACCAACACAAGCCCGATAAATAGAACTCAAGGAGTTCAAACAATCGCCAGTGCCGTGACTAGCCGCCAACTTTCGAGAACGCGAATGGCAAAACATCAAGGTAACTTATCCCTTGTGGGGGACAAAATGCAATAAAAGACGCACAAAACCTGGTATCTGATGGATTTTAGCAAAACCAAACACACTTGAGCGGATCCCATTCAACCATCAACCCTCGTGCACTAAGGACACTCCATAACACCACCACCCATAGTCCAACCAAATCACTTCCGCCGAACATAGCGTTCACGAACACAAAAGGAGTGTCAAAAACAGCTCACCCTAAATTCATTCCAAACAATCGATCGGTAGGCCCGGCACGGATTGTATACTTTGCTCTTGGCACCCGGGGCCGGAATAACTTCCACGTCGTATCGAAACCGCAGCTCTTCTTTAGCAATCAACCTGTCCACCATTTGAACAGAGAAAATGCAATTAAAGCCCCAACCGGCATCTCCACACGAAGAGCTCATTGGCTTCAGGCCATAGTAATTACTACAACCAAAGATCAGAACTGATAGATACTCTAGGAAGTTCACAAAAGAAACTCCACCAAGAATAACCCGCATCACAGTCTCTCCCGCGGCAAGAGCATTAACAGCTCTGTCACCAACAACACGCGGCAAATGAAGGGAAGACGCTTCTTCCGATTCCACTAGCCCGGCATTCAGTTCGCGGTCGCCCAACTCCGATGCCGAGTTCGACTCCACCGCCACACAATCGTCTGCGGTTAAAAAAGAAGATGCAGAGAGCTTAATTATTTCCAGAGAGGCAAATTAGGACATTTTAGACCCTGATCGATTTACCTGGTCTTTTACAAATTTGCTTCCTCTTCTTCTGTTCCTCCGTAACAGCTGCCAGTTGTGGTTTGACGTCTAAATTCCCAGCAAGTATCTCGATCATTTTAAGGACTTCCTGGTAAATTGCCTTCTGTTCCGAGTCCTGAGAAATGATCACACCATGTAAATAACAAAAGCATCGCAAAACTCAGTTATCTTGCCTAGTCTTAGGCTAGCCGAAAAAAATGGCAAAATAAACGCACCCTTCTCTTCTCCTTCCTCAGCCTACGAAACTCGAATGCGAAGAGCTCCGAAATCCTCGAGACGACCTCGCACTCTCGCTTAAATAGCGTGCAGACGAAAACGACTGATTTGAAGTCGAATGTCCTTTAAAACAAGGTCAACTCAACAAAACTGCATACATATTGTTAAAAGCTAATTGCGAATTAACGATGCACAAACTCAACAAATAATTCGCCTGAATCGAGTACTCTTACTTTTTGAAGTTATTACCGAATAAAAGTTTACGTTGTACTGAATCTTTAAAGATTCAACCTAACCTGTTGTAGTTTGTGCGATTTCCTTCCATATTTTCGACCGTTGTGCATATAGAAGTGCAAGACTTGCAGCATTAGCTCAGATAACATATTACATTTTTTAATATTTGTTCGAATCTGTGCTGCATTAATAGCATCTCTACAGAATCCCGTAACATTGTCATCCACCTCCTCGCCCTTATGACCAACCCTGATACGAGGAAAATAAAATATCTTACAATCCGCTTAATGTCTTAGGTGAGAAGGAATCAGCACAATCCTAATGAGGGCTAGGAGGATGGCATCTCCTAACTTTGGGTACCGACGCTTTCGAACCCACAGCTCGAGTTATTTTCCCACTTCTCGAAAAATAGATACGTTACAAAAAAGGTATTATCTCCTAGGCTCCTCCTCTTCTCTTCGATTACTGACCCCGATGCTATCCTTACGGATTGCATGTAAATACCCCGTCGGCTGATTTTCTTTCTCCAATTTGTGCGCACTCCTCATACTTGTGTCCGACCGGCAGAGCACCTTTGTAGATGTGTGGATCGTAGTCCCATATGCAGGGTTAGGCATGTCCTAGGTTTAGATCTCAGCATTCAGTCTGTTTCCTTTGTAAAGATCCTTAATATTGCGACAGGAGTGCGACTCGTCCTTGAGCATTTGCACGCTTCAGTAAGACTTGGCTATCAATTGAAGAAAGCTGAAGAGGCTGATTTGGCATCTTGCGACTTCATGGTAGCACCAAGTGAACATCTCCAGTCACTCCTAAACACATTCGATTTCATTGTCCAGACTCCCCTTCTTTTACTACCCTATCGCCTCCTTCTGTGTGACGTAGTCCTGCGGAATAGATTCCAGTGTTCCCGTCTAGCACGAGATTAGAACAAATCTACCACCTTTTGCCTAATGCGGACATTTAAAACAGTGCAGACAGTTCAGTGCCTTCGTAACATGCTAACAAACAGAGATGATAATGACAAAAGTAATGACTTAATGAGAAGTAGCCATAGCGACGAACTACACGACTGCCTCATGCTTCTGTGCTCAAGGCAACTGCCCATTATTTATCCGAATGAGTTCCTCATCAGACATAGCACTATGGTATTTTAAATGGAGCAACCACCTTAGTTATATCAGCTTCTTTTGCCCGTAGATGACTTTGGTAACATACCATTCATTAAATCCGTGCAAGCAAAAGATAATTTTGACCTGTGTGCTTTCCTTAGTGAGTCAAATGATGGCTAGAATCGTTGAGTTACAAAAAAAGGCAACCAAGAGGACCTCACGGCGCATGTTGCATGCTAGCGGATCCAATGCACATGTTAGGCCACGATTAATGTGGTACACGAAGAAGCAACACCTTCCAAAGCCATATGTCATGATGGCAACACAGTTAAAATGAGGGTTTCGCAGTTAAACACAGATAGGTCGAGGTCAATGAGGCGTAACCAGGTCAACTAATGAGTCTTCTGCATAAGAGCTTAAACCTATCTCTATGAGGGCCTAAAACACGAGCGCGCCAAAACCAAGAAGCATTGCTTATCAGCAATGAGTTCGCTGGGCACTCTTGTCATTGTATCCAACTGTCCCTTGGTTGGTAGATGTGGTTGATCGGAGCAGATCACATTTCCGCGGTGTCAGTTGCCCATGCGCTACTCCGGTGCAAGTACTGGCTAGGGCTGTCGAGGCGGCACCTGCAACTACAACTTTTGCGATTCATTTTGCCATGGTTTCCACAACTCTACCCCTCCGCAGAATGAAGCGCAGAAGGTGTGGAGCAGTGAGACTCGTGATAGGCAGGGCTCCTGCAGTGGAGACTGCGGCTACTGCAGTGGATGTGAAAATGGAAAGCACGAGGACTTTTGTGACTTGACGCAGTATCGAGCTAATGACTGCTTCAATGGTGGCAACCGCCAAGTTGTCTGCCACAATGGCGTTTGCCATTGTGCAAGCTCTACTAATCCACAAGGATCACACATCTCGGGCCAAGGTAGGAAAATGCGATCTCTGGACATGGTTATGACCACATCCCTTCTACTATTTCCACTAATCTTAGTCCTCCACTTTGTATCTACGGCATTCTGATTACTCTACAGCACCTCAGATTTATTGCCCACATTAAAAATGCCCAACCGCTTCCCAGTTTTATTCCACAACAAAGAATTTATAGTGGTGTTCTAGCATCCTTATTCTTGAGACTTGTTTCCTTTTTACTAACTACATTTCCATTGCTGTCGCGACCCATCGGCTTGGTATTGTGATGTTCTCAAGGTTTTTGCTGTTCTCGCCTTGCGAGGCAAAGCCTCTCCACTCTGAAGCACTGCAAAGTAGCATCAACGCATTCTTGAGATGCTTGAACTAGATGGTTTGCCTTAAGCCTCGTAATCCACATTTACATGTCCCCAGATCCCGCAACAATGCAACGCCACGTATTTATTTTAGAATCAATTTGCCCAAAACTCAACCACACACAAATGGCGAGGCTAATTTTTAAACAAAACTGCCCGTCAGCCTTGCTACTACAAAGCTTGGACTCTGAGAATTAATTATTGCTCACATAGCTGGTGCCTTCACTTCACTTTCATCCTGACAAGTCTGACCTTTATAAAAGTACGTTCCAGGTTATTTCCGGTTTGCTATTTCTATCACATGCTTGTATCACAATGTGCAGCTGTCAGCACCACTCTGTTCAAAGACCAAGGTCGATGAGTGCAGGGAAGTATGTATGCCACGCCAACGAGGCGGTTGCAAGGCCAGCAGACCAACATAGATTTGGGCAAAGGCAAAAGATACAAAGGACTGCAGACACACCAACAGATGTTATCGAAAGGCGTTCAACAAACAGATCCCCCACCATAATCGCTATTCCATCCGGTTAGTTCTATCAGCATATCATTCAACTCCAGTAGTGGTACTAGCTACCACGTTGGCTTAAGGGAACCGCGTGCTGGTATGGCAACACAACACCATTTGGGGCCGCCCTGCAGAGGATATGATGGCACGACATTAACCAAGCAGTATGCAGCCTTCCCTCATTCCCGCCTACTTGGCATACATGCCCCTGCACAAAGTGGTTGGGGTCATCTTATCCTCTTCTTTTCACAAACACTCCCTTCCGCCTCACCCACCTACCCAATCACCCACCAGTTACACATTTCGCACCTTCAAAAGCCATTCTCAAGGCTAAGTGACAGCATGCCACTCCTCCTAAAGACTCGTAACACCTCCAACAGTAGACAATCGACTTCAAAATGCACCCATCACCTGTGCAGCCAACAATTAACTGCGACCCAACAAAGCAAGAGCAGTTCTACACCTCCTGAAGCAAAGTATGCCGCACCTGTCACATAGTCATGCAAATGGGTCACAGCTAGTGAACCTTCAATCCACAATAGGACATCTCTATCACCAGTTCATACATACGTACTGCAGTCTTCTCAGCATTTCCCTTCCCCCTGAAGGCGAAAGAGGACATCATACTCGGGTTGAATATATATGCGTGCATTCAACATACCAATCTCAAAAGGTACAACAATGACGCAGTTAAGTGACCTCATCACCAAAATCCGTCATTCAACGAACCACCAACGCATAAAACAGTCCACTTCGCCTTGTCCGGCGCCATCCGCCGTGCTCTCCTCGGTAAGACTAACTGCGTCGTCAGTCTCCTCGTCTCCCATGCTGCAAGCCAATCCCGTATGGGATAGGGAGAAAATTCGCCAACCATCACGCATTTCCATCATCAGTAGAGGAAACATTGATCTAAAAGCGATTAGTTAAACTCCTGTCAACGATGCGGCATCACAGCAACCATAGTCACAGTAATTAAGCTCTGATATGGCTATCAGTCTAAAATCCCCTGTCACATTGCAAGCATGCAAAGGCAAGCGAAACTACTTGTCTCAGACAGCGGAAGTACACTCGCTACCATCAAGTGACAGATCGCCGTTCCTCGTATAAATCAATCACACTCGAGCAATGGGTGGTCGCCCCACTCACTGCAACGCCCACATGCAGACGTCATTAAAAATGCCCCCCGGATACGCGTCGACAACTCGTATCGAATATGACAATGGGTCGTACTGATAATAATGCGCACACATCAAAGCATAACTACACTCCCAATTGCTCCACACCTGCTTCATATCGCCACAACCTCATGTCATAGTGGCAAAAGCGACAACATCCAAACATCTTAGCTTTAACAAACGACCAAAACCAACCATTGCAAGAAGATGATTGCATCTGATCGACTTATCTAGCATGCTTACCAAGTTACAGGTTCGCCCTTGTTTCGTTCTCGCGTGGCACTCACGCCGCACTCATCGCTCATAAGGCCTCATCCACACTGAAGAAGGTAACTTTCCGTATTTTCAATCAATAGAATAACTGCGACCCCAAAGCCGTCGACGACGACATCCATATTCCCCCTTGCCATTGCCACCGACGCCGAAGATGGGTGTTGTTGGCAGCCTGATGAGTCTGCGATGTAGGTAAAAAGCGACCCATCATCATACACCATCTCCACAATCTCATCAAATCAATGAGCACACCAAAAAAGCCAACAGCACCCCAATTAAAAAGGCATTGCAAAACATTAAAGGTCGAAACAAACGACGCTGTCGAAACAAGTCAATGAGCTATTGAGTGACATCTCGTCTACGCGTTCCAACACAGTGCCAGAGCGTCTGCACTCAAGGACCATAGAAAGATGAGCACCAGCAGCGTAGTCAGTGCAGACGGGCTTCGTCTCACTCCCTATGGCCAGTGGGTAGGAGTACATGCGCTTGCAATTTACCTCAATGCAAATCGCCACCCCACACACCGATCTCCCATCGCATCACAAATGCAATCACATCAAGAGCGGCCACGCACCACCCGAGGCTGAATCTACTCAATGCTTTATCTGATAACTAAACATCGTACCAGCTGGTTCTTCATTCTTCTTCGCGCTGCATTTTCAGCCAGCTCCCTTCCTCGCGTCTGCTCACTTCCCACAGCATATGTCACCGCTTCTCCACCACATCCTACCACATCAATACTTGTCCAATTACGCCAAACTTGTAGGAGCCAAGAGCAGTGGGCCAGTAGATATTCCATCTCCGTTGCAGCCTCTAACGATCTGCAATAAAGAAATGAAAGCACCACATCTATGCACATCTGTTCAACTACTTTGTGTTTACCAACTTGCCACGCATTACTTGACACTCAATAGGATAAGTTCCGGTTTTACAAGTGCACTGCCTATAACTCGTTTCAGATTACCCTGTTAACGCCCCGTTAAAACTAACCCAATTAAAAGTGGGACTAGGAATTTAAAGCTACTTAATCCCAATGCACAAGTTCCGATAAAGCCCTTCGAACATACAATTTCATTTCTCCTAGACCCAGTCCTTTGTGCCTGGCTCAGAACCGGACACCAAGTCATGTCGAAGCTGAACCCACGACCAAGTGACTACTTATATATTGCACATGCGCTGTATTAAGGAAGGGTCAACACACCTAGGGACACAGGTTTCAACCAGTGATGTAGATCTTAATGAGTAATTCCAATGCGAAGTGCCCAACAAACGCAATTCACCTTTTGCTACGCACCAATTATAAAAAGATTTGGCGATCTAGGGCAAAAGCAAAATGCTGATCAAAAACGCTTAAATTAAAACATTAACGCATAAAAGGGAATGATAACAAGTCGTAAATTGAGATTCATTCTCACTTGGGCAACGTTCGAAGTAATGAAAAAGGCGAGATCCATATTTGGTGTTAGTCGATAGTGACTTCACAGTTGCGACAAACGTCCCACCGAGGAAAGCAAACTTCCGTCGGATTCAGGGTCTCCAATGTCCCTAGCAAGAAGAAAAGCGAAATGATGGATACATCTTCAACTACATTCAACAAATTATGCTACATTTGTCAAAATTTACTGTTAGCAAGAAACGGATCATTTAAAACACCATCGCAACAATCTTAATTAATCGCCTAAACCACTTTGCAGCATAAAAATTTACCGCAATTTCGCATTATATCTAACAGTAACTTAATCTTTTCCTTCGCGATTAACTTGGCGAATAGGCGCGTACAGAGTCGAACAAGTGAGTACATGTACATAAATAAATGCTTCCCAAAACGACTGAAAATAATGCAACAACTTAGTGGACTCTCAACTTCTTCCACAAATCCAGCTCCACCAATAACTAACAAAAAGTCAGAGCGATAAAAATAACAAACCATTCAATGCGAATAGTAATATCAGTCTCCGAAGTACCTGACCAACCCACACGACAAATTAGACCAATAAAAAATGGTTCTCTGTAAAGTGCCATAAACCAACCATGAAACACTCGTACGCCGAGCCGTGATAATATCGAACTTAGCAATGCATTCGCGCACAAGTGGCACATTTAAGTACAAAATGGCAGCCCTCTCGTGCATAATTTATTGCAAATCATTGTTGTTGCAAATCATTGATGTATTCGAGCAATCATTAACATCACTTTGACGCACCATAGTGCAATCACTAGCACAGTTAATTCTGCGTACATTTTAGCGACCCTATCGATAGATGAATTAACTGACTTTCTGCATTCGCTCTCTGAGTCCTGTTGTAGCACAGAATTTGTTTTCATCAACAGTTAAAAAACTAAGGTGAAGAAACGAGCATTTAACGCTAATAATGGTTGCTGTTGAAATATGTCTAAACAAAACTAGCGTTTTTTTTAAGCCAATGTAATTCTATCCAAAATTTTGATTAGCTGTAATCTTAAGGTTGATAGCAGCACCTATTTTCAAAGTTGGCTTTTTGTATAGCGAATAGCCTTTGCATATACTCGGCGGTATACTTGAAAACTTGAGATTTGCCAAGATTGTGGTTGCTGTTCGTGATTTGCACTTTGCTTTGAAGGAAGTGGATGTGTGAGTATCCATTATAAAGTCTTATTTGTTTACTTTGTGTATGTCTAGAAGTATGGCTTGGCTTGAAAGTTTGTTTAGGGATTTTTGGCTTGCTGCAATCATAGTTTCTGTATTGCCTGTGGTGGCACGCTCGAATTCTCTTGTCCACTTTAGTCCGATAGTAGTATCGACAATGTCCTTCTTGACGCAGGTGACTTGTCGCGGTATGGTTAAGATTGCTTATTTTGATGTGTACAAGTTTTTTTTAAACTAAGACAAAGGTTGAGGGTTCGGATTTTCTTGTTGGTTATGCGTCTCATTTGTATGCATGAAGTAACCTGTTGAACTGTTCCAGATGATTTTAGGGTAGTGTTTTAGGTTTCATGAGAGTTGTTTTGGGAGGCCATAAAGTTGAGACGAGGAAATCTTAACCTTGTTTTTTTAATGCTACAGGTACGGGCAAATCTGTTGGGAAGAACTGACAAATGATACGGCAATTGTGGGATGTAGTTCCCTATGTCTTGATTTGGCCTATAGCACATCAGTGAATTCAAAAATGTGAATTTTTAGTGATTCTGGCAGTTAAGCGTGGAGGTTCGCTTAAAAGGAAGTGGTTTATGATGCCTCCCTTCCTATGGTCCAGCCCAGGTAACCGTTGTTGACTTTGATGAAAAGTAAGGGCGAGCACTCACGTGCTAACTTCGGTTAATAAACCTAGAAGTTTAATTTTTTCGCTGGCTCTAAATGGGCTTTAATGCAACTCACATATCTTTTTATTGATTGTAAGAACACACTAATGAAAGTATTCTATTGTTAGGGTTAGAGGGGATGCATTATGATTTAGTCATCAAAGTGTCGAAGCCTCAGCTTGTACTTGATTTCCGCTCTGCTATCTGATTTAAGCTTTTTATTGTAGGAACTTCATTTCGGTCTAGGTAAATCTCATGCGGTTGGTCAATGCTGAGGCAGAGGCGGAAGTATTTCTTCATGAGAGCACTTTCTTCGTCTCCTGTAAAGGCCTTCGCTCCCCGTTTCTCAGCTGCAAGGGTTAATGATGATGTCTACTCTGTACGATGCAGTCATTGGAGGGTTGAAAGAGTGTGCGCTCCTTCATCGTCCATATTGACAGCATGCAATTCATTCGACGCTCCTTGCATGGGGCAGCGAACCACAGTTTCATGGCAACAAGTACGTACGTGGAGGCGAACGATCAAAAGGCTGTTTTTTTTCGGTGGAACTACGGGTGTCAACTACTTGACCCCTTTCTCATCTCTTTGCTGAGTCGTGGGTCCAGCTGATGTTTTGATGACTGCCGTCCAGTAGTAGCTACAGTGAGTGTTTGCTCCCTCTTTCCGCCCACCAACGCCACGCATTTGATGTCCTTATTTTATTTAAATAGGCTCGACGCCAGCCATGTATTGTTGGTTCCTTATCGGTTTGTAATAATTGGCCGAATTTAAGGTAGTAAGGTAGACGTGGGAGCTTTTTTGGTAAGGAACAGCACTTGTTGTTTGTGAACAATTTTTTATGTCCACTGGATAATGAAGCACGTGGGCTGTGGTAGACCTGTTGTAAGTCATATTGCGTGAGCTAATCATCTGTAGTGTGCTGTATGCTTCGTTCATATTTATGGTGGAATGCAGACGCAGTTGTTGACAATGAAACGTTTGCTTACAAAGACCGAACGTTGGTGATGCCTTCGATATGTGTACTCGATGGGATTTTGGCGCAAATAAAGGATGTTTGAGAGAAACTTCTTAATATCAGTCAGTCGGTGGAAGGGAAATGCTACGTCTAGAGGGCGATTTTAAGACCATTCTTCACTACTGCAATACTTGCCTATGAGGAGGCACATACACGAGATTGTGGGGAGATTAGAGAAGATCCGGCTTATAATGTGCACTGCTGAATCAGGTGCCTTTTATGCATCATAGGAACCAGGCGGGATGCGGACACAGATGCATCGCTGGAGGATGACGGAGCCTCAGTGGTGGTGGCTGCGATGGGTGGAGAACTGGCATCATCGTACGTTTAGTCATTGGAGGGGCTGAAAGCCGTCATTTGGGCTGCCTCGATGGTACAGGAAGTGAGACTGGCAGACACGGGAGAGGAGCCTTAATCGAGTGCAGGCCATCGCCATGGAATTAGAGGCGAGGGTGGCTGAGTTCCCAGTTATGCCTGTCGTCCTCTGTCCCCTACTTTTGCAAGCTTTTCTCCCTCTCCTATTCGCTCATTCGTAGTGCAAAGTACTCAGCCACTTCATATCAATTTTTTATCCTATGTTCACACAACTATCCATCATTTGTCTTTCATCGTTTTATTTTCCTCATCCACTCCTTACTTTTGTACTCAACTCAACAATTTGGTTTTACCTGCTCGATGTTGCGCCAATTCTTCTGGTCAAGTCGTCTGGTGGATTTCGTTTCAAGTATTCTGACCGTACTCTTGGGTTATTCGTGTGTTTTGAGACTGCCTTAATGTTTGCTTTCCTGATGAAAGGTTGAAGTGATTACGTGCACAGCGTCTCCATTGGTGAGGCACGTGGTTGAAGTGTGGAGGTGCTAACATGATTGAGGTTGAAAGGAGTTGATTTGTTTTAGGTGTGCGTAGGCAGCACTAACCCAGTCGACTGTGATGCAGTTGTCAAGTCTCTTGTAGCTCTCAATGAGTTCGCCCTATTGGTAGACAATGGTATCCACAGACACAGAGCGCGCGTCTAGCTAACGAGCAGATCTGGGAGGGTCAGTGGGCAATCGTCTGCACATTCAATGTGTGCTTACTGCTTGAGGGATTGATTTGGGTGAGAAGGCAAAGATGAATGTGTTTTATGTGGATGAGAGAGGGGTGAGAGGAACGGGAGGGTGGAAGGTCTGTGCGTGTAGCATTCCTTTCCTCCCGTATGTGTACGGAATGAAGATGAAAGTGGTGAAGCAGTAGTACTGGACTCGCGTGATGCTATTGGCTGAACTGGAAAACATCTGGCCCATGATGGATGCACTCTTGGGCTCTTCTCTGTTTGCACGCCAGCTGAGACCAGTGTGTGCTAGCACCTTCTGGTCTTTCAGGTGGAGTTGATGTATGAGGTAGGGACCGAGAATGCATGTGTGCATGGTCAGCTTTGGAGGCGCCCTCGAGTCGGCTAGCACGGTCGCTTTGAGGAAGTAAGTGGCACTGGATACTGTCAGACGACGGGTCATGAATGGTGGGAAGGTGACAGCTGCAAGTGTCACCACCACAGTGTCTGACGATGGCGGTGGTAGGAGAGACGAGATCATGGAAGAGAATGTCCGCAAGTGTCCTGAGCGAAAAGGCTTGCCAAATCGACTATGAGGGTTGTTGTGGCCATAGGAGGGAAGGAAGGAAGGGAACGAAGTCAATGTTGAAGCAGGTGGTAGGGCAAAAGATGGTACCTTTGCGATGGCAGATCGTGAGAGTGAAGGAGAGTGAGGTCCTCCAGTTCCATCTGTGCCCTGTGGAAGACGTCTCCATTTCTTATTGTGGCATCAATGCTATTGACACTGGTGGTGATGGTGGTGGTGGGAGAGTGCCGTTTTCCCCCATGGAAGCTGCTATAATCCTGCTGAGTCTGGTTCTGCCGTTATTATTGCTCCTACGCAAACTTCCTTCACGTTGCTCCTTAAAATACACACTCTTTGGGTGTGCTGTAAAAAGCACTAGTCTGGGAATAGATTTATAGCCTTGCAAAGACGGTGGCAGTGTTCGATTTTGCTGTCATGGGTGTGTAGAGTCGAAGGCGACTAAGCATCAACACTCATGTCATTTTACCCTGGATGTTCTCGACGATGCTGGTCAACTAAGTTTCAGTACTCGCACTGAGTTTGTTCTTTAGCACTGTGTATGGAATTCTTGTGTGAGGTACTGTGAATGACAGCTCGGACTCTCAGGTCTAAGTCTGAATCCGTGAAGTGAGTGAATGGGCCTGTCACTGTGTCCGTGCCTACATTCTGGGAATCGTCAGACAAGTCCTTCCCGCGACTCCCACCTCCACCTCTTACTATTTGCTTCCCACGGACACGCACACGGACACTCGGATTGAATTGCGTCTGTAGAGACGGAAGGAAGTTATCCTTTAAGGGCGGATTCCAATTAAGATATGTGTTGAATACCCGTTGTAAGCAGCTGCGACAAATGGGTTTTGGGAAGAGGGGGCGATTATTTGAGAGGAAGGATCAGTGTCTGACAACAAGATGAGTGCAGATTATTCCAATGCAAACGTGACACTGCGTTTAACAAATGATTCGAAGCAGGGGGACGAAAGAACTGCGCGAATTCATTTGATTAAGGTCGAACGCGGATTGCATTGCATAAAATTGGGCTGGAAGAAGCACAGTCAATACAGCTCGAGATGTGGCTAGCCATAACAGGTACCACATCTGTTGGAACGCACTGGATTAACTTCTGGCTGGGAAGCTTCAGTGGTGACGACAGGCTCATTTACTGCCTTCGTACAACAACTTCTCCATCAATATGTGCATAATGCGTAAGATTGGAGAAATGGATGTAACTCAAAATGTGTGCAAGTCCTGTACCTCCTAACTCGAATTGTGCTGCTCATTGTTAATTGGTCTGAGGCGAGAACATGTTTATCGAATTTGCGCAGCATAGGACGAAGAATCGGTGATTCCATTGCTGCGAAGCTGAATGTGGGTCAGGTAGACACTGGCAAATCTTGTTAATGCAAGACATGAATACTCGCTTCTCGCGTTTACATCTCTTTGTGTGATGTTTCCCTTTATTTGGTGGAGTTCTACAGACAAGACGAAAGTGAGTAGCAGCTCTTAATAAGGCTACGCTATCCTCTGACGAATTCAATGAAAGCTATCACCCTCACTTCAAGGACACAAAGCTAGCCATTCAAGCGGTCCATCCTTGACTGCCATTTACGATGTTGATAAAGCGCTTTGACCTATGTTTTACGTGACTATAATCCATGTTCTATCCTTAGTCAGTAGAAGAGTAGAGTCAAGCTGGGCTGTGTCCAATGCCACTCTTATGAGCCGTGGCATTGTCATCTGATGAAGAGGACAGTCGTGTCACCGTCATCCACCAATCACAAGTCGCGATTTTATGGAACAACGTAAAAGCAGTAGGAGGGAGGAGGGACTAAGTTGATGCGTCGTTTCCACAAAAGACTCCATACCTACGCATTGAATGCCATGTAAAAGAATTGCTTGTAATGATGCTCGCAAATAAGTCACTTGGATGCTTCAAGACAGCGCTTACAAGGGGAAGAGTCAGAGGAGATGAATGGCAGGCCTTTATTATCGTTCGTGGTTAGTAATCAAACAGTTGGTGCTGGAAGGTTTTGATCCAAGTGCAAGTATCATTGAATGGGAAGAATTTATTCTTGCAAATCTCATCCCGTCTTGGCACTGTCCCCTCACTTGTTCTCGTTCTGCTACTATTGGCGTAACAGCATGTGTTTCATCGCGGAAATCTCCTTATCATGCAGAATCGCCGATTCACGTCGTAGGCTGCGAGGTGAGTGAATGAGAGCCAAAAGCAGTTGTCAGGGGGAAAGTGGAAGACATATTTGTCTATCAATTACAATGACCTAGCAGTGGAAGGTGCTGCTGCTGCTGCTGTTGTTTGCCCTTTTCTTGCCTTCCTATTCCCACCCCCCACTTGGTTAACAGCCTCTACGCGAAGGCTTGTTAAAGCCACCACCGAATGGATGAGTGGCCTGTTTTCCTCTCAGCAGACGCCTCGTTGCTGACTCACCCGCATTCGGTGGTTGGTCGATGGTTGTTGGATCAATACAATCGATAAGACCATCTGCCGTGCATTCGTTGCGCATTGGTTGTCTGCCCGGCCGATCGGTTCATTTACCAATCCACCCGACCTACGACGAGTTGGGCTGCAAACAATCTCACGGATGGGTGAGTGGAAAATGATTTTAGCATTTACTCAAGATTATGTTATGTAGGGCTGTCGATCGTTGCACAAATGTGATAATTTTCGTAACGCATTGCCGTCGGATACTATGTTATTATTACAGATCGGTGTACGAGTGTTTTAACTCATCGACGATGTTTTGTTGCGAAACGATTTCGGATCCATTCAGCTTATCGTGCGTGAGAGCCAGGCCACTTTGAAAACCGACGCTACTATTTATAGGTCCACTCCACCCTGGATCCTTTCATGTCCACAGAGGAAATCGGCTGACATTGTAAG
Source organism: Taenia hydatigena (assembly GCA_036345935.2). NCBI lineage: Eukaryota > Metazoa > Platyhelminthes > Cestoda > Cyclophyllidea > Taeniidae > Taenia > Taenia hydatigena. The sequence goes on along the minus strand of JADWOT020000002.1, from coordinate 13,002,530 downwards.
CGAATGTTGCTGAGAGGGATGTGATTGATCTTAATGCTAAATTTGTGCAATAGGCGAATCTAGCAATTATTTGGCTATGTTTGCCTAAGAGATCGCAATTGTAAGGTATAACATTGACAAATCCAAGTCACGACATGTGGGGAAACATTTCTTGAGAAAGCAGAGCGAGACAATGATTGCCACATCAATATGTAGCAATCCATATCCAATTCCAGCGAAGAATGGTTTTCAGTTGGCAAGGTAGTGAAACCTGTCAGTCAAATGCGCGTCGACGTTAGTCAAGATGGCCAGTTTTTAATGATATCATCGACAGCGTCGTCAACGCTGCCACCGGGGACGTCCTTTGTGATGGCACTCATATTGCACTTCCACCAACGTACTTGATCAAGGCGTTCCTACAAACATATTAGAGCACACCGGCAAAGGAGCTGCAAGAGGGTTGAAATGGTTTATTGATGATTATGCCTCTGATTCACCATTACTATTATCCCATTCGCCCATCCGCTTCTTTTGGCCCAATCTCATCGTCTGTTGTTTTTTTCCTTCATTCAGATTGAGGTGGGCACTTTGATGTGGAGCAGAGAAGAGTCTGAATTCACAAGAGGTAACCAGCTCAAAGGAAAGGCATGGAAAAAAGAGGTCAAGGATAAGCAAGTTTGATATGGCGACACATTTCAATCGAAGCACATTGGCATTGTCCCCTTGGCATGCACAATAATACAAGAAAATGGCTTAGGGTGGAAAATTACTAAGACAGGTGATGCTTGCCCTTGCAAAAGCACCAAAAAAGAATGATGTGAGAAGTCCACACCAGTCAGCGTCATTGGGAGCCAGCCACAACGCGACACGTGCAAGTAATCGATTTACACGTGCCAGCTTCAAAGAGGTCAATCATACTCGCCCACCAAATCCTCGAGCACGTTCCTCTGTGGTCTATTTCGCCTGCTTCTATTTATTTTGCTTCAATGCATCTTTCCCGCCATTCAGTTCTTCATCAGTGCCACCGTCCCATTTCGTTTTCTACTTGCCTCCGGTCTTCTTTTTGTTCTTCATTTCTGTTGTCTCCGTTCTCGTTTCTTCGTCAGCTCCAACCTCCCACCCCACCGTTCTCGAGACGTCAGAGGATCAAAGCAGATAGATATAGTAGAAATTAGGGGTAAGTTGTGCTACCAGCCCCTCCTTATACTCTTCTTATGTCTCCTTCCTTCTCTCTTGCTTCATTTATGTGCGTCATGTCGCTATTACTACATCTGGTATCCCATGTAAAACGCGCAGAAAGGGAAATCTGTGCTTAGCCTCTTCAAGCATACTGTTGAAAAGAAATCCACATTACCTCCACTAAGCTAAGTGCTTCATATTTAGCTCAGTCAAGTGGCTATGTGAGTGGGTGAATGCATCGAATCATGGAAAGATGAGAGATGTGATGCAATCATCCTCCTCTCTCAATCACTCTGCGTCGCCTCTACCGCAATCATTACTTTGTCTCTTTTAGCTGAACATGCAGTTTACTTTACGTCCTCGGACGAACTGCATGCGCCTCTGGTGTCGTTCGTGATACGAGGCGAGGATTTGTCCAAGCACGACGTTGAGAATTGGCACCAGAGGCATCCATATTTTAGCTGCATAGAAACCTTTAGGGGTATGTGGCCGATTCTTTTAATTTAATGCATAACCTGCACTGTGTTCACTGTGCTGCACTTGCCAATAACGGCTCTTACATGCGTTGACAATCACTAAATAGTGACAACAGCAGCAGACTTAGTGGAGTGCAACAGTACCCCATATCCATGCCGCACTGTGGAAGCACTGCACCACGGTACTCATGACTAGGCCTAACTAGATCTAGATCCACTCCGAGTAATGTTCATTAAGTAGCACATGCCGAAATGAGAATCGAGGAAGGAGACTGGAATGCACGTCTATATCACATTTCAAATGTCTTCCCTCTGTGTGTACCCGCCCCTGTGTGTGTATGTGGGTTCGCTGTTGCCAGTAATGTGGAGTGGTCAATCGCCTCCTGCTTTATTTCTCGAATTCGAGGTTGATCTCTAAGTGGTTGGTTTGACGTCCACTTAACACCTAACACTCACGCCTCACGCTCAGCCTACGTTGACTAGCTTGTCAATGAACACTGGTGGCCCTTACTCACTCATTCAGGTTGCAACCGCAGTCTGCTCGACTTTGGCGTCTAGGGAGCGTTGCAGATGTCTTATCAGTACGTTATTTGCCTTCGAAATTTGGGGTCCACAAATGGATGGCCGCTCTAGGAGGCAGCCAAATTTACACTCCTTGCATCCACGCACATCTTTCCCTTCCTCGCCTTTCTTCCGTCCCCCTTTCTCCTCCTTCTCAAATTTAGTTGACTTGGCAGACGAAAGTAGGCACACTTGAACACCATCCTACTATTTCTACTACTACCTCGTCTGGATCTCTTTCGTCTTTCCGCTATCACATGATAGGACTGTTTGAGGTGACTGAATTTGGTTTATCTTGCAGTCGCTTGGACAGAGGCCCACGCTTGGCATGTCACAATGAATAAATAGTGAACTTGTTGATCCACGAACCACGGCCCCACCTGTCCCCTCTTTGCCAATTCAGTCCCATCACGGCCAGACGCAATTTTATCTCATCCTCTTGATCCGTGCTAAAGCATTTCAAATCAAGATCAGGAAATCAAGGTACGTTATCCTTCCCCATCCTCCTGTTTCTCCTTCCTAATCCATCGTTTCTCTTGCCGCCATCCTCTCTCGTCACTGTTTGCATTGCTCTCGCTTACTCGCAATCGTCGTCGTCATTATCATCATCATACATTCTGCTCTTCTTTTCGACATTTTTTGTGTGCCTGCAGCTTTGAGGCAGAAGAAGTTAGATGATTAGCAAGCATCATTAATCTTGCCGCCAGACCAAAAGGATGCCGTTTGTGGTGACCCTCTGCTGGTGGTACTGCTGCTACATTAATCATCGCTAGCGTGTGTGTTGTGCGTGGCATGCTGCGTAATATTTTGTGCCATTCACTCTCAGGATGTGCTTTGTTGAACCCTCGATTCATGGAGCCATCGTGATAATTCAAACCTGATCTCCATGTTTGCTTCAACAGGCTGGATGTTTCCCTTCTTTGTCGTCAACAAGTCGCCTTTATCCAAGGACGAGTTCCATCGCGGAAAGATCAGATGATAAACGGATGAAATTCGGCGGGAAGAGTGCGAATAGCTAATGACTACACAGAGTGGGAAATGACGAGGTGGGTAAATCAACGGTTGGACTGTGAGAAGTGCCCTTCTGCAGTGCGGTCACAATGAACTCTCAATCCCACAAATGAGCTCACTATGTGCCACGTTGGCGTCAAATCTGAACTAAGCCTACTGGCTTGATGACAGCCCATGCATTCATCCGTCTATCCATTTACTCCTTATTTGTCCATCCGTCCGTCTGTCCTACCAGCCATGTCAAACTATTTCGCCAATTTGGAAGAAATCGGTGAACCAAGATGGAAATGCGAAGAACTAAATGAAATGCTTCTTCAGTCCAGTGGGAGAAGGTGGTCCGTTTCTCCATTACCGCTTGGAACACAGTCTGATAGGTGTTTTTATGTTTCTAGGAGAAAAATAGCCCATTCTGTTGACTTAAACAATTTCCTATCCAGTTGTCGTCGTCGCCGTCGTCGTCATCCTTGTCGCCTTACGGACCTGATTCTGTCACAATTAGGATGCTCTTAAAACAGCATTTTCAGTTGTCGAGTTGCATTAAAGCAGATGGATCCGAAAAAAGGCAAAATTGTGGCAAGAAGATGTAAAAGTTGGCTGATTTGTTTGCTTTCAGAGGCACTCCTACTTGCGACCATCCCGCCTAATTCACCAAACAACTTCAAAGCCATCCATCAGCCTGTTTTGGATTGTCCGGCATAACTAAATTTTATGCCACTGTTTGACGCTGTGTCCGCCGATTCCTTGCTGTTGCCGAGTTCGCATTGTCCACTACCTCCTTTGCTGGAGTTCATTTTGCGGTCTCCACGCCATTAGATTGGAGTCGACCGTCAGAAGAGAACCTGCTATGCGAACACCAAAAACACGCATTGTTCCAAATGCAAAATATACCTGATTTGCAAATTTTGGGCACCACTTGATAAGGATAGTGAGTGAATGTCAAAGTGACTTCTGCATGTCGTTTCATCATTTCACTTCCAGAAGAGAGGAGAGAATGACGAACAAGGTCCCACAAACCATGCGGTTCTCAGTAAATTAGGCATTTGGTGATGGAACAAAATAAGAACGGCGCCACTGTTTACTTGAACAAAGCCACCAACATATTTTTTTGAGCAGACGCATAGACGACAATGAGACCGATTTTACCAGTAGGGTTCTTCAAATTCAAATTCTTCAAGTAATCTCTTCCACCAGGCTCAGTAGCATCAGAAATACGGTGTTTCTCGCATTTGCATGGGATGTCCTCTGACTGAATATTTACTATTTCAGTTTGTTCTGCATGAGACGACCATATACAAATGGCAGGGTACTCTTCCATGGCATCGCCACTTTCGGCGCACTTACTTCTTACGTGCCCGCGTGGATAACACAGATTACAGGTGATGAACGAGACAAATCGTCTCCACCTGGCCTGTAAGCTTACTGCGGCTTGACGCTCCGTGTCATCGACTTTGCCTTGGTTCGGCTCTTGTCCATCTACTTTCTCCCGCCATGATGGATGCAAGGTGGCCGTTTCAATACTTTCCTGTTCACAAATCGAGGGGTCTGCTTTAATCTAAAATAAAGCATTAAAGTAGAGGAGCCACAGGATCAGAATTGGGGCTGGGTCGTCTAATAGTACAGGTTTGAAGAAGACAATGAGACGAATGTGCCTTTGCACTCTGATACACTCAAGTACGCACACACACGCGCGCCTACCTGTATCCGTGCTACCCCATCTGATGCGACTCCCTAAAAGAACAAAGATGGGAAATGGGCAGTGACACATACACACACACCAACCTCGGACAGACAGACAAACGAACTTAAGATAGGACACATGCTCACCCATTATTGCAGGGCGCCACGCTTACACAATCTCTACAAGAAGAACAAAAAGTAGGCAGTAAGATAAGCACCTTACAGTTTGTTGGAAGTAGAAGCAACGCGCTCACCTTCGCTCTTAGGAGAGTAAGTGTAGGAATAGGAGATGGACCAAAGAGGAGATGGTGCGGGACAAACTAAAGCGACAGTATAGAGTTGGAAATGGAGGGTGATTGGCAACCCAAGCTAAGCTATGCCAAAACAACTGTTAATCATCGGTACAGTGTGATTTAGTCAGATTCAGTCTAGTCTGTGCTAGTCTGTTCCAGATTAGGAATCTTGGCACCATTTGTTCATGTCATAATCAAAGGTAAGACTAGTAGAGCGGTAGAGGGGACTTACTAAGAGGGCATTTGCAGAGGATGAGGTAGGAGGAGGAGGAGGCAGGGGCGACCTGATGTTGAATTCGAAGAAAATGAAGAGAAGAAAACCAAGAGGGAGCCAGAGGAACAATGCGTTCTCGTGGCGCTAAAGTGGAAAGCCAAAGGTAAGGAAATGAACTGCAGACGACCACGAACTTCTCTTCTTCAGGTGACTTAAATGCATGGAGCACACACGGTAGGACGTAATGCAAGACGCAACACTTGAGAGCATATCCAGCCTGGTAGACGATAAAGGTGACACTCACCAAAGACGCGTTGAAGCGGGGTGTGGGATAGAAGGAGGCGACAGGTAGGCTCCCATCCCTCCATTCCGAGGACGCCATCGGACCCCATGATCCCTAATATCTGAGAAGAAGAAAGGAAAGACCTCATATCACATCGCACGGAGTTACGTCGGATCGTTTAGGTGGGCCAAATCAGGATGGTACAGTTGACATAAATGGCATCGTAGGAAGGCGCCTCCGAACATGAAGCTCTGTCAACCCGCGTCATTCTTTCCTAGTTTATCCAAGCCTGTCACAATCTAGTCCAGGTGGCTAATTTAGCCTGTTATATTGCACTGCTACCTAGTGTGATCTAGTTAGGCCTAGTCATGAGTACCGTGTTACAGTGCTTCCACAGTACGACATGGATATGAGGCACTTTGTTACACTTCACCAGGTCTGCTGTTGCTGCTGTCACTGTTTATTCAGTGCTCGTCAACACATATAAGAACCATTATAAGCAAGTGCAAAACAGTTAACGCAGTGAAGGGTATGCATTAAATTAAAAGAATCAGCCACATACCCCTAAAGGTTTCTATGCAGCTGAAAAATGGGTGCCTCTGGTGCCAATCCGCAATATCGTGCTTAAACGAATTCTTGCCTCGCATCATAAACGACACCAGAGGCACATGCAGTTCGTCGGGGAACTTGAAGTAACCTGCATATTCTAGTTTTGCAATTGCATTGCCTACAGCGCGTTTCCAATTACCCTGTCAACGCCCCGTCAAAACTAGCCCAATTAAAATGCGCTCAGGAATTTACAACTACTTAATCCCAATGCACAAACAAACAAACAATTTCATGTCCCCTACACCCCAGTCCTTTGTGTCTGTATCAGAATCGGACATCGACGCATGCCAAAGCTGAACCCACGATCAAGTGGCCACTGAGATCTTGCATACAAGCTGCATTAGGAAAAGGTCAATACAACTAACGACTCAGGTTTTAACCAGCGATGTGGATCTTAGTGAGTAATCCCAATGCAAAGTGTCCTACAGGCGTAATCGAATCCACTGGCATGAGTACTGACAACAACTTAGACAATCCAATTTTCGCTATGCACCAGTTACGAAAGGATTTAGTAATCCAGAGCAGAAGCAAAATACTGATAAGAAGCGTGTACATCAAAAACATCAACGCATAAAGAGGAATTATGACAATTCGTAAATTGAGATTCATTCTCACCTAAGCAACATTCGAAGCAATGGTAAAGGCGAGATTCATAGTTAGTGTTGGTCGATAGTTATCCACACTTATAACAAACGCTTCACTGCGGGAAGCAAACTTCAGCCGAATTCAGGGTCTTCAATGTCCTTAACAAGAAGAAAGGACAATTACTAGATACATCTCCAACTACATTCAAAAAATTATCCTACAGTTGTCAAAATCTACTGTTAGTAAAAAATAGGCCATTGAAAACACTGTCACAACAAGCTAAATTAATCGCTTAAACCACTTTGCAGCATTAAAAATTACCTCAACTTCGCATCTTACCTAAAAAATGAATAAATCTCAACAGTGACCTAATCTTTTTCTTCGTGTTTGACTTGGCAAATAGGTGCATACAGAATCGGACAAATAAGTACTTTTTAAAACGACAGAACATAATGAAAAACTTAGTAGACCCCCAGCTCTTTTTACCAAACAAGTCCCATTAATACAAGATCATTGCAATAAAGACAACAAACCATTCAACGCGAACAGTAATACCGGTTTTTTCAAAGTACCTGACTAGCCCACACCATAAATTAGACAGACAACAAATAATTCCGCGGTGAAGGACCATAGACTACCCGTAAACTACTCGTACGTTGAGCCACGATAATGGCATATTTACGCAATAAGTGGTAGCCCTGCTGTACATAATTTATTACAAATCATTGTTTTACTCAAGCAATCATAAACATCGCTTTGACGCACTATTGTCTAATCACTGACGCAGTTAATCCTGCGCAAATTTTAGGGAAACCTACTGACAGATGAATCAACTGACTTTCTTTATTCGCTCCTTAAGTCCAGTTGTAACGAATAACTAACTTGCATCAACAACTTTAAAAAGACTGGAGTGAAGAAACATGCATTTAGCGCTGATTTGTAACCCCTGGACGAAACGTTAAAAATGAAATGATATTTGCCGAAATACGCCTGTGCACAGCTAGCATTTTTTTCCAAATTAATGTATTTTTACCAAGATGCTGATTATTTGAAACCTTAATGCTGATAGCGATACTTATAACTAGAGCCTGCTTTTTGTGTAGCGAACGGGCTTTGCACATGGGCGGGGGGTGTAGATGAAAATTTGGGATTTGGTGAGATTGTCGTTGCTGCGTGTGGCTTGCTCTTTTCTTCGAAAGAATTGGAATTGTGAGTAATCACTATAAAGGGTGTTTTATTTGCTTAGTTTATGTATGTATAGGAGTATAGATTGGCGTGAAAGTGTGATTAGGGATTGTTGGCTTGCTGCCTGTGGTGGCATGTTCGAATTTTGTTACCTACTTTGATCAAAAACTAGTATTGACAATGTCTTTTTTGGCGTAGGCGACTCGTCGCAGTATGGCTATGTTAGCTGATTCTGGTGGATGTAGGTTCTTTTCAAATTGAGACAGAAGGCAAGAATTCGTGTTTTCTTGCTGTTTACGTGTCCCGTTCGTGTGCGTGAAGTAACCCGTCGAACTATTCCAGACGATTCTAAAGTAGAGTTTGAGGTTCTGCAATCATTGTTTTAGAAAGCCATAAATTTGAGAAAAGGAGATCTTAATATTATTCTTTCGAGATACAACTACGGGCAAATCTGTTGGGGAAATTGGCAAATGATACAAGAATCGTAGGATGTAGTTTCCCGTGCCTTATTTTGGCCTCTAGTGCATCGGAGAATTAAAAAATGCGAAAGTTTATTAATTCTAGCAGTCAAGCGTGAAGGTTTGCTTAAAAGAAACAGTTCACGATGCCTCCTTTGCCATGTTCTGATCCAGATGACTGTTGTTGACTTTGATGGAAAGTAAAGGCAAGCACCCGCGTGCCGACTTTGGTGGATGAAACTAGGAGTTTGACTACTTCGATGGCTTTAAACAGGTTTTAATCCAGTTCATACATATTTCCATTTATTGTAGAAACAAATAATATTGAAAACAGTCTAGTTTTAGAGTTAGAGGGGATACATTATAATTTGGTCCCGAAAGCGGCAAAGCGTAAGCTTGTCCTTTATTTCCGCTCTGCTATCCGATTGAAGCTTTTTATTGTAGGAACTTCATTTCGGTCTAGGTAAATCTCATGCAGTTGGTCAATGCTAAAACAGAGTTGGAAGTATTTCTTCGTAAGGGCACTTTCTTCGTCTCCTCGAAAGGCATTCGCTCCCCGTTTCTCAGCTGCAATGGTTAATGAGGACGTCTACACTGTACGATACAGTCATTGGAGGGTCGAAAGATTCTGCTCTCCTTCATCGTCCATATTGACAGCATGCAATTCATTCGACACCCTTTGCATGGGGCAGCGAACCACAGTTTCATGGCAACGAGTACGTGCGTGGAGACGAACAATCGAAAGGCTGTTTTTTTCGTTGGAACCCCAGGCGCCAAATGCTCGATCCCTATTTCATCTCTTTGCTGAGTCGTGGATGCAGCTGATGTTTTGATGACTGTCACCCAGTAGTAGCCACAGCAAGTTTTTGCCCTCCTCCCCGCATCATCGTAACACATTTGGTGTCAAAAACATCAAAAACAGATCAGGCTTCCTATGAAAGGTTCATTAAAGGCATTTTTACAAATCCCTCTCCATGCCTTTACTCAACTAAGTTGCGACAGTAAGGCTTTGTTTGTTTAACCGCCGATTTCGGTCTCAGCTAGAATCGAGACTATGCCAGCTGCTCAATTTCCTCTTCCTATTGAATATCTATATTCTACCTTGGTATTTTTGCCCTCTTCTGCCTTCAAGAGAGCCTCGTGGCGCTGTAGCGACAGCTTTCTCACTTCTAAGGAGCAGGCAAAGTTTAGTACGTAGTTACCGGAAAAGGATGCAGACAAATTTATTCTGAAGGCATATCTGTTCAAGGTTAGCTCAAAGTCACCCAAAAAACTTGACGCGAATTGTTGAATTCGACAGGCTCAAAGACCTTAAGCAGATGAGAATGCATTACAAACACCATTTTCAAAAAGAAATACCAAATCTCAGAAACCAAAATTCAAGTAAGTATATTTAAACTTAGAAACTGCACACATATGTTACTAAAAGAAGGCAAACTGCATCGTAACTTACATTTTGCTTTAAATGCTTTTGTTGGAATACTTATTTTCTTTAAATGTGCTTCGTAGGCCAGAGACGGGACGACATTTTGAACCTGGTTGCGAAGCAGCAAGTTCAAGTCCAAGAGCGCGACATATTCTTGTCCTGACCTCCTCCAAGAGACCCCTCTGTACCCTCTCCCTTACCCATAATAAAGATGTCAAAGCGTATTAAGGCTTCTAGCAGCAAGGACGAGAAGAGCGAAGAAGAGGAACTCTCTACATTTATTTAGACGTCCCGAGGCTCTATTGAAGACAAAAGAAGGCAGAATACTAGGGTAGAATGCATATATTCAACGGGCAGAAGGAAATAAGCCGCTGGCATGACCCAGCGGCCAGCCTACGCTGCTAGGGCAATATGGCCACCTCTGTGTCCCTGACCGAAGCCGGTAGTTCAAACATAGTATTACATCAGAGTTTAAAAAACGAACCCGAGCTATTGATGAAAATAACGCGCCAAATCCATCGAATTCGCCTGTCGAGGAATCTGGACAATCTAATTTGGGAAATTAATCCAGGTGTGGCGAAACTGATATGCGCTAAAAAACCTATTAGTTTAAGTTGTCGCTGATCCTATCATGCTTTGTTACCCTTAAATAATCATTTGGGTGTTTTATTGAGATTTACTCTTTCGTAAAACACATAAGTATAAGCATGTTGACCTGTTAGCATTGTTAGGTTTTGCCGCTGCATTTGCTTTAGAAAATGCTGTAGGCGGAGCAGATTTAGGTTTAAAGACTTGCTTATGCTTGTATAAGACAACCTAATCGTGTTTATTTGTTGTACCGAATAGCTTGCGCGCGGTTGACTTGGGCTCACATTTTTGTGAGAAGTCTTTGGTAGTTGCAAGTGCGCTGGGACTTTAGCTGGAGGGAGTCTACCTGTAAAAAAGTAGAAATTATTAGTAAATGTTGGGAGTTGTTTTGTATGCATGGCGGTGATGACGCGTTGTTCGGAAGGAACGTGTTCCTAGTGGACCATTATCTGCGAAGCGTGGAAGCATTACCCAACGCCACTGAATGTAAATCCCGCCTTCGCCATTACTCACTACATTCCTCTGATAAGATTGGATTGAAGCTCATTGATCGTTGCGTTTTCGTGGAGTGCTCAATTCAGTGTGCATCCTTCGTTTAAATACATGTCTTTTTTCCTAACTGTAGATTCTTTCATATTTTATACATGGTAAAAGGTACGTTATTTTTCTAACTGAAATACCCGCATTGGTTAAAAATGTATCAAGGGTGCCAAACGCTTCGCAATCGGATTGCTCTTTGCCTTCAAGACAGCAATTCCGCGCTGATATGGTCTTTGCGAACCGTGTTATGTAGGGCCTAGGAAATCGCTTGATTGTAGGGTCAGCTTCAATGAGTCGGCGTTTAGGATAGACTCAGAAACAAAGGTATCGCTGCTCAGAGACTTTTAGCTCTTTGCTTGGGGCTTTCGCATCGTTAAGCTTCACCTTGTAGTGATCTTAAATATTTGGTTTTTTGAATGTTTTCATCATTTGTGCTTTTATGTGTCCGCTTGGAAGCTAGTTGGACGTTCGCATTGTCAACCTTTCCACTTTTGCTGCTTCTTTGCTTTTTAGATGCTACGAGCTTATTATGGCGGTAGAGCAACTTATGACGAACTTGTGGAATGATGGGCATTGTAGAATTTTTGAGTTGTCTGTGGGGCGTCTTTTACCTGTGATGCGGATCTCGCCGTGGACGATACCAGCGCATTTGACGGCATAATGATTGGTGTCATCATTTTGACACAAACATTGGGTAATTGCGTGGCCATAAGCCGAATGGATGAGACGAGTGTGAGGTTGGTGTTGGTGTTCCTTTGGGAAAGGATGGGAAATTATCGAACAATTGCGAAGGGAAGTAATTGAAGCTGCCCTGGCGTTTTGTTGGATAATGAACCATTTTGACGGAGGAGCTGCGGCGGGTGAGGCCTAACCTGTTGGAAACAATGAGGAGAACCTAAGGAGCACTTGACTTTACATGGTGTCAGAGTCAATGCAGGTCCAAAGTGTAGCGAAAGTGGATTTTTTCCCCATGGAACATTTTGTGGCAAGTATAGGGACGTGTGCGAATGGCGGTGAGTGTTATGGATCGCAGTTGATGCTAATGAGCGATTTCATTGGTGGAAACTAGCTGCACCTCTGGCACCACCTGCAACGCTGATTATGAGGCGCGTTTCGACGTAGTCACAGACTCATCATGCTACCAGTGACACCTATCGTTGCCAGCAGTGGCAATGGCAAGGGAGACTGTGGATGTAAATGTCGGTCCATAGGAGTCCACTGGGATCACAGCGCCTTTGAGCTCGTCATCGTCGTTGACAGCTGTGACGTTGCACTTGTTCAACCAATCGGTTCCGTTGGAAGTTCTCTGCTCGGTGTGGACTATTTATTTGCGCAGGACATAATTAGCATGCCTTTGTGCTTGACAGACTCATGAAGGGCTGGATGTGGTGTTTTGGAGCAGAACGAGAGCTAAAAAGTGCCAAGTGGTAATCCGGTAAGTACTTCTTTATGGGAAAGTATGTTGCATAAGCTGGATCAGATGCTACCATCAGCTTGCAATTATTAGTTTGCATGCTTTTTTTGACCTAAGTGGTTAAAGTTTTGTCACCTTTACCAACAGTTTGGTATGGGGCGAAGTCAATATGAAGTAGCTTGGGAGTAGTTGCTAGTGTAGTTGCTATGATCTTTTATGTGCTTGATAGACGTTTGGTTTATGCCAAAGACATTTAAGGTAAATTATCCATAATTTTCCACGCATGTATAACTTATCCAATGAGGCCTTTGTAATGGCGCCCACATGTGTGAGCGTTGCGGTGATTGGGTAGCATATTGCCTAAGTTCGATCAATTCGTAGAAGAAACGGCAAATTCCCAATGACTTTTTGTCCCACTTGTTTTCGCAGATTCTAACATGTGCAGTTTATGTCATCAATAAATTGTACAATTTTGAAAATTGTTTGTGTTGTTTAGTGACCATCTGCCAGTTGATGACACTGTGTCACCGCTGCCTAGGGCAAGTGGTTAAGATTGTCGTCGCATAGTTGCCATGCGCAGTGGTTTTGGACTGGTAGCCACATTAAGTCTTAATTGTTCTGTCAACGTTGTGGTCTTGAGACTGTAGCGTTGAGAGGATTTCGACCTTTTGCTTTTAGGCGTGATGGCGAGTGCATTTCCATCATCTTCTAGGGCATCCACTTCCAATATAGACGTTGAGGGGGAGACTGCAAATGTAGCATGATTACCGAGAGGAGCACAAAGAATGCCACTAGAAGAGGAGAGGGGGACTATGTATCCATGGGTAGTTTGTTAAATGACAGATTTTAATTATTGGTCACATATTCCTCTCGCCGTTTTACCTCTGTCGAGTGGGTTGTCTGTACGTGGAATAGATACGTATGATGTTCAAGTAATATGACTTCTCTCGTCTTCTTCGGGACGGGAGAAGGCTAGAGTCGCTCTTCAGTGCGTGTGCATGAATGAGTAGTGGGAATTTTCTGTTGCAACTTGAGGCACTGTTGGTCGTGGCACATTCGTGTGGCTACTTGACAGCTGCAACATGTTTTGCTTCGACAGGCATGGGAAAGTTTTTACTTTGTTGAGTTGTTGATATTTGCCACAGATAATGAGTACATTACAACGCAGTTTCCACTGTCAAGTGTGACACGAATTGTTAAAAAGTGATAAGCTACTACTTCGCCTTGAGAACAGACTTATAACGGGTGGAATATGTGTCGTGATGTCGGTCACTTAGGCATCATATTGGGTGGCGAATGCAAGAGCGCAGCAATGCACAACTTGGCGAAAATTAGGAGCAGTGTGCAGTGCTGGTGAATTAGCACAGCAGGCGCAAGTGGTGGTTGTGGAGGGGGTATGAGGGGATGGCAGCGCATCAAACTTACCTGGCGCCGGGTTCAGGGTGATCAGCAAGGCCCTGACCCCAGGTGGAGGCTCAGCATTGCACTCCGCTGTGTTGAAGCCTGCGACGGACTCTAATCGGGTTCGCTCGGGTGCATAGTTTTTGCCAGTGGGGAGTCCTCGGGCGTCCCTTCACCACTTCTCAACTTCCTTTCACCCCCTGGTCGCATCGCTCATTGCGTCTCTGCATCGAACTTCTCCACTCCTTATCCTAGATGAGAGCGTCCGTGTCTTTGTTCACTGCATGAGCCCACCGGGTGGCAATGACAGCTGCTCGGCTCTCTTCAACCGCATCAATGTTTGCTACACACTGTCAGGTAAACGTTATGAATGCACGTTAGTTCTTAATCGTTTACAATCAGTATGACAGATTGCTCACTGATGGCGATTCTGTGATGCTGTTATACTCTGATGTCCAAGAGTCATGTTCACGGATTGGCTGTGGACTGTGGGCTGTGGGTCTGGATTCCAGGCCAGTGGTGCCGGTCGGATCCTTGCCAATGGTGCGAGGACGGCATCAGCTCAATTAGATGGAAGGCATGCGAATGCCTTTTTCTGCCAGAATTGAGTGTTTCAGTTCACTTAATGGCTTCTTGTGATCGTGCGTCTCTGTGGTTTATTGACAGGATGAGGTAGAAGGGAGGCAAACGCTTGTAATGTCTATTTTCGCGAAACAGTTGCAATCGCAAAGTTAAAGTGCACAATAGGCCTTTTAATTGTGGCGACCGTTTGACCTCATTACTTTGATTGGCGATTCAGTTCCGCCTCTTAGTCCGTCACCGGCTGTGGTTCGAAAACTTTGGCTGAATATTGAAGTGGCAGACCTTATGAGAGGGTATGACTTGCAGTGCATGTTTTGTAATTAATTTAGCACACATTAAATCCATACTAATCTTCAGAGGGTGGAAGAGGACAAAGTGGTGTTCGTTTTTGAATTCCTTGTCGTCCCACTGCTCATTAGACTTTGCTGATTTTCTTAGGCTGGAACTGGTTTAATTCGATCAAGTAACTAACAACGGCCGATTCCTACCAAGCTTAAGTTTTTGTCGTTCCTGACTGATTCAACAACTTGTCGCCTCGATTCTTCATGTAATTTTGTCAATGTGCGTTTTGATCGTAGGTGTTGTTAGTCTCATACAGAAAGAAGACTCATGATCCTCATGCCGGTGACATTTGTATAAATGACTCTTACTTGGTAACTGCAGTAGTTGCTTTTGGTATGTTCATTGCAGTTCATTAATTTGCATTGTAGGCGTCTAAATGACTGTGTGCTACAGAAAACTGCTGCCGAGGACCATGACTACTATGGATATGCAGTCGAATTCTATCATGCTGTGGACTTCCTTAATATATTACTAACTCTGTGCGGTCTTGATTGTTGTTGCCATAACGTACTGGCAGAAAAGTACCCGAGATACCTTCGACCTATTCACTATCCCTTTTGCCCTTAATCTTGACAACCGGCGACCATTGGTAACGGTGAAGCGGCGCGACTATTATGCAGACATTAATTAATGATTGAAATTCTTTGCATTTGTTTTCGTTTAGGTGCATATTTTGGGTGTCGTATGAATATCAGGGCCTTCTGATATGCCTTGATTGCATATTCTTACATCAATCACCAAAGAAGTTAGTACCTAACTGTTATAAGCTGGAAGATCGTGTGCCCGTAAATTGACTGCTGTAATTAGTTCAATGAATTCCTCTCCTGCCTGGCGTTCGATTCCTTCCAACTAAATGATGACCAAGGAGTGCATTCAATGAGCAAGTCATTAGGCGGTATCCTCATGAGGTCTTTAATCGAGCCTTGGAAGGCATAGCTTTAATACCGACTTGGTGACCACTTTTAGAGGGTGCCCTCAGTAAATTAGTGAGCTATAATAATGGGTTTGACGTGAAGGTATTCTAGTGAGGCAGAATAAATGCCGAGCTTTACACTTCTGCTTGTAATCCGGCAGGCGAAAAGTTAATGCAGTTTTCCGTAAATGTGCACAGGTTGTAACTCCTCTTACGTCACATAAGGGTGCACATCTAACAATCGTTTTCAGGCAAAAATAAATAAAGCTTATTCTCCTATACGCGCTTTTAGGTTGGGTTGTTAATGAGTGGGAGTGAAGTCACTTTCTCTTGATAAGGGGAGGGGGTGGGGGAACGGACGCTTGTGCTTGGATGAAATAATGTAGAGCAGAGGCAAGCCTGCAGCACAGCTACTGCTAATTGGCCAAACCGCCACAAAAGCGACTACTAGAAATGCCAAATAAGGCTGCTATCAAGTTCTGGCACACACAAAGTCAACCGGTCGGAGTAGGATTTGGCGAAATGTCGGATCAGTCTTTCGCTGACCTCATTTTTGTGAAGCTCTAGAATTTGTGAGTTATTTTAGCAAAAATTGCTTGCTTTATTGTGACTCCCTGGTTTATAACTAGTTTGGCTGTCACAGGCACTCCTACAAAGAGCGTGGTAAGAACCTGGGTTGTTTTAATTGAAGCGTCCGATGGATCATTGCAAACTTGCTGCCACTTTTTGAATCTAAGTAAATGAGGGTAACAAAAATACAAATTTTTCGCAGATTCTAATGTTACAAAAGAGCAGCAAATCAGACGAGAGGTAGTTTCATTGCCTGTGCGAGAATCCTCAAAGACTTCATACGCGCAAATAGAGGTCTAGTGGTTTTGGGTTCGAGTGGTTTATAATTAAGCGCAGAGGCCTAAAAGCCAATGTCACTAGAATATGACTTTTACCTTCAAATCTCTGATAAGCTATTAGTTTTCAAAATATTACATTTCTCATTTGGAGAGATGAGTGTAATAATTAGGCGAAGCTGCCAAGTGAATCGAGAAATATGGCCAATTCTGATGTAGAGTATACAATCTAACCTTTAGTCACTAAAATGAAACTTTCTGCATTTCGTGACACAAGAATCAATACAATTACGACCAAAAGTGTTGTCCATTCGCAACTTCCTTATGGCAGAGTCTATCGCTGTGCTGGCAGCGAATGCAATTTTATCACTGTGTTCTCCAAGCCATCGACGACTACGTCAGCTGCTTTCGGTGCATCTTCAAACTCTTCTTTCCTTTCTCAAGAATCTTTCTTTCAGCTGACTTTTAAGGCATTGATACTACTCTCGCTTCCCTTTTAGTGAGGTCTAAAAGATGTGCAACACAACTTGATGCCTGGGACGACGTTTTGAAGTCCAGTCATGCAGTAAGCATGTGATGCTACTCAAGGTTACAACCAGAAGGTGTGCCCTAGTTGCAGAATATAGCGATTACAAAATCATGCCAATAAAAAGAAAAGACAAAACAAGCTCACCGCATTGCTTTGCAGGATAAGGTTCACTTCACCACATCTGCCAAACTGGCATTAAATGGAACATAAAATGTGCATGCTTCAGCAGCTGCTACGGCTACAGCTACTGCGAGGAAATGAGGAAGTGTATTATGTTATGTTAGTTCTTGCTAGATTTTGAGTAAAGCACTGATTGAGACCGTTACAATTTTTGCGGTCTTGTCAGGATATCCTTATGTGCACGGCCACACGATGCTAAATCTCAAAAGCTATAAAAGGCCTTCACGACCAATGCTAAGCGCATTAGCACTTTCTTGACATTGGGCAACATGTTTAAACCATGACCTCTTCTCTGGGTATTGTGGCAGCAGCTGTCGACAAAGGTCAGCCAAAGGATGGGGTTCAGAAAGCACCAAAAGAGATTCAGAAACACGGCCTCGATGAGCTCTTGAAAGTATTGGGTAAATCGTCTGCTAGTCTGACTTTCATTTTTTCCTCAACTTTTCTCCAAACTTCTGTTCGCACTCTTGAACCACGCCTCGGCGTCCATGCGCTACTAGCATATAATGTTCATTTCTAGATGTCAAAGTTAATGACTATGGAGAAGTTACGCAGCCAAGAGATCGCGAACCAGATGTTATTTTGAACTGCGAGAATCAGCGAGCACTAGTGCATACCACTTTAGAGCTGATAGAGCGTGTCGCAAAAAGTGTGAGCGAAAACGACATGACGCTCATACTAGGCGGCGACCACAGCATTGGAATTGGGTCAATCGCGGATCACCTTAGGATTTTCCCCAACTCATTTGTTGTGTGGGTTGATGCACACGCTGATATCAATACTCCCAGGAGCTCTGTTTCTCGGCGCACTCACGGTATGCCCCTCTCCTTTCCTCCCACCGAGACTAGCAAACTCATTCCGCAAACTCAAGGCTTCAGAAATATTAAACCAGTGTAGGTTGAAGCTCCCTACCTTAATTGTTATTGCTAGCCTGATTGACGCTCATTGGCGCCTTTCGTATTGCAGCCTTGAGGCTAATCAAGTCCTTTATATCGGACTTTGAGTTGTTGACAAACCAGAGTTGTAAGTTAGGCATTTGAGTTCACGAAATGGTAAAGAAGCAAACTCACGACTTACTGATTGTTTTCGGGAATTCATAAAGGGCCTTCATATTCCGTATTTTAATATGGTTGATGTGCGAAAGATTGGCATCGAGGGTGTCATGGCGATGACTCGCGAGACTATAAGACGATTTCAGTGAGTGATTGCTAAAAGTGATGCATTTTGCGGAAATGAATAACTAGAGCACTCCTTTGAAAAATACAATTGTTTGGCAGTCCTAATTGTCAAATCCATCTGAGCTTCGACATTGACGGGTTGGATCCCAAGTACGCTCCCAGCACAGGAACCCCCGTTCCAGGGGGTCTTTCGTTGGACGAGGGCAAGTACATTTGTAAAATTCTTGGTCAGACAGGTAGGCCAAAACTTTTGGCATTCCTAATCATGTCTTAACTGCATTAGCAGCAATGATTTTCACCTAACTAAATCAAGGCCATCTAAGCAGCAAGTGAAAACCTACATGCTAGACCCGAAGCATGGGTTAAATGACTCCTGTTGAGATTTTTTAAAGAGCATTAGCCCATCATTGATAGCTTAGAATTTTGAGGATCGCATCAGCGCAGAATGCAAAAGACCGTGGTTTTCGATTGGTAGCGCGAACAAGCAGCGCAATTGATCCGAGACAGCGTGTCGATGTGCTGAACCTTTAGCATCAATGAAGCATATGCAAAAATGGAAGTCACAAAGACCTGTGTAGAGCCCTTGCGATGTTTCTTAGCCTTAAAATGAGAGTGCAGTCATTTTACTTTACTGTTTAGGTCGGCTGAAATCGATGGTGGTAGCCGAAGTCAATCCATCGCTTGGCTCACCTGACGATGCAAAACCCACACTAAATTCCGCTCTTGAGATCATCAAAAGTGCTCTGCTTCTAGACTAGAGACGTGTGCAATATTGGTCATTTTGTGCACAGTAGCACCAGCTTTTGCGACTGAGTGTAATCTCTCCTTCTCTCTAATAAATGCTTAAATCCGAAATTCGCTATTTTTGAAGAGTGTGCAAATTTAGACAGCGTGATGCCTGTCACATGCATACGTAGGCAAGCAAAATATTTTTTACGTCGGCACTTTATTAGCAACTAAAAGGCATGCAGAATCCGCAGATTTATAGATTGTAGCCATGACAAAATAGAAGCGGTTCGATTTAATGGCTCAATCAATGAAATCTTTATAGTCACGACACAACTTGCGCAAAGAATGCTTGGAACCCGATTTTGCTTTTAATAACCTTATAAATGCTAGATGTTTTTAATTCGCTCAACTAAATCAACACCAGTGGATAAGCAAGTTAAAAACAAATTGTGGATAAGCATTTTCGCTTTACAATTAAGGCAATGCACTATCATGTCCCGCTACACTTTGTTAAAATTCTTTACCACAAAAGGATTAACCAGCAAACATGTATCAGCACAAATCAAAAGCCTTGTACAGGGGCAGCTATTTGATTAGCATGAATAGAGCTACTAGCGTTTAGTGTCAACATCTCATTTGCCATGACGTGCTTGTGTCTACTCGGTTTGTGCATTTTGTTTCATTTGTCGACGTCGCGGTCTCACTAAAACTCAAGATGTGGCAAAAAATTAGAAGTGGGTGTCTGTAGTAAATGCTTTTCTTGATGAACTGTATGGCATGCACAAGCGAAATCGAGATGATGCGCTCCGCCAAGGCATTTAATGTAATGGATGAGATATTTTAGGCGCTTCATTGAGTACAAGAGGGCATCATGCTACACTCTTTATCAAGGCATTCCCTTGGCTACATCAACCGCCACCTTAACATGATGGGCTCATGCGCAGGTTATAGCTGACATGTGTTTGGCAGTATTTTTTTTCAAATTTCGACTTGACACAGGGCAATGCTGGGCGCTAAAGAAGAAGCAGAAAGCTATTCTGCTTGCCATCCATACAGGGACGTGCGATGTATCAGCTCGAAAGGAGACCTCCTTTAACCGGCCAGAGCACGCCTTCGAATCACTTTACTAGCCACTCTGCTCAATGTGCGAATGTGTCGCATTGAAAATGAAAGCGATCATTGTCGAGGCCTTTCAACAATGCGGCCCTCTAGCAAAAATGAGATACTTTTCTTTGTCTTTCTGAAAGCTGAGCCGATCTCGAGCACTGCCCTTACATTAAGTCGCATTTTTTGAGACGCGACAAAGCTACTTATCTCTTCCCACCCCAAACTCTGTAAATGAGAGATTTTGCTCTCCTTAAACTCATTAATTTGTAAAACTGGTCAGGTTTAAGGGTGAAGGAGGGGAATCTTATCCGGCCTGCACTTGGTATGTGCGTCGACATAGCGGTGACGCCCGCGAAATTTCCTTTTTTCCATCTACCGAGGCATCACTTCCAAGGCTCTGAGAAGTGTTTCGCGAAATTGTACCAACTTATTTGCTACTGGCATTTCATATGTAGCAGCTGCAACTCTGGAAAGGCTTGGTTGGACATAGTGATGTAGCCGTAAATGCAGATATATATTTCTTCTTTAGTAACAACGATATTCCAAGCAAAGAGGGGACGCATTTAAGATGGTGTCGATCTCGAGAGACTGCACGCATTAAAGGGATGACATTAAGGTGCGTGTGCATTAGTCTCAGGTTACACAATTTGAATTCGTTCTTAGCAGGTTGAAGTCAGGCTAACTTATGGACTGACTGTGATGGGGAAGATTCTTATAAGTGCTCTATGAACTCCTGCAATTCAACGTGATTTTTCAACGATTCCCCACTTTGATGACGATACTCGTTATGTCTGAAGGATACGATGGGTTTAAGGGCAAGTCGCCTTATTATATTTGGCTCTATTCAGCATACACGAAAAAGAGCTCAGCAATGCTATTTGTATTATCAACGAAATTCTTTCATTCTTCTCGTGCTTGTTTGAGCTGCGACGTTGGCACCTCCATTCAAAGGCATTTACTCACTTTGTGGCCTCAAATAGTTCGACGCAATTTTCACTTTCATATGCTGAAGTATGACGTGCATGTCAGACAGTCTGTGGTGATTAGTTGAATCAGCCACCTCCTGAATGCTAAACGCATTCAACTGTTAATTATGTTGGATCAGTATCGTTTATGAGGAACATCAAGTCTGCACTTTGCCTATATCATACTCTTTTAGTTTTGAGTTGAATTTAGGGCACCATTGATACAATGGCTGCGATTAGCTATGTGAAGGGCACATTTATACCTGGGCGACCGAAGGATTCTTTATGGTCGAAAGATTAATTGCATTTAAAAGCGTCTCATCTATACACTCATAAGGCACGACTGCAGACAAATTACAATGCACTCCGAGGCGTGTACTTTTGCGAAGCATCTGGTATAAGGAGCAGAGGAATTCGGGTGACGAATCGCCATACACAACTTTGTTGCCATGCTAGAGATCTGCTCAAGCACACCATGTTTTCTGTTGATTAAATGCCGATGTTGACTTCAACTGTAAGCAACCCTCATCACTGCCATTACCTGCCTTTCGAAATTCAGGCGGATTATTGTTAATTTGTTATTCTGATGTTGAGTTCAGACAAGAGAGGGCGAAACATCATGTCTTCTTTAACTCCATGCTTTTGCCTTTCGCCATAAGAGCATTAAGGCAGGGGAGTGGAAATACAGCATTAATTTTTGCTCCATACCTAACCTAACAGGCCGCATAAGTTGGCATGGATATTTCTCCACAGAATTAAATGCATATTACGCATCCATTAATGACCATTGCACATCACTCAGTTCAGCTCTACCTTATGATAATAGATCCTGATTTATGTCCTAGTAGGTAAACAATTGGCAGTTATATCTCGAAGCCAAGTGCTGTGAAATTCCCTTACTCTCACTTTCATGCATTTTCGCTCCATGTTCAAATGCTCTACATTCTTATGGGTTAGGCGAAACAAAATATTTGAAGCACGCTAACCGCCCATTGCTTTTAGGAGATACATCTGGCCTGGGAGATACCTTCATCAGAGACACGGGAAACGTGGTACTCCACAGCAAATTTAGTTTGCAAAAGCATTGGCCAAAAGTTTAACTCCTATGCTTCACCGAATCGACCACTAAAGTGCAAATGTCATATGGGCATATAATTCTCAAGTGCTTGCTGCCCGATAGTGAATACCTACTGACCATACAAGCGCACAGGCATTAGTCTCATTTTCGCATGCACTATTCCCGTTACATCAAGGCAGACTGACAAGTCCGATTCGCTAAATATTTATTGCGTTTTGTTGCACACACTGAGGGCTAAATCGACAGGATGACTTAAGATTGTGAGTATAGGCATAGGCAAAGATTACAGCTTTCGGACTGTAAGTGATGTACATGGGCGCCTCGCCAAACCCTAGGTTGATTGAGCTAAGGCTGGAAAATACATTGAACATTTAGGCTGCACAAATCGCATACCATCACTAAGTCACTATTGCACGTATGGCAACATAGGTATTTCTGCGTTTGAAGACCAGATCCAAGAAGAAGTGCTTGTTATCCTTTTCTTTAATTACATTCTACTAGCTATGGCTCAGCTTAGAGGCGGAGCAGGAAACCATCAATCGGGAAGGACAGAGATAGGGCTTGCAAATAATCCTGACGATGTAATATGTATACCTATCCAACGATAAAAACCGAAGAGGCATTTTTCAAATGGATGTGGAAAAATACAATGTGAATGTGTTGAATCTGCTTAAATAGGATGTAGGGTCGCAGGAAATTAAAGGAATAAGTGTCGCCAAAATTGTGCAATTATTAGGTACCAATTATTAAGTTCGAATTAGTCAATCGCCTAAGTAAGTTAGTGCCTGTAATGTTTAAGCTACTGCTGATTGCTTTATCAAAAATATTAAATATACCGTAAGCATCCATGGATTTCATCCGACAGGCAACTTTGATGAAGAGAAAAGACGGCAGTAGAAGAGATGCCATTGAAGAGCAGCATAGGCAAGGGAATCTAGACAGGGTATGTCATTTTATGTCTCAAATGATCCAGCTCGTATTCATTGGATTTGATTCCCATCGTGATGGCCTATAATTATTTGAAGGACCTTTTGAGCTCCCCTTAAATCAAATGCAAACGGTTTGGTTACCTATAGTTGCTAAGTGATCGTGGTAAAGGCTAATTGAAGCAAAAGGGAACAGCATTGTTGGTCCTAACGAACGCTAGTTATGCTTGTGATCATAAATCTTAGATGAATGTTATCAAAATTGGTGACCTAGATATGGTGCGATGGGTTGAGTTTATCAAAAGCCTGCTTTGAATGAGCTCTGATGAGAATGGCTTTGTGAAACTTGTTTAGCAATGCAGAAAAGCCAGATCACAAACACAGAAGGAAGCCACCATTCCGGGCACAAAATTCGCTACTTAAGGCTCATCTAACAATTACAGTCCTTATTTAGTACTAACCTGGTAAGTGTGTTAACGGCATTCAGCGTTAAGTACAGTCTTCCCTTTAGTTGTATGGTCATAGCGGCACACTGAAATACGGTGCCTACCAGTTATATGCAATCCAATTGGAGGCTGAGGTCTGACCAACAAAGAATTTTTCTCCCTTGAGTGCAAATGCCCACTTATGCATTTGTCGGAGATGACCAATATCATCGACATTTAGTCTGTGGATTCTGTCCTCGGAGGAACCGAGGGCGATACCAGAGTAAGTCTGTTCATTCTCAAAAGTGGGACGTCTTCCCATGGAAACCGTTGTGTTTGTTAGAATCCTAGTCACCTTAGCAGCCTCCGCTTGTGTGAGTCCAACCTTGACGCAAAGAACAGGCTTGTGTAAGTGCAACAATCGCTGTAGACAATCTCACTCTCATCAAATTCTTAAGGGTTTTGGCCTGTGTTCAAGATTCTCCTTAGGAGTTCTGACAATTGGGTCCACAGTCAAAGGCACGTAGAACTTTTGCACGCATCCAATGAGTAAAGCATAAAATCATTGCATAGTGCAGTTTGATTGTGTCAAAGGTGGATCGGACAAATCATTTTCACCTAGTTGTTCGAATTATACTTCTGGCTAAGCATTAATTTCCAAAACTGAAACGTCTCTTCATGTCAATGCAACGTGCGTCCAGGGGCATAAAACGATAGACTGTGAGCACATTAAGTAAGCTAGCCAAACATCACTCTTCCTTTTCTTAACTCATTTGAGGTAAAACACATCTACGACCCTCCTCTGCTTTGACCATGTCTCTTTTTTCGGTTATTCTGCTGTTTAAAATAAAGAAGGGGGTAAAGTTTGTTGGGTTTCGAGTGAGTAAGGGGATGAGTAGATGCGCATGATTAAAGAATAATATAGAACTGCGGTGTCAAGCAAACCCATTTCCTCGCATGGGAATGGAGCAAGTAGGAAGAAATGATTAGCCTAAGATTGGGGCTAAACGAGACGCATGCGTTTAAAGTCAAGCCAAAAGGGACTGAAATGAGCAGGACTTGAAGGGCTTCTTTTTATTGCGGACCACATTATTTATAGTGTAATTGCTATTCTCGTGAACGTGACTCATAACAAAAGCCCGGTTAAATAGGCATTTTAATACAATCGGCATATGATAGCATTTTTCAACCTTTGCCTCCTCCAAATCATTTTAAGCCAATAAATCCAACTAAGCATGTAATAGGCGCTTTTGAGGCAACAAATTTTCTTCCATTGAACTGCGTTGGAGGGGCAGTCTTGTAATCTATCGAGTAATCACTTAACATCTATACACTCCTAGCCCTTGCTCTCGATAGGCCATGTATTTGTTGCTTCTGCATCTCCTTCACGTCTGTGTACGGTGGTTTGCTGACCGAGGGACAGAGTGAGAGAAAAGCTTATGATGGAGAATGGTTTGTGCTGCTACGATTGCTGGGCGACCAAAAATTGCATCGTTGTCTTTTCCTAAATAGTCCTCCTACATCATTCTATGCTGAAAAGACAACGCTTTGTTCCTATATGTGGTGGGCCGCAGACACGATTGTTGGCAACAAATCGTTCGCTTACAAAGACTGAACGTCGGTGGCGCCCTCGATCTGTCTACTCGGTGGGATTTTAATACAACTGGGAGCCGTTGGAGAGCAATTTCTAAAGAAGTGTAAGATCAGTTAATTGGCAGAAGGAAAATGCCACGCCTAGGAGGCAATTTGAGACCATTCTTCACCGACGCCTGAACCAACCTCACTGACATTTGGTTCTCTGCTGTGGGTTGCACTTCAAAGTTCATTTTGCAAAGCTGTGGGGAAATGCAAACCGTACACATTAATGAGTGCGAGAAAATTAAATTCTGCGGAGGTGAGGCGATTTATGGAAGAACGGACGAAACGTGAGTGAGTAAATACACAGTGATTTGAAGGACACAGATTGTTCTGTGGATAAAAACGTGTGTAAGATAGTGCGTTTTGATTCACTTAGCTGAGTCGCAGTTGATCTGATTCCCTTTACCCTGTGGCATGTGATATTGTTTTGGGACAAAGTGCGTCGTGGCGGCAGGGTGGGTATCCAAAAGCTGTTCAGTTCTTTATGAAGTCTGACACATCGAACGGATCTAAGCTAATATTATCCGCTTAAGATGTAAAAATAACGCAATTTCGCGAGCCAAATACGAAATGTGGTGCAAATGATTTAAGCGCACGAAATTTTCTTTGCAATGGCCGACAATTATGTGTCTCTTACTGCTGTTGCAATCGAATAAGGTGGTAATTTAGACTAGACAAAATCGTGATAAATTCTGTTATGGGATCACGCACTCTTCCATTGTGTTAAATAGTTGTTGGAGCTGGCATGCCCAGCGATGAGCTATGCGTCAGACGCTGGGTGCTGTGCTGCGAGTGATTCGATGCTCAGTGATGATATTGTGTTGCGAAATGACACTATCAAATAAGCGCAGCTTACTAGCGCGGGGTACGAAATCGCGCTAAGATTCTTGGTACTAATGCAACAAAACAGAATTTTTACCAGGCAATTACGGGTTTGCATAAGAGGTGCATTTTAATGTTTTCAAACAATTGGCAATGTACAAAAGCCGACGCTAGCGGCGGCGACAGCAGCAGCAGAGGAATCTAAGTGCGTGAGACTTGATGTGCTATTTCCATACTGCTCAACATTAGAGACTGTGGGATAAAATGCAGCTAACATTTTAACACAGGTTTAAGTCAAGCTCCCATAGCAAATTTGCTGAACGAAGTCTTCCGTATCAAGTCCACGTTCCTCAAGATGGATGTCTATGCTCAAATTTTGGTTACAGTATGCTTCTACCAGCACCAAGAGCAGTAATAAAGCTTGCACTCTGCTTCGACAAATCAACAAGTTGCAACAAGTTGCTTACTGATTGACAAGGCAATAGATTGTTCGCGAAAGTAGGAAGATGAAATGCAATGGCGTTTGTCAATAGCTTTGAAAATTCACGCATTTAAGCGCCTTGTGACCGTGAGGATGCTCTTATGCACTTGACAGACAACTACCGTTTGGGAGTGTGTGCAATAATGAAAGCTTTGGTTTGCGTAAGTGATCCTCGTACAGATGCGCTCAAGAAAATCTTAAGATGTAAGTACGTCTAGATTACAAAATATAGGCAAAAACCTTGTTTATGTGATATGGCGCTACCAAAGGCAGGAAGTTGCCACATCTGACACGTTTCGCTTTAAGTTTATAAGCTAAGTGTGTCTAATTTTTCTCTAATCATCATGCTGGGAAAGCAAACTAAATAATACTTGTGCCTTCATGCACACGCCACGCAACAGAAGCTTCATTCACACTTCTAATAGGTTGTTAGGCTTTTAAAATAACGCTGATCCGCAGTCTTATTCCATCGACATCATTACTCTGCATGGATCAGTGTCGATTTGATCGTGCAGATGGATGGAAGCATAGACGATGCCAATGAAGTTTCGCCCAAGGCGATCGTCATTTCATTTGTTCATTATGCATACTAGAACCAAAAGGAGGCTTTAATGCAGCCGAGTTACGCGTTTTTTTGACGCTTCTTATCCAATTCACATTTTCGTCATGCGGTCATCATCAGCGCGTCAGCACGATTGACTCGCTGAGCAAATAAAAGTCCATGTCAATCAAAATACTCAAGAATGACAATAATCCGGGTTCGTGGCCCCATTTTCTGCAGCCACATGAAGCTTTTACACACTAAATACAACACTGCATCTCAATTTTTATTAAAATTCATGCTTTTAATTTTGCGCAAGCTTTATAATCTTGGTAACTACTAAGCATACCGATGTCGTTCTTGTGGTAGTGATTGACTGTAGTGCCCAAGTCATACGATGCAAAACAAAAGTCGCTGCAAGCGATGTGGTTCATTGATGGCGATACCATTGCCATCATCAAACAAATAGTGCGATTGCGAACATTGTGACAGTTGGCATTAGGGAAGTTTATGTCACCTGCTGGATGTTTTATGCACTTGATGAAGTGAAGCAGAAATCTTTTCCAACATCTGCAACAAATGTCTCCACACGTGTATAAATTTGCCCAACGTCAATTCCCTCGTCGAGTTTCAGCATTAAATAACAGGCAAACATGTTTTGCTCGAGGAGGAGTGGGTGTCTAAGCATACAATACTGAAAAATAATTACGCCAATGGCAACTATACCTCCATTTGGGCAGTAGATCTTAACGTTATAAACAGATTCCATGAGACATAAACAGGAGCTTAATCCACGTTCTGGGATTTAAGCCACTATTGGCATACGATCGCTTTCGACGCCCTTACGCTAGAGACAACATAAGCATCCAAATCAATTGTTGCCGTAAACACACAGAAAGAGTAGCCTGACAGCTGCACAGACACATCTCCACAGCCGCACAAAGCTGTAACACATGGAGTATAAGAGGTGCTTCCAGCCCACACTGAGCCAATTTGCGCTTTCGCGTCATGGATAAGGGTTCTGGAAATCACGTCTCCTCTCTGGATATTGTGGCAGCAGCTATCGACAAGGGTCATCAAAAGGATGGGGTTTAGAATGGACCTAGGGATATCCTGAACTGTGGTCTTAAAGAGTTTTTGAGGAAATTGGGTAAATTGTCTGTTGGTTTGACTTTACATCTCCTCCAATTTTCTAGCTCACCCTTGCAGAGCCATCCATGCTCTATCTCATTAATATGACTTTTTCTAATTCTCATCGCTTATGTGTTTCTACTATTTTGGTGCCCAATGCTAGATGCCAAAGTAAATGACTGTGGAGAAGTCACGCAGCCAAAGGAGCCTGAAGTGGATGTTATTTTGAATTGCGAAAACCAGCAAGCACTGGTGAAAACCACTTTAGAGCTGACAGAGTGTGTCGCCAAGTGTGGGGGAGAACGACATAACACTCATACTGGGCGGCGACCACAGCATCGGGATCGGGTCAATCGCGGGTCACTTGAAGATTTTCTCCAAATCTTTTGTTGTCTGGATTGACGCACACGCTGACATCAATACTTCCAGCAGCTCTACTTCTCGTCACACTTATGGTATGCCCCACTCCTTCCTATGAACGAAACCAGCAAACTCATTCCGCAAGCTCAGAGCTTTGAAACCATCAAACTAGTGTAGATCTGATCTCCTTGCATTGCTTACAATTGCTTACCTGACTGACGCTCACTCACCCTATGCATATTGCAGTCTTGAAGCCAATCAACTACTCTACATCGGACTTCGGGATGTCGATACACCAGAGCTGTAAGTTTGGCCTTTAAGACAATCGAATTGAGGAAAGGCAAGCTCACAGTTTACTTCTTGCTTTAGGAAGTTTATAAAGGATCTCGATATTCCGTATTTTAATACGGATGATGTGCGAAGGATTGGCATTGAGAGTGTCATGGAGATAACTCTTAAGACCATAATGCAGTTTCGGTGAGCGATTGCTAAAAGACTTGCATTTTGGGGAGGATGGGTAAATAAAACATCAATTTGGGAAACATGTTTGTTTGGTAGTCCCAATTGTCAAATCCACCTGAGATTAGACATTGACGAGTTGGATACGAAGTACGCTGCCAGCACAGGAACCCCCATTACAGGTGGTCTCTCGTTGGATGAGGGCAAGTACATTTGCAAGACTCTTGGTCAGACAGGTAGGCTAGCAGTTTCGAATTTCATGGTTATGCCTTGACTGCATTGACAACAGCGACCTTTCCTCGACTAAAACAAAGATAGAGCAGCTGCTTATGGTACTACTGCAAGGGAAACACCTGCTTGCTGGAACGAATGAACATATTTAAAGAATCCTGTTGATTATTTTTCCTAAGAAACAACAGATCGACATTATTAGCTAGGCTGTAGACTTCATCTAGTGGCGCGAATAAGTAGCAAAATAATTAGAGACAGTGTAGCGATGTGCTAAGCCTGTAGCGTCACCGGAGTGCTTTGTGACACATTCACTGCAGCATACGTAAAGAACCTCATAGGGCCTTTATACATTTTCTTTACATCAAAGTGAGGATGAAACCACTTTAATTTGCTGTCTAGGCTGCTGAAATCGATGGTGGTGGCAGAGGTCAACACGTCGCTTGGCTCAGCTGAAGGTGCAAAGACCACTTTGAATTCTGCTCTTGAGATAATCAAAAGCGCTCTGCTTTTGAACTAGAGACACATCCAACATTAACTGATTCGCCCACAACAACTTCCAATATCCACATCTAAGTACAATTTCTCTCTTGCTCTAATAAATGTCTATATTCAGAGTTTGCCGTTTTCGAAAAAGTGTGTACGATGTGTGATGTTAATCACATACACATGCAGGCGAGAAAAAATTTGTAGTCAGAAGTTGTGCTAGCAATTATAGGGAAAGCTGAGCTTGTGGATCTACAGTTTGCAGCCATAACTATGGGCGATCGACTTGATTTAAGCCTACCTGTCGGTGCTGGGACAAAAATCAAATGGCTCGTCAGTAACGTGGTGTTTGATATAGCGGTCTCCACGGGGTAACTCAGGAAGGGCTGCATAAGTTTCATCCCCAATTGAATATGTGGAGAATTTTTCATAACGTCGTAGCATAAATTAGTCAGGACTGAAGAACTCTGGCTCCTTTGCTGCAACCGATTGTGTTGACCAATAAATGCTGCTGTGACACGGAATTAGGGCCGTAAGGCGACAAGGACGACGACGACGACAACTGAGAACTTGTAATTGTTTCAATTAACAGAATGGGCTATTTTTCTTTAGAAACGCAAAACACCGAACAGACTGTCTGTGTTCTAATCAGTGATGGAGAAACTGATCGTCTTTCCCCACTAGATTGAAGAAGAATTTCATTTGGTTCTTCGCATTCCCACCCTGGTTCATCAATTTCTTCCAGATTGGAGAAATAGTTTGACATGGCTGGTCGGACAGACGGACGGGTGGTTAAGGAGTAAATGGATGGACGGATGGATGCATGGACTGTCATCGAATTGGTAGGCTTAGCTCAAATTTGACGCCAACGTGGCATATAGTGAGCTCATTTGTGGGATTGGAAGTTCGTTGTGACCGCCCTGCAGAAGGGCACTTCTCACAGTCCAACCGTTGATTTACCCACCTCGCCATTTCCCACTCTGTGCAGTTATTAGCTATTTGTACTCTTCTCGCCAAATTTCGTCCGTTCATCATCTGATTTGCTTCATCCCGGTTCATTCCGCGATGGGACTCGTCCTTGGATGAAGACGACTTATTGACGACAAAGAAGGAAAGCATGCAGCTTGTTGAAGCAAACGTGGAGATCAGGTTTGAATTATCACGATGGTTCCATTAATCGAGAATTCAACAAAGCACATCTTGAGAGTGAATGGCACAGAATGTTACGCAGCATGCCACCTACAACACACGTGCTAGCGATGATTAATGTGGCAGTAGTACCACCTGCTGAGGGCCATAACAAACGGCATCCTTTTTGGTCTGGCGGCAAGATTAATTATGCTTGCTAATCATCTAACTTCTTCTGCCTCAAGGCTGCGGGCACACAGAAAGTGTCAAAAAGAAAGGGAGAATGTAAGATGATGATTACGAGTACGCGAGAGCAATGCAACTACTGACGATAGAGGATGGCAGCAAAAGAAACGACGGATTAGGAAGGAGGAACAGGAGGATGGGGAAGGATAACGCACCTTGATTCCCTGATCTTGATTTGAAATGCTTTAGCATGGACCAAGGAGGGTGAGATAAAATTGCGTCTGGCCGTGATAGGACTGAATTGGCAGAGGAGACAATTGGAGCCGTGGTTCGTGGATCAGCAAGTTCACTATTTATTCATTGTGACATGCCAAGCGTAGGCCTTTTGTCCAAGCGACTGCAAGATAAACCAAAATCAGCCACCTCAAACAGTTCTATCCAGTAATAGCAGAAAGACGAAAGAGATCTAGACGAGGTAGTAGTAGTTGGATGGTGTTCAAGTGTGCCTACTTTCGCCTGTCTAGTCAGCTAAATATGAGAAGGAAGAAATGAGGGTGAGAAGAAAAGTGGAGGAGGAGAAAGGAGAAGTAGGGAAAGATGTGCGTGGATGCAAGGAATGTAAATTTGGCTGCCTCCTAGAGCGGCCATCCATTTGTGGACCCCAAATTTCGAAGGCAAATAACGTGCTGATGAGACGATTACAACGCTCCCTAGACGCCAAAGTAGAGCAGGCTGCGGTTGCAACTTGAATGAGTGGGTAAGGGCCACCAGTGTTCATTGACTAGCTAGTCAACGTAGGCTGAGCGTGAGGCATGAGTGTCAGGTGTCAAGTGGACGTCAAACCAACCACTTAGAGATCAACCTCGAATTGGAGAAATAAAGCAGGAGGCGATTGACCACTCCACATTACTGGCAACAGCAATCCCACATACACACACGGGTGCGGGTACACACAGAGGGGAGACATTTGAAATGTGATATAGACGTGCATTTCAGTCTCCTTCCTCGATTCTCATTTCGGCGTGTGCTACTTAATGAGCATTACTCAGAGTGGATCTGAATCCACGAGCGAAAAACGATAGGAACGCTAAAATAGAATCAAGAGATGCCGAAGATAGAGAAAAAACCTACAAACCGTGGCAGTGTGCACGTGGGGCCAACTTCGGCAGTTCGTTCGGGAAAGGTAACATTTACGAGGTGTTGCGCAGCGACTTAAATACCAAATAGACAGAGTGTGCATATTGCAGCAATTTGTTCGTTTGTTTGTACTCAACCAACCAGCCCACTAAGCGACCGAACCTGCGTTCGGTCTGCGAATCCAGCCAACCATCTACCCTGGGCAATTGGCAGATCCCAAGAGGTGGCCTGAATCTCCGACCTCGCTTCCTCATTTTTGGCCATCCCCAAACCCTCTGATGCCCCAATTGTTTTGCAACATTTTGAGCATCATTTGATTTTCATTCATTCTGGTGTAGGAATGGATTCCGACTTTGGAGCGAGTAAATTCTCACAAAACTTTTTCTACGCCACTTTTCGTACATAAAGGAGAAAAAATGTAAACGAAAAGCCAGGCTCTTCTAAAAGTTTATCAAGAAGGGAAGAAAAAGCTTTTCAGAATGATGGATTGAACTGCCTCCTCTCTCCCTCTCCCAATCTCTGGCTTTTGAGATTTTTTTTGCGTGTGGACGTGACAGACCGCCGAATTTAAACTTGGATACAGGATTTATTTTATGCTTTTAAAAATTTCGTTGCGTGGTTGGAGGAAATTTGACGATATATCGTACATTTTTGTCGCTAAGGCGGTCGAATTTCAGATTGAATGGGTTTGAGATGAACAACAACAATGACATGCAAAAGGGTTGTTTGAAGTGGACTCCCGAGGCGATAGATGTGGTCATTCGGACTCACTCATGCGACTCCTTAACAAGCGTAAGTTGATGTGCACTTTAGACCACTGGAAGCACTATCCTGGTGGCTCTAATATCTGGCCGTGAATTTTCGTACTGCAATAAATCCTATGCCGACCTCGCAATCCCCTATTTGTGGTGGCCGAAGAGTGGTGGCGAACTTTCGCAGCAAGGAACTGTCCGGAGGCACAATCACTAACGTCCACTCTTGACAAATCTCCAACCTTGAACTGACTGCTAATGAGGCAAAGTTAGATTCCAACGGATCCAAATCAGCCTCAAGGAGAAGCATGTGCCATTCTAAGGAATCGGTGCATCAAATGACTATCAGTTGGATTCTTCCCTGACACAGCTCACCTTGCAAGACAAATAGCAATTGAAGGGGATCGAATAGTTTATTACAATACACATGATGCCCAAATGAAATGATGGGTCATCCATCAAGACAATGCTCCTATTCAAATGTAGAGCTTAATGTGGGGAGCCTGTCAATCCCATCTTGGTGTAATGGCCTTGCAGTCACATCGTTTGCCACACAGCTCCTTTTAAGGCTCTCCAGTAGCCCGCAATTCACAGTCCGAACGAAGAACCGCATTTACTGACTTCTGCAGATCGTCGGATGTACTACTTCTTATTACACCTCGGCAAAGTGACAGCGCAAAATTTTAGAGGGTAGTGTAAGAGAACTAAGGCTTGGATTAGTCCACTTGACAAATAAGACATTGATCGACAAGGAAAAGAAGGTGAGCATTTTGTTGGCCTCCAGGCCAGTAGCATGGAGCTGTCACACTAGTTTCTCACCTTCAGACCCTCTCTCCTTGGCTCTTCATCAAAATTTTTAGGAATGACTGACGCATTACAATGACAACGGCGATGAATAAAGCCACTGTAAGTGAGGCAACAGTGCGCTCGCTGTGGGATGTGTCGGTATCATTCTGCGTTCTGTCTCGTAGACGGTCCCAATCTGTCGTTCTATTCGACGCAGAAGAAAAACCACGGTGGTTGTTGAAAAGGAGAAGATGAAAAGTAGATGAAATGGTCTTGACGAAACAACAGCTGCGTGGATCTTTTCAATGCCCTACTATTCCGCGCGATCCTTTATATATGACGAAAATGAACCTAGTACGAGACAGCCTTTACGCATTGAGCCATTGAACCACAGAAATGCGGCTTCCTGTCGCAGAGGTGAGGCTCGTTCAATGAAAGGAAAATGCCTTCCAGGCATGGATGGATTAAAAAGGTGTTTGCCTTTGTCCTTTGCTTCTTAGAGCTTGTGTCTATTCATGCGCAGGGCGGTCAACAGACTCGTGTTCTCGCATACCCGATGAGCTTCCCTCTCTCTATTCTCCGATATTTTGATGGCTTGACACCGAAATGGCAGCACAGATGGAGAGACAGAGAGTGGAACCACAGGACACACAATGTACACAAGATATAGAGGTGAGTGTCTTCAACTCACCCCTCTATTTGCAGTGTTTGTGTCCACATTAGGACCCTATTTTCGTAGTTGCCGTGGCCTTGGAGGGGATCGCAAGAATTGACTGAATGCCTGCAATCGCGGTAGAAGACCAGAAACTGCAATGAGAAGAAGTTGGAAACATAAGTGGAGTAACAGAGCTACAAGATTCGATAAATAACTTGTGCACACAAGTAGAGCTACTCTCAGTGTGGAAACTCAAAGCATCGAAGGGTTACAATGGAGAGATGGCGACCCAAGATGCCACCTCGAAGTGAAACCTCACCCAGGCTTCAGTCCTCGGCATTCTAAATAAACCGCCTTCTCGACTCCTCACCCTCGTTAAATACTGTTAAGCTGAAAGAGGGAGAACATTACGAAAAGTAGCTAATTAAAATGCAAAGTGAGGAGGAACGATTGAGTGCTGACTTTGGTGAGCGGATGAATGCGTTTGGCATTTGAGGAAGCGGTAAACCGAGCTCGGTGAAGACTATCCATCTTTTCGCTGAGTGGAGAAGCAAGTAGTAATGAAAACCGTATCAGCGAAGAAGTGAGAGGAGATACAACGTAATGTAGGTTCCAAAGTGCCCCAAAGGCGGTAGTTTATGCCTTCTGTAATCTCGTCTTTGCTTTATATGTGAGAAGTTGTCCTCTCTGTATGCAGATGCCATCCATCCGACAGTAGCTGGTCAATGTTGAAGCGAAAACAGCTATGCTGGCGGTAGAGTCGAAAGGATTTCCGCGTGTAGACTCGATCTCACTGCCTCCAGGAAAGGTTTTCGTTCTCCGTATTCCAACTGTGAGGGGTAAGGAGGACGTGTCTTTATGCTATGCAATCATTGGATTCTAAGAGAAGTCGCACCTTTCCATTAAGGACTTCCATTCCAAAATGACAACATGCGATGCATTTCATACTTTCTGCATGCAATAGTAAACAGCAGCTCCATGGCGATGAGTGCGTGAGTTCCCAATGCTAAAAGGCTGTCTGGTCGTAGGTTTATTTTCGTCATACATAAAGAACCGCGCAGAATAGTAGGGCATTGAAAAGTTCCACACAGTTGTTGTGTCGTAAAGATCCCTTTATCTGCTTTTCATCATCTCAACAGCCACCGTGGTTTATCCTCTGCGTCGAACAGAACGCCGAATTGGGGCCGTCGACGAGACAGAACGCAGAATGATACCGATGCATCTCACAGCGGGAGCACTGCAGCCTCAGTTGCAGTGGCTTCATCCATCGCTGCTATTATTGCGAAGCGCCAGTCATTCCTGCAAAAAATTGATAAAGGACTGGGGAGGGAGGGTAAGGGACTAGTGAGACAGCTCTATGCTACTAGCCTGAGGGCCAACAAAATGCTCATCTTCTTCTTCTCAATCAATGTGTCATTTGTAAAGTGGACTAATTGAGGTGTAAGAGAATTCCAGTGCTGTGTTCCCTTACACTGCCCTCTGAAATTGTGTGCTGTCACACTACTAAGGTGGAATAAGGAGTAGCAAATTTGATGATCTACAGGAGTCTCCCGAGGTGGTTATTCGTTGGGGCAAATAGCGGGTAGGGTTGGAAAGAGCTGTGTGACAAGCGGTTTGATTAGAAGGCCATGACACCAAGACGGGATTAAAAGGCTCCTGTGATTAGACTCAGCATTTGAATGGGAGTGTCGTCCTGCTGGATGAACCATTACTTCATTTTGGCATCACTTTGGTTGCAATAGAGGCTGTAGAAGTGTTCGATCCTCTTTAATTGTTATGTGTCTTTCAAGGTGAGCTGTGTCAGGGAAGAATCCAACTGATAGTCATTTGATGCACCGATTCCTTAGAATGGCACATGCTTCTCCTTGAGGCTGATTTGGATCCGTTGGAATCTAACTTTGCCTCATTAGCAGTCAGTTCAAGGTTGGAGATTTGTCAAGAGTGGACGTTAGTGATTGTGCCTCCGGACAGTTCCTTGCTGCGAAAGTTCGCCACCACTCTTCGGCCACCACAAATAGGGGATTGCGAGGTCGGCATAGGATTTATTGCAGTACGAAAATTCACGGCCAGATATTAGAGCCACCAGGATAGTGCTTCCAGTGGTCTAAAGTGCACATCAACTTACGCTTGTTAAGGAGTCGCATGAGTGAGTCCGAATGACCACATCTATCGCCTCGGGAGTCCACTTCAAACAACCCCTTCGCATGCCACGGAGCTCGTCGGACCGCTGTTGTTGTTCGTCTCGAAACCCAGCCAATCCGAAATTCAACCGTTATAGCAACAAAAATGGGAGATATATCGTCGAAATTTCCTACATCTACAGGACAAAAATCCTTGGTCACAAAATAAAATTCTGTATCCAGGTCCAATTTTGGTAGTTTGTCACTTTCACACTCAAAAACCACAAAAGCGAGGGACTCAGAGCGGGAGAGAGGAGGCAGTTTTATCCATCATTTCAAAGCGACTTTTCCTCCATTCCGGTAGAAAGCCATGAAGAGCCTTGCCTTTTGTTCGCATTTCGCCTCCATTCTGCATAATAATAAATGATGAAGAGTTTTGTGAGGATCCACTTGCGCAAAAGTCAGAATTCATTCATACACCACAATGAATGGATATAAAATGATACTCGAAATTTTGCGAGACAATTTGGGATCTGTTAATTGTCCAGGGCAGATAACTGGGTGGATTCTCAGACCGACCGCAGGTTCGGTCTCTTAGTCAGTTGCTTACTTAGCTGGTTGATTTGGTACAAACAAACAGATAAACTGCTGCAATATGCAAACTCTGTCCACTTAGTACTTATGCCTCTGTGCAATGTCTCGTAACTATCATCTTTTCCGAAAGAGCTTCCGAAGTTGGCCTCACGTACACACTTCCACAATTCCAATTATTGCGCCAGCGGCTCCGGTTGCTGCTGCTACGGTTGTTTTAACTGCCGAAAGCGCACCTAGGCGCCTGCCTTGTGGTAGCGGCTGCACCTTACTTTACTCTAACCCTTCCTAAATGCCTCACTTCCACCCTCCTCTCTCCTTCCTTCTTTCTCTTTGCGACCATTAGTACGGTTTTCCTCTGTCGTCGGCATCTCTTGATTCCATTTCAGTGTTCTTGTCGTTTTTTGCATGTAGATATA
Source organism: Taenia hydatigena (assembly GCA_036345935.2). Classification (NCBI taxonomy): domain Eukaryota; kingdom Metazoa; phylum Platyhelminthes; class Cestoda; order Cyclophyllidea; family Taeniidae; genus Taenia; species Taenia hydatigena. The sequence goes on along the minus strand of JADWOT020000002.1, from coordinate 12,964,932 downwards.
GATCTACCTCGAGTAGTTGTTCATTAACTTGCATATGCTGAAATGAGAATCGAAGAAGGAGACTGGATTGCAGGTCTAGATCACATTTCGAATGTCTCTCCACTAAAGCCTTTACTAGAGTCGTCTTTACCCCAGATGTTACCGCAATGTCCTCAATGGTGGGTGGCATTAGCGCGCTGTTGGGAGCGTCCACACATGCGCGTAAGCTTATTCGAATTCATATATGACTTATCAACTGAAGACGAAAAAGATGAGCGTGATTGGCCAGTCGTGAGGTTTAAATGTGGAGGCATGCTTAAGGTGAAATCAATCTGTTCGCCCACACTAGTCGAAGTCAGTGTGCTTGTGGCCATTCTCCCTACCGAACATTAATGCTGTGCCCTGGACAGACAAGAGCGAGTCTTTGAAGTTGTTTCTTTCCCAATGTCATTAGTGAATTCACTTTTGGATCCCATGAGTTCATTTTCGGACACGATTTTCCGTCGTCACTTGAGAGGCATGGTGCCAATGGCGAATGTGCATGTTCTGTTAGAAGTTGAGTGTAGGAGAGGGCAGGGAGGAGGGATGTTGGGAGTCACGAGTTCTGCACTTCAACTACATTGGCACATCCACCATCCAAATGGTCTCCGACCCCTCCATTCGTAGACGTCCAAGTAGTGCCTGCAAAGCAATTGTGGAGAGAAGGCCATGGTGTCAGCGTGCTTTCACCCAATCAGGATGGTTTCTCACGCGTTGTCATTGGGCCTCGCAGTTGGCAAAGATCAACGTGCTCTGGTTCCGCTACCTCCAGTGTTGCAACACAGAAGACTCTGACTCTCCTTCGTAAAAGTGGCTCATTTAGCTCAGCGCAACACTCAACTCTTCTGTACTGTCCAAAGCTAGAATGCTGCTCTGGTGTCTGACGTCTGCCAACCCTTCGAATGCGCAAAACTTTGTAAACAGTTCCATTCATCTACCAGTCCTTCAACATGGAGACATGTCTCCTTTTGTATTGGCCATGCTTATCAGATCTTAAGTTCCAAGTGCCAAATGAGTGCCGAGGGCTGCAATGGGGCCTGAAACCACCACTATCTGCATTGTCGTTGATGGACAGACTTCAAATTATCCAAACAAATGACTTAGTGGCGCACAGTGTCACAACCCTTCGCCCTTGCCACCTAATGCCGGATGGAATGCTGTCGCGATAGCGGACATTTGCGACCTCTGGTTGATTTGAATGTTCCTTGCGCCTTTGAAGGGGTAACTTGTGATGGTGGCATTTGAGAAGATCTTTGCCGCCGACAACGCGACCAAAGATGGAGTAGGCCTATGTTGGGATAATCAAGTGAGAGATCAAGTCTTCATGGGGTTTCAACTGCTCCTGTTCTTCCTTTAATACAAAGCTAATCAGCTCCCCTTCGAAGACCGGGAACCAGAATGCTCCATTTTGCACTGGAGGTGACATTAAAGATGCGAAACAGTTGTCGAAAGTAATGGTCTTTTGGGGGTTGGAGTATGTACCCGCACCCGTGTGCGTGGGTGCGGTCGCTGTTGAAAGATATGCTGAGTGGTCAATCGTCTCCACCTTTATTTCTCGAATTTGAAGTTGATCGCTCAGTGGTTGGCTTGACATCCACTTGGCACCTCACACTCACGCCTCACGCTCAGTCTTCATTGACTAGCTCGTGAATGAACACTAGTGGCCCTTATTCGCTCATTCACTCCAATTTGGCGTCTGGAGAGCGTTGTAGTCGTCTCATCAGTAGGTTATTTGTTTTCGAAATTTAGAGTCCACAAACAGATAGTCATTCTAGGAGGGAGCCAAATTTACAATCTTTGCACCCACGCACACCTTCCTCATCTTCTTCCTCCTTCCATTCCTTCATTTTTTCTCGTCCTCCTTCTCCTCCTTTTTGTTCTCTCCCTCATTTCTTTCCGTCTCCCAAAGGTAGCTAACTTGGCAGACGGAGTACAACTACTACTACTACCTAGTTTGGATCTATTTCGCTCATAAGCTATCACACTGTAGGACTGTTTGAGGCGGCTGATTTTGGTTTATTCTGCTGTCGCTTGGACAGAGGTACACGCTTGGCATGTCACAATGAGTAGATGGTGAAATTGTTGATCCACGAGCCACGGCTCTACCTGTCTCCTCTTTGCCATTTCAGTTCTATCACGTCCAGGCGCAATTTCGTCTCACCGTCTTGGTCCATGCTAAACCAGATCAAATCAAGATCAGAAAATCGGGGCACATTATCCTCCCCTCCTCCTTGGCGTCATTTTCAATCCATCCACTCTTTTGCTGCCATCTCTTATCTTCAGTGGTTAAATTGATCATGCACTCCTGTGGTCATCGTCGTCATCATTATCATACATTCTCATTCTAATCCTTTTGTATGCCTGCAACCTTGAGGTGGTAAAAGGCGTTGGGTGATTAGCAAGCATCATTAGCCTTGGCACCAGACCAAAAAGGATGCCGTTTGTGGTTACCCACCACCGGCGGTACTGCTGCCACATTAATCATCGCCAGCAGGTGTGCTGTGGATGGGGTGTCGAGTAATATTTTGGGATATTCCCTCTCAGGATGTACTGTATTGAACCCTCGACTAATACAACCATCGCGATGGTTCAAGCTTGATCTCGATGTTTGCTTCAACAGGCTGCATGCTTCCCTTCTTTGTCGTCAATAGGTCTCCTTTACCCAAGGACGAGTCCCATCGTGGAACCAAAAGAGATGCAGCAGATCTGCTGATAAACCAACAACATTTGGCGAGGAGAGTGTGCATGGCTGATGATTGCACAAAGTGGCAAATGGCAAGGTGGGTAAATCAACGGTTGGACTGTGCGAAGTACCATTCTGCAGGGCGATCACAGTGAACTCTCGGTCCTACAAACGAGCCACCATGTGCCACGATGGCAGCGAATCTGAGCTAAACCTGTTAATTTAATGACAGCCCATGCATTCATCCGTCAATCCATCCATTCCACATCCGTCCGTCCGTCAGTATGTCCGAACATCCATCTCAAAATACTTTGCTAATTTGAAGGAAATCGGTGAAGCAAGGTGGAAACGCGATGAACTAGATGAAATCCTTCTTCAGTCCAGTTGGAAAAGGCGGTCCGTTTTTTCATCACTGATTAAAATCCAGACAGGCTGTTCGGTGTTTTCGTTTCTAGGAGAGGCATGAAAATTGAATCAAGACAACTGATTGGCTCCCTTACAAATTCCCGTCCGATTTTCACACGAAAAGGTTTTGATTTGTCTGAAAATGCCTCCGATTCGGAAGGAGTAGGAGGTTAAGGTTGTAGGCAAAATGGGTTGAATTTTCCCATAACTCTGGTGCGAAAACAGCCCATTCTGTTGGCTTGGACAATTTCCTGTCCTAGTTGTCGTCGTCGTCGTCGTCATCGTCCTTGTCGCCTTACGGGCCTCATTCTGTGTCACAGTTAGGACGCTCTAAAAACTGCATTTCCGGCTGTCGAGATGCACTAAAGGAGATGTAACGGGATAAGGACGAAATTGGGGCAAAAAGCTGTGGAAGTTGGTTGATTTGTTTGCTTTCGGATGCACTCCCACTTGCGACCATCTCGCAGAACTCACCAAACAACGTAAAAACCATCCATCAACCTGTTTCGGATTGTCCGAAACTGCTCAATTTGATACCACGACTTGACGTTGTGCCTGCTGATCCCTTGCTGGCTATTGTCGAGTCCGCATTGTCCACTACCTCCTTCGCTGGAGTTCGGTTTGCGGTCCCTATGCAGTAGGTTGGAATCGGCCATCAAAAGGGAGCCTGTCGTTCAAACACCAGAGAACACGTATTATTCCAAATGCAAAATGTCACTGATTTGCAAACTTTGGATGCTGCCTGAGGAAGAGGGTGGGTAAATGTTAAAATGACTTCTGCCTGCCATTTCTTCATTTGACTTCCAGAAGAGGAGAGAGAATCACAAACGAAGCTCCACATTTAGTGATAAAACAAAGCAAGAACAGCGCCATTGTTTGCTTGAACAAAGCCACCAACATTTCTTTAAGCAGACGCATAGACGACGATACCAAGGCTGATTTCACTAACAGGCCTCTTCCAATTCAAAGCCTCCAAGTAATCTCTCCACCAGGCTCGATAGTATCAGACATAAGGTGTCTCCTGCATTTGCATGGGATGCTCCCTGTCCATATATTCACAATTTTAATTTTTCTGTATGTGACGACTGCATACAAATGGCAGGGTGCTCTTCTATGTCTCAAATGATTGTTGCAATGGTGGCAACGATTCAGGCCCTCCTATCACGACTCGCCATCTATCGTCGCTTGCAATGCATCCCCACTTTTGATGCACTTCCTTTTTACGTGCCCGCATGGAAAACACGAATTTGTGGTGATCGACGAGACGAGGTGTCTCCATCTGACCCGAAAGTTCACGTTGCTTCGACGCTTTGCGCTAGCGATTTTGCCTTTGTTTGCCCCTTGTCCACCTAATTCTTCCTGCTCTGCTAGATGCAAGCTGGCCGTCTCGGTGCTTTCCTGTTCACAAATCGAGGGGTCTGCTTCAATCTAAAATAAAGCAGTAAAGTAGGGGAGGCACAGGATCAGAAATGGGGCTGGGTGTGGCATGGTGAGTCATTGGGCGGGAGCTAGAGTGGTGGCGATGTGTTGAGTTCAAACCAACTAGCCATCCAACGAACGACCGAGGGAGAGCTTACTTCGTCCAGTATGGGACTGACAATCTGGTCGTCTAAAAGGACAGGTTTGAAGGGGGCAATGAGACGAATGTGCATTCGCACTCTGATGCACTCAAGCTAAGCTATGGCAAAACAACTGTTGGTCATCAGTACAGTGTAATTTAGCCAGATCCATTTTGGTCTGTGCTAGTCTGTTCTAGGTTATGAATCTTGGCACTATTAGTTCATGTCACAATCAAAGGTGAGACCAGTGGTGAGATGAAGGGAACTTACTAAGAGGGTGTTTGCAGAGGATGAGGTAGGAGGAGGAGGCGGGGGCAACCTGATGTTGAATCCGAAGAAAATGAAGAGAAGAAAACCAAGAGGGATCCAGAGGAACAATGCGTTCTCGTGGCGCTAAAGTGGAAAGCCAAAGGTAAGGAAATGAACTGCAGACGTCTACGCAATTCTCTTCCTCGAGTGACTTGAATGCATGGAGCACACACGGTAGGACATAATGCAAGACCCAATAATTGGGAGCACATTCAGCATAGTGGAGGACAAAAATGGCACTCACTAAAGACGCGTTGAAGTGGGGTGTGGGATAGAAGAAGGCGACGAGTGGGCTCCCATCCCTCCATTTCGAGGATGCCATCGGACCCTATTCTTGCGTGTGCCCTATGATCCCTAATATCTGAGAGGAAGAAAGGAAAGACCTCATGTCACATTGCACGGAGTAGTGTCGGGCCGATTACGCGGGCCAAGTCAGGATCGTGCATTTGACTCGAATGGTATCGTAGGAAGGCCTCTCCGAACATGAAGCTCTGTCAACCCGAGTCTTTCTTTCCTAACTTATTAGAGCCTGTCACAATCTGGCCTAGGTGGCTAATTTAGTCTGTTATCTTCCAATGCAATCTAGTGCGATCTAGTTAGGCCTAGTCACGAGCAACGTGCTACCCTGCTTCCACAGTGGAACTTAAATATAGGGCACTTCGTTGCACTCCACTAGGTCTGCTGCTGCTGCTGCTATTTATTTAGTGCTCGTCAACACATTTGGGAACCATTATATGCATTAAGTTAAAAGAATCGGCCACACACCCCTAAAGGTTTTTATGCAGCTAAAAAATGGGTGCCTCTGGTGCCAATTCGCAATGTTGTGCTTGGACGAGTCCTCGCCTTGCATCACAAACGACACCAGAGGTGCATGCAGTTCGTCCACACACGTGAAGTAATCTGCATGTTCATCTGAAAGAGACAAAGGAACGATTGCGATAGAGGCGAAGCAGAGAGAGTGGGAGAGGGGGAAGGAGGATTGGAAGTGGACACCGTTGGATGACTCTGCACGGCGCTTCAATGCAGCCCTCATTATTTCCTCCATTTTTCTCACCTTTTCATGAAGCGATGCATTAACCCAGTCAAGTAGCCACTTGACTGAGTTAAATATGAAGCATTTAGCTTGGTGGAGGGAATGTGGATTTCTTTTCAACAGTATGCTTGAAGAGGCTAAGCACAGCCTTTCTTTTCTATGCGTTTTACATGAGATACTATATGTAAAAATAGCGACATGACGCACATAAATGAAGCAAGAGAGAAGAGAAGGAAAGAGACAAGAGGAGGAGGAGGAGGAGGAGGAGAAAAGGAGGAGGAGGAGGAGGAGGGCTTGGTAGCATAACTTACCCCTAATTTCTACTATATCTAGCTGGTTTGGTCCTCTGACGTCTCGAGAACGGCGGGGCGGGAGGTTGGAGCTGGCGAAAAAACAAGGATGGAGACGACGGAAATGAAGCGCAAAAAGAAGACCGCAGGCGAGTAGAAAACGAAATGGGACGGAGGAACTGATGAAGAACTGAATGGCGGGAACGACGCATTGAAGCAAAATAAATAGAAGCAGGCGAAATAGAGCGCAGAGGAACATGCTCGAGGATTTGGTGTGCGAGTATAATTGACCTCTTTCAATCTGACACGTGTAAATCGATTGCTTGCACGTGTCGCGTGGTGGCTGGCTCCCAGTGACGCCGACTGGTGTGGGCTTCGCACATCATTCCTTGTTGGTGGTGCTTTTGCAAGAGCAAGCATCACCTGCATTTGTACTATTTTTAACTCAAGCCACTTTCCTGCATTATTGTGCATGCAGAGGAGACAATGCCAATGTGCTTCGATTAAAATGCGTCACCCTATCCAGATTGCCTATTTTCGACCTCTTATTATCATGCTTTCCTTTGAGCTGGTTGCCTCTTGTGAATTCAGACTATTCTCTACTCCACATCAAAGTGCCCACCTCAATCTGAATAAAGGCCAAGGAAAGCGGATGGATGGATAGGATAATAGTAAAGTGATGGTGAATCGAAGAGGTCTAATTGCCAATGAACCAATTCAACTCTCTTGCAGCTCTTTTGTCGGTGTGCTCAAATGTGTTTGCAGGAACGCCTTGATAAACTAAGTTGGTGGAAGTGCAATCTGACTTTAGTGGCAGCGTTGACAACGCTGTCGGTGATATCGTCAAAAACTGGCCATCTTGACTAACGACGACGTGCGTTGGACTAACAGGTCCACTACCTTGCCAATTGAAAACCATTCTTTACTAGAATTGGATATGGACTGCTGCATGTTAATGTGGCAATCATTGTCACGCTCTGCCTTCTCATCAAATGGCCCACCACATGTCGTGGCAAACATAGCCAAACAATTGCTAGATTTGCCTATTGCACAATTCTAGCATAAAGATCAACGATATCCCTCTCAGCTATATTCGCCTACAATATCAGCCGATTTTCTCTGTGGACATAAAGGATCCTGGGTGGAGTGGACCTATAAATAGTGGCTTTGGTTTTCAAAATGGCCTAACTCTCATGCACAATAAGCTGAATGGATACGAAATCGTTTCGCAACGAAACATCTTGGTGCGTTAAAACACTCGCACACCGACCTGTAATAATAATAATATCGCATCCGACGGCGATACATTACGAAAATTAGCACATTTTCACAACAATCGACAGCCCTACATAACATAATCTTGAGTAACTGCAAAAATCATTTTCCACTCACCCATCCGCGAGATTGTTTGCGGCCAGGCAGACAACAAATACGCAACGAATGCACAGCAGGTGGTCTTATCGATTGTATTGATCCCACAACCATTGACCAACCACCAAAGGCGGGTGAGTCAGCAACGAGGCATCTGCTGAAAAGAGCACAGGCCACTCACCCATTCGGTGGTGGCTTCAACAAGCCTTCAAGTAGAGGCTGTTAACGAAATGGGTGGTGGGAATAGAAATTCAAGACAAGGACAAGCAACGGCGGCAGCAGCAGCGGCAGTAGCTGCACCTTCCACTGCTAGGTCATTACAATTGATAGACAAATATGTCTTTCACTTTCTTCCTGACAACTGCTTTTGGCTCTTATTCATCCACTTCGCAGTCTACGACGTGAGTCAGCGATTCTGCACGATGAGGAGATTTCCGCGATGAAACACATGCCATTACGTCAATAGTAGCTCTTATTCTCCTTACTGATTATGTCTGACCTGGTGTCAGCCTATTGCGATGTCTTTGTGGACACCCCTGCACCAATTGAGGTCGGATTATAAGCATCCCTCTTCGAACCTCGGAGGCGGGTGCGATCTCATCACACATTTTAAGTAAACTTCAGTGCAAATCATGCGAGAGGACAGCGCCGGAGGCGGGATGAGATTCGCAAGAATAAATGCTTCCCATTCAATGATACTTGCACTTGAATTAGAATCTTCCAGCACTACCTGTTTGATTGCAAATCACAAACGATAATAAAGGCCTGCCATTCATCTCCTCTGACTCTTCTCCCCGTAAACACTGCCTTGAAGCATCCAAGTGACTTATTTGCGAGCATCATCAAAAGCAATTCTTTTACATGGCATTCAATGCGTAAATACGGAGTCTTTTGTGAAAAAAAGCATCAACTTAGTCCTTTCTCCCTCCTTCTACTGCTTTTACGCTGTCTCATGAATTCGCGGCTTGCGATTGGTGGATAACTGTGGCATGACTGTCGTCTTCATCAGATGACAATGCCACGGCTTATAAGAGTGGCATTGGACACAGCCCAGCTTGACTCTACTCTTCTACTGACTAAGGATAGAACATGGATTATAGTCACGTAAAACATAGGTCGAAGCGCTTTTATCAGCATCGTAGGTTCCATGCTGGTAGGTTAAGGACGAACCGCTTGAATGGCTAGCATTTTGTCCTCGAAGTGAGGGTGATAGCTTTCATTGGATTTGTCGGATGATAGTATCGCCTCATTAAGAGATGTTACTCACTTCCATCTTGTCTGTGGATCTCCACCAAATAAAGGGAAGTATCACACGAGGAGATGTAAACGCAAGGAGCGAGTATTCATGCCGTGCATCAACATTATTTGCCAGTGTCTACCTGGGCCACATTCAACCTCGCAGTAATGGAATCACCGATTCTTCGTCCGAAGCTGCGCGAATTCAAAGGACATGTTCTTGCCTAAAATCAATTAACAATGAGCAGCATAATTCGAGTTAGAAGGTGCAGGACTTGTACACAATTTGAGTGACATCCATTTCTCCAGCCTTACGCATTATGTACAAATTGATGGAGAAGTGGTCGTGCGAAGGCATTGAATGAGCCTGTCGGCACCACTGAAACTTCCCAGTCCGAAGTTCATCCAGTTCGTTTCAACAGATGCAATACCTGTTGCAAGTAATTACACCTCGAGCTGTAGTGGCTGTGCTTCTTCCAGCCCAATTTCATGCAATGCACACTCGCGTTCGACCTTAATTTTATAAATTCACACAGTTACTCCGTCCTCTTGTTTCGAATCATTTGTTGAACGCAATGCAACGTTTGCATGGGAATAATCTGGGCTCATCTTGTTGTCGGACACTGATCCTTCCTCCAAATAATCACTCTCTCCTCCCAAAACCCGCTTGTCGCAGGTGCTTACAATGGGTGATCAACACATGTGTCTTAAACGGAATCCGCCCTGATAGGATTACTTTTTCTCGATGCGAACCTGCATTATGCAGTGGAAAACTAGCAAACGTAGAGGTAGTTTGTTGCTGCCGAAATAATTGATGACAACATGTAGACCCCCCCCCCCCCATTTGCATCGTCGTGCCGCATTTGATGTTGAACACTACAGAGGAAGATTAACTACAATCAGATTCTAAGTTCTCTGATGTGGCAGGCAACTGACAGTAAGCCTAATCTTTAGATGTCCACAACCCCAAAGAATAATGCTTGACGTGTCTTTGAAACATTTGAACTCGTCTGCTGGTAGATGCTCCACAGAATCCCTGGTCTTGGCTACTTGCAAACCCATCAGTAGCACAGCGACTAGGTAGACATGAAAACTGATGTATTGTAAAGCACAACAAAACTGGTAGAAGGAGGCAAGACAAGTGTTTGAATCCGGAACAGTAGTAAGGGTAAGTATCGTCAGCAGCGAACTCATCCAAAGAAAATCAAATTGAGTGCTAGAATCCAAAAAAAAAACACACACAGAACCAGAAATGCTAGAATCGATACCATCAACCTCCACAGCAAACGCATAAGTTCTCAACTGTCCTTTCCTTCACCCACATATTCTGCGAATCTCCAATGGGCCACAATTACTGAGTTCAGCTACGTACTACACCGCCACTGCCAAAAGCATTGATGCTATAATAAGAAGTGGAGACGTCTTCCACAAGGCACAGGTGGAACTAGAGGACCTAACCCCCCTCTACTCCCCCACGACCCACCACTGAAAAGGCACCATCTTTTGCCCTACCACCTGCTTCATCATTGACTTCGTTCCCTTCTTTCCTTCCTTCTCTCCTATAGCTATAACAACCCTTCTTCCTAATGGATTCGGCAAGCCATTTCGCCGAATGGAGAAGGCACTTATAAGCAGGAGTGCGATGTCGACTGTACTTTTGAAGACGAATTGACCCTAAAGAATTGCACGAATGGAGGTAATTAAGATGAATGGGTGAACAGCTACCACGAATTCACAGCTCAGGCATTAGTGTACGTGTAAATGGTAACGCAGATTCGAGGGAGGTGGGCTGCGTCCTCACTAAATGCATGTTTAGGTGAATGTCAGGGATGCCTGAATGGAAATGCGCACAGGTGCAGCCCCACACAATGGCCCAGCACCTCCACCAGCAGCACCTAGAGCAGCCTTCGCAAGGTAAGAAAGAGCCGACAGCTCCACCCTACCAATCCCTGCGTTCTTCGCCACAACCAGCTGTCTCCCCTTTTGCAACCTTTCGACGGACCAAGGATTCCCTTCGCTCCACTCCTACCCTCCAGCACAATCCTCTTCCATCGCCTTGTCCAATTTATGGAATCCGACATCGTCTCTACACCTTTCGTCAACCTTCCCTCTCGATCAAATGCCATTGATTTAAGCCCAGGACACTTGCAGGCCTTCTCTTGTATGATCTCTTCTCTCCCACCACAGCCATCGTCAGTCGCCGTAGTGGTGAAACTTGCAGCGCCATTTGTGCCCTCAAAAGGCCTTATAGAGTGACCACTGATGGACAACGGTGGCAATTGCTTGCTGAGAATACAATACACAAATCCTTCACAGTAGGCCAAAACTGGCCGATGCATGACAAGTTGTAGGCACATTGTGATAAGCACAGACTAGTCGTGAGCTTTCAACGCACAAATTACAGAGGAATGTAATGGGACTATATTGAGGCAAAGAGGTCAACACGAGAAAGCAATCAAACAGCTTTTCAGTCTGTCAAGGTCAACCCAGCTTTATGCTGATTGTGACACAAATGGTGGGTGAAAACAAACAGAATCCAGGGAATGAAGAAAAGGTTGTACTTTATCAGTTCCGATCTCCGATTCAGTCACTTCAAGAGTCCATTACTACTGCGTCACCACCTTCATCGTCATTCCGCGCGCGTACAGGGAGGATGCTACATGCACTGACCTTTCATCCTCTCCTCCCCCTCCCCCTGTAAAATGCATTCATCTTTGCCTTTTCACCCAAATCACTCCCTCAAGTGGTAAGCACACATTGAATGTGCAGACGATTGCCCACTCACTCTCCCAGATCTGCTCATTAGCTAGACGCGCGCTGTGTCTGTGGCTGGCATTGTCTACCAGTAGGACGAACACATTTGCAGCTACAAGAGACTAGACAGCTGCATCACAGTCGACTGGGTTTGTGGTGCTCACGCACACCTTAAACAAATCAACCCCTTCCATCCTCAAACATATTAACACCTCCACACTTCAACCACGTGCCTCACCAATGGAGACGCTGTGCACGTAATCACTGCAAACTTTCATCGGGAAGGCAAATCTTAAGGCAATCTCAAAACACACGACTAATCTGGGATTGCGGTCAAAAACTTAAAACAAAATCCACCAAATGACTTGATCATAAGAATCGGTGCGACATCGAGCAGGTAAAACCAAATTGTTAAGTTGAGTACAAAAGTATAAAGTGAACGAGGGAAGTAAAACGATGAAAGACAAATGATGGATAGCTGCGTGAACATAGGATAAAAATTGATATGAAATGGCTGAGTACTTTGCATCATGAATGAGCGATTAGGAGAGCGAGAAATGCTTGCAAAAGTAGGGACAGAAGACGACAGGCACAACTAGGAAATCAGCCACCCTCGCCTCCAATTCTGTGGCGATGGCCTGGACTCCATTAAGGCTCCGCTCCCGTGTCTGCCAGTCTCACTTCCTGTACCATTGAGGCAGCCCAAATGACGGCTTCCAGCACCTCCGGCGACTAAACATACGATGACGCCAGTTCTCTACGTACCGTAGCCACCACCACTGAGACTCCGTCATCCTCCAGCGATGCATCTGTGTCTGTACCCCGCCTGGTTCCTACGATGCAGAAAAGACACCTGCTTCAGTAGTGCACATTATAAGCCGGATCTTCTCTAATCTCCCCACAATCTCGTGTATGTGCCTTCCCATAGGCAAGTATTGCAGTAGTGAAGAATGGTCTTAAAATCGCCCTCTAGGCTTAGCATTTCCCTTCCGCTGATTGACTGATCTCAAGAAGTTTTTTTCAAACATCCCCCAGTTGCACCGAAATCCCATCGAGTAGACAGATCGAAGGCATCACTAACATTCGGTCTTTGTAAGCAAACGATTCATTCTCAACAACTGCGTCTGCATTCCACCATAAATATAAACAAAGCACACTCCATTCAGGATAGAGTAGTGTTCACTCCAGACCTGTGGGAGGACCGTTTAGGAGGAAACGGTGATGCAATTTTCCATCCCCAGCAATCCTAGTTATTCTCCCACCCAGTCGCTCAGCCAGAGAATCACCCTACACGGACATGAAGAAGATGCTGCAGCAACAAATACATGGCCCATCAATCTTACCCTGTGGCACGTGAATGACGGCGTTAACCTTTATAACCCGTCTGCGCAGATGGTAAGTGCGATACAAGCGAAGAAGACTGAGGTGGCGGGGGGATCGTCAGCGATCTCCGGCTTCGTCGTCGCTATAACGGCGCTGCAGCAAGAGGATGAAGGTGGCTGAGGGGTGTAGGTTCAACAATGAGCTGTTAATCGCTGCCTTTACCGTATCGTATTCCTTGTCATGGGTCATGGTGAAGTGGAAGTGAATGGTTAATGGAGTACGCAGCCGTTATGTAAAGAAAGCAACTGAGCAGATGAAAACATCTCACAGTGAGGTAACAAAGAATGGTTATAAACTTAAAAACCGAGCATAACAACCGAAAACCAACAACAATTCAGCACTCGCAAGTTAAGCAGCATGCAGAAATCGACAGCCGCATAGAAATCACTTAACGCAGCCATCCTGCTGAACTTAAGGCATACACTGGCTCAACACATGCACTTAACTTCCTCATCGCGTGCTAGTCGGATACAGTGTTTTGCATTTTAGGCCGGAACCAAAGAGACGTCAAGACCACTCCAGATCGCACACACCAATTTATTTACCACCATTTTTTCTGCAAACTCATGAGACCGAATTCGAACTCCACACTTAGGAATCATGACGTCTAAGAACGGCTGCGCTCCCAGTACACAAACTTAGCTTTTCTAGTGCGCAATTGACAAATCACGTTGCCGTTTTCATGCCGGAGTAAAAACCTGGGCCGAACCGCACGACAATCAGCAGTCAGAGTAGTGTTAATTTAATGTATCAACTTGATGTCAATAGCTGATAATGTCCACTTTCAATAATCGTTCTCCTGCCTTCATTTCTCTTAACAAGGACGAGTTTATGAACAACTAAGAAAAATAAAGTCCTAATATCAAGTGCGCAAAAATCCAACAAAAAAACATAAGGGAGAAGTAGAAAGAACCATGAAGTAGAGAAGAATAAGTCACAGAGGTTTTGAAGAACAGAGAACATTACAACCCTACGTGTTGCATCCACTCGCTTCCCTTTAGTTCAAGAAACACCCACTATCGAAAACGCGTCTGAATAAACGTCTGATGACTGGTTCACGCAACATGACTTCACCCAACTCCATTACAACAGGTTTACTACAGCCCAGATGCTTCATCATTCAATCGACATTAAAAACTTGTTCACAAAAATGCAAGTGCATTCCCTTGTCAAAAAAGCTCCAACGCTTACCTTAATACCTTGAATTGAGCCAATTATTACAAACCGATAAGGAACCAACAATACATGGTTGACGTCGGGCCCATTTAAAAAGATAAGGACACCAAGTGTGTTACGTTCGTGGGGAAGGTAAACACTTACTCTAGCTACTGCTGGACGGCAGTCATCAAAACATCAGCTGCATCCACGACTCAGCAAAGAGATGAGAAAGAGGTCGAGTAGTTGACGCCCGCAGTTCCACCAAAAAACAGTCTTTTGACTGTTCGTCTCCACCCACGTACTCGCTGCCATGAGACTGTGGTTCGCCGCTTCATGCAAGGAGCGTCGAATGAAGTGCATCCTGTCAATATGGCCGATGATGGGGAGCAGACTCTTTCGACCCTCCAATGACTGCATCGTCCAGAGTAGACGTCCTCATCAACCCCTGCAGCTGAGAAACGGAGAGCGAAGGCCTTTCCAGGACACGAAGAAAGTGCCCTCATGAAGAAATCCTTCCAGCTCTGTTTTAGCATTGACCAACTGCATGAGATCTACCTAGACCGGAATAAAAACCCTCATGATAAATAACTTTAACCTGACAGCAGAGCGGGAATAAAGTGCAAGCTTACGATTTGGCATGTTGAGGCTAAATTATGATGCATCCCTCTAAACCCAACACTAGACTTCATTATTATTTGTTTCTACAATCAATGAAAGGATTCATGAGTTGCAGTAAAACCTGTTTAAGGACGTTGAAAAAGTCGAACTTCTAAGTTCATTCCCAAAAATCCACACGCAAGTGCTTATCCTTACTTTTCATCAAAGTCAGGAACAGGTATCTGGACTTGAACATTGGAAAGGAGGCATCGCGAACCATTTACTTGTAAGCGAACCTTCACGCTTAACTGCTGGAATTAGTAAAAATCTACATTTTTGAATTCGCTGATACGCTAAAGGCCAAATCAAGACACAGGGAACTACATCTTACAATTGTATCATTTGCCAATTCCCCCCAACAGATTTGCCCGTACTTGTGGCATAAAAAACCGCGGTTAAGATATCCCGTCGCAACTTTATGGCTTCCCAAAGCAATTGTCGTAGAACCTCAAACAATACCTTAGAATCCTCTGGAATACTTCGGCAGGTTACTTTATGCACGCAAACGAAGAAATTAGAACCCTCACTCTTTATCTTAATTCGAAAAGAACTTACACCCACCAAAACAAAAGACTTAACCATACCACAACAAGTCATCTACGCCAAGAAGGACATTGTCTACACTAGTATTAGATTAAAGTACACAACAGGATTTGAGCACGCCACCACGGGCAATACAGAAACTATGAATGCAGCAAGCCAAAAATCCCTAACCACACCTTTGCGCCAAGCTATACTTCTGGACATACACAAAGTAAACAAATAAAATAACTTAACAGTGGATACTCACACATCCGCTTCCTTTAAAGCAAAGTGCAGACCACGAACAGCAACCACAATCTTGGCAAATCCAAAATTTTCCTATATGTCGCCGGGTATATGCAAAGGCTATTCGCTATGCAAAAAGCAAACTTTAGTAATAGGTATTGCTATCAAACTTAAGATCACTATAGTACTTATATTCTTTAAAGGTGCTTTTTAGGCCAGAGGCGGAAAAACAATTTGAACCACGTGACGGAGCAGCGTGGAGACTCGCTGGAGCGTGACACTTCCCCGGCCTGAACCCCCACATCTCGCCTAGCTGTGTAATTATCACCCTATATATTAAAGATGTCAAAACATACGCAGACTTCTAATAACAAGGGTGACCAGAAGAAAGAGGAGGAACCCTCCACACTGGTGGCAGCGTTGGCGGACCTTCCTCATTTCAAGGAAGGAATGAATTTTGTACCCCCAGCGGCAGAAGATTCCGCTGATCCTGCACGCTCTCCCCCAAAAGCTGTTCTCCGCAGCGGTTGATGCCGGAGTCTCACCCGACTCCGATCTCGACCAGTGCTGCGAAATTCTGGCCCAGCTCATCATTGACCAACGAGAGGAGTCGCTCGCTAGGGAGTTCTTACTCCGCGAGCAAAAATCGGGCGAAAACGACGAGGACTTCGCGGGAGCACTGCAAATCCTCGCTGAACGGGCTTTCAGGGGCTGCCCACCTAACAAGGTGAGAAGATGGGTGGCTGTCCAGTTCAAAGCCGGCGTTCGTCCTCCGTCTATCGCCGCGAAACTCCAGGCCCTGAAGACCAGCGACCTTAGCCAGCTGGTCGATGCAGCCACGAGGAAACGTCAGGAACTCCTCTTGACTTCGTCGCTCCACACGACCCACCGACGACCAAGTTCCACACGTCCGCGGTGGACCCCTCCGCTCCGTTCCGCAAAAGCAGGTGAGCAGCATTATTCCCTATCCTGCTTATCATCCCGTGGTTCTCTTCCATTTATGCGAGTCTCTGGCAAGCTAGAGGGACGCCTTTGCAGTTTCCTCCTTGACTCAGGCGCAGCAAAGTCATTAGTGAATCCTCAAGCGTTCCCAGATCCCCACAATAAATTTCGCACGGGTCCTCTCTTCACAAAACTTCTCTCAGCAGAGGGGAGAAAGATGAAAGTAAAAGGAGAGGCGTTACTAAAAGTGTGGACGAAAACGTAGCGAGTCCCATTTATTATATGCTTCGAGTTGATTTGGGACGCTATACTCGGTGTGCACGCCCTTTGTAACACCAAGGCGGTCCTGAATTTTGCAGAAGGGACATTCGTGACCCCGCGGCATAAGGAAACAACCCCAGTCAGATCTCCGCCCAAATAGGACGCTGACGCAATCTGTAGCGCCCTCTTCAAAGCTGCGGGCATCCCGATCAACAACTTGGATGAGCTTTGCTCCCAGCTAACGCACATCACCGATGGCGAGAGAAAGGAGCTACGCTCATGGATTAGCAAGTATCCGAGCATATTCTCATGGCAAGGAGCAAAACTCGGACGAACAAGCATGGTCACTATTGACACTGGCGAGGCCAGGCCCATTTGGCAACCACCCAGACGTATACCTCCGCCCCTCCAGGACGAAGTGAACCGTCTGGTGGAAGAGATTATCAAGGACGAAGTTATCAAACCATCCAAGTCACCATGGGCTTCTCCAATCGCACTAGTAAAGAAAAGTGACGGCAGTCTACGGCTGTGCATCGATCACAGGAAGTTAAACGCCGTAACTAAGAAGGACGCCTTTCCCTTACCTCATATCAACGACTCCTTGGATGCTCTACATGGATCAAAGTGGTTCACCACACTAGACTTAAAATCTGGATACTGGCAAGTAGAAGTGGCAGAAAAAGATAGAGAGAAGACGGCTTTCATAGTACCCAACGGACTTTATGAATTCCAAACCATGCCGTTTGGACTCTGCAACGCCGCAGCCACTTTCCAGCGCCTGATGCAGACAGCATTGATTGGGCTTTTTCCGAAACATTGCATAATCTACCTCGATGACGTCCTCGTTTACGGTAGAGACATCCGCGAGCATAACGCCAATCTCAAAATAGTCCTGGACCGTCAGTCAACTTTCTGGGGCACACAGTCTCGTCAAACGGGATGGCAGTCACTGAAGATCGCACAAAACAAGTGAGAACCTGGCCAACACCAACTCATCAGACTGAACTTCGCAGCTTCATTGGTTTGGCGAACTACTATAGGCGCTTCGTTAAAGGCTTTGTCAAGATTGCTAGTCCTCTACACAAGCTAACCGAGAAGCAGGCAGAAAGAAATTTCAAGTGGGAGAATGAACATGATGGAGCCTTCAAAGAACTAGAGCAAATGCTCTGCTCCGCTCCGATTTCGAGACCGACGCCCCTCCCTTTGTACTAGACACGGACACGCCAGTGACGTGGCCGTGGGCGGTGTACTGTCGCAGAGACAAAGAAGGTAGGGAACACGTCATTGCCTACGCTAGTGCCAGACTAAACAAAACAAATGAGACAGAAGAGTGCAACAGAACGTGAACTTTCGCGGCACTTCAAGCACTACCTGATGGCGAAACGGCTCATAGTGAGAACAGACCGTCGGGCGCTGACCTGGTTGAAAACAATGAAGGATACCGACCGTTCGGTTGCACGCTTGTACGAGGAACTGCAGCAATAAGCAGGATAAGGAATAGTGCTGCTCACCTGCTTTTGTGGTACGGGGTGGAGGAGTCCACCGCGGACGTGTGGAACTCCGTCGTCGGTGGGACATGTAGAGCGGCGAAGTCAGGAGAAGTTCCTGACGTTTCCAAGTTGCTGCATCGACCAGCTGGCTGAGATCGCTGGTCTTCATGGCCTGGAGTTTCGCGGCGATGGACGGAGGTCGGACGCCGGCTTTGAATTGGACAGCCGCCCATCTTTTCACCTTGTTAGGTGGGCAGCCTCTGAAAGCCCGTTCGGCGAAGATTTGCAGGACTCCCGTGTATTCCTCGTCGTTTCCGCCTGATTTTTGGTCGCGGAGAAAGAACTCCCCAGCTAGCGACTCCTCTTGTTGGTCAATAACGAGCTGGGCCAGTATCTCGCAGCACTGAGGGTACAAGCGGACGTTAAACCTAACGCTCTCGCGAGTCCCTACGCCGCACCGCCGCGAGGTTCAAATCGTTTTCCCGCCTCTGGCCTACAAAGCACATTTAAAAAATATATAAGTATTGCAGTTTCATGGTTAGTCCATGGCCCTTTGCAAGGGGCTATTTGCTATTCGTCTAATTTCTCGTGTGGATTGGTCAGGTACTTCGGAGACTGGTATTACTATTCGCATTAAATAGTTTGTTATTTTTACCGCGCTGTCTTTTTATTATTTATTTGTAGGGCCTGATTTGTGGAAGAAGTTGAGAGTCCACTAAGTTGGTTTATTATTACGTTCAGTCGTTTTGGGAAGCATTTATTTATATAAATGTACTCACTTATTCGATTCTGTACACGCCTATTCGCCAAGTTGTTTGCGAAGGAGAATATTAAGTTACTGTTTGATATAATGCGAAATCGCAGTAACTTCTTATACTGCAAAGTGGTTTAAGCGATTAATTAGGATTGTTGCGGTAGTATTTACAATGGTCTGTTTTTTACTAACAGTAAATTTTGACAACTGTAGCACAATTTGCTGAATGTAGTCGGAGATGTGTCTGGCATTTGGCTTTTCTTCTTGTCAAGGACATTGGAGGCTCTGAATTCGACGGAAGTTTGCTTTCCTCGGTGGGGCGTTTGTCGCAACTGTGGAGTCACTATCGACTAACACCAAATATGGATCTCGCCTTTTTCATTACTTCGAACGTTGCCCAAGTGAGAATGAATCTCAATTTACGACTTGTTATCATTCCCTTTTATGCGTTAATGTTTTAATTTAAGCGTTTTTGATCAGTATTTTGCTTTTGCCCTAGATCGCCAAATCTTTTTATGATTGGTGCATAGCAAAAGGTGAATTGCGCTTGGACACTTCGCATTGGAATTCCTCATTAAGATCTACACCACTGGTTGGAACCTGAGTCACCAGGTGTGTTGACCCTTCCTTAATACAGCGCATTTGCAAGATATAAGTACGCACTTGGCATGCCTCGGTGTCGGATTCTGATCCAGACACAAAGGACTGGGGTCTAGGGGACATGAAATTGCTTGCCCGAAGGGCTGTAGCTTTAGATTCCTAAGCACATTTTTAATTGGGGTGGTTTTAATGGGGCGTTGACAGGGTAATTTGAAACGAGTTATAGGCAATGCACTTGTAAAACCGTAACTTATCCTATTGAATGTCAGGCCATGCGTGGCAAGTTGGCAAACACAAAGTGATTGAACAGATGTGTATAGATGTGGTGCTTTCATTTCTTTATCGCAGATTATTAGAGGCTGCGACGGGGATGGAACTACTGGTCCATTGTTTTTGGCTCCTACAAGTTTGGCGTAATTGGACAGGTATTGACGAGGTAGGATGTGGTGGTGAAGCGAGTGCATATGCTGCAGGTGAACAGACATGGAGAATGGAACAAAATGAATGTGACGCGAAGAAGAATGAAGAACCAACCAGCTGGTAAGATGTTTTGCTATCTGACAAAACATTGAGTAGATTCAGTAAAATTTTCCCCTGCCTACAATATTTTAGCTCATCCCATGTTTAGTTCCACATTTTTGGGATTCGTTTGTTTGATTTGCAACGGTCGGCGAGGAGCATAGTGCCGAGGTAGCACAAGAATTTGAGTCATTACATACTCGTGATGCAGGTGGTGGTGGATGGGTGGGTGCGCCAGTAGATTTCTGACTGTTTGGTCGGAATTGCAGTCCTGAGATTGCTAATTAAACGGGAATGGACTTTTTCGCAGACTGAAATGCACTTGGTATTGGACAATGTGACCTTAATATGCGGTGTCGTCGGTTGACGGGGTTCACTGGTAGATTGCACCTTGCACGGTATCGAGCGGACGTGGGAAGTCTGTCATGGCGAATAGTTGTTGGTGTCTGTCTGTTTCAAAGGAAAAGTGGATCGCCACCTCCACTGCCCAGGTGTTTTGGTGGTTGCGTGTGGATGGAATTGTGGTATGGGAGACGTATGAGAAGGTGAAGGGGGGGATGAGTGGACGTGTTGGGTTTATCAGTGCGCGCTGTGATGTGATTGCATGGAAGTGAAGTAATGAGTGTTTGTTATTTACCGTTTGGGAGTTGATGGCGAGGAGTATATGGTGGATGTGAGGCAGGACATTAGGATTGCGGCATGCATGAGATGCAGGTGGTGACTAGATGTGCCAGTGGATTCTTTACGAGTAGCAGTTTTTATAATGTTGACTGTCTAGTGTAGTGTAGGCTCACGATTGTTCCATAGCGGAAGTGTGAGTGTTTTGCAGACAGTCAGCGTTGGAGTTGAAGTTGTCTGGGGTGGTGCGTGGCTGCTCTTGATGTGATTGCGTTTGTGATGGGACGGGAGATCGGTGTGTGTGGGGTGGCAATTTGCACTGAGGTAAATTGCAAGCCCATGTACTCCTTCCCACTGGCCATAGGGAGTCAGGCGAAGCCCGTCTGCACTGACTACGCTGCTGGTGCTCATCCTTCTATGGCTCTCGAGTGCAGGTGCTCTACCACTGTGATGGAACGCGTAGACGAGATGTCACTCAATAGCACATTGACTTGTTTCGACAGTGTCGCTTGGCGTAATATTCGACCTTCCATGTTTTGCAGCGCCTTTTTAATTGGGGTGCTGTTGGCTTTTTTGGTGTGCTCATTGATTTGATGAGATTGTAGGGATGGTGGATGATGATGGGTCGCTTTCCAACTACATCGCAGACTCATCAGACTGCCAACAACACCCATCTTCGGCGTCGGTGGCAATAACAAGGGGGAATATGAATGTCGTCGTCGACGGCTGTGGGGTCGCAGTTTTTCGATCAATTGAAAATACGGAAAGTTACCTTCTTCAGTGTGGATGAGGTCTTATGAGCGATGAGTGCGGCGTGAGTGCCACTCGAGAGCGAAACAAGGGCGAACCTGTAACTTGGTAAGCATGTTACATAAGTCGATCAGATGCTATCATCTTCTCACAATGATTGGTTTTGTTCGTTTGTTAAAGCTAAGATGTTTAGATGCTGTCGCTTTTGCCACTATGACATGAGGTGATGCCGATATGAAGTAGGTGTGGAGCGATTGGGAGTGTAGTTATGATGCTTTGATGTTTACGCATTGTTATCTGTACGACCCATTGTCATATTCGACACGAGCTGTCGACGCGTATCCAGGGTGTGTTTTTAATGACGCCCACATGTGGGCGTTGCAGTGAGTGGGACGACCACCTATTGCCCGAGTGTGATTAATTAATACGAGAAGCGGCGATCTGTCACTTGATGGTATCGAGTGTACTTCCGCTGTCTGAGACATGTAGTTTCACTTGCCTTTGCATGCTTGCAATGTGACAGTGGATTTTAGACAGGTAGCCATATCAGAGCTTAATTACTGTGACTATAGTTGTTGTGATGCCGCATCGTTGACAGGAGTTTAACTAATCGCTTTTAGATCAATGTTTTCTCTACTGATGATGAAAATGCGTGATGGTTGGCGAATTTTCTCCCTATCCCATACGGGATTGGCTTGCAGCATGGGAGACGAGGAGACTGACGACGCAGTTAGTCATACCGAGGAGAGCACGGAGGATGGCGCTAGACAAGGCAAGGTGGTCTATGTTATGCGTTGGTGGAATGTTGACTGACGGATTTTGGTGATGAGGTCACTTAACTGCGTCATTGTCGTACCTTTTGAGAGTGGTATGTTGAATGCACGCGTATATATTCAACCCGAGTATGATGTTCCCTTGCGCCTTCAGGGGGAAGGGAAATGGTGAGAAGACTGCAGTACGTATGTATGAATTGGTGATAGAGATGCTCTATTGTGGATTGAAGGTTCACTAGCTGTGACCCATTTGCATGACTATGTGACAGGTGCGGCATACTTTGCTTCAGGAGGTGTAAAACTGCTCTTGCTTTGTTGGGTCGCAGTTAATTGTTGGCTGCACAGGTGATGGGCGCATGTTGAAGTAGATTGCCTACTGTTGGATGTGTCATGAGTCTTTAGAAGGCGTGGCATGCAGTCACTTAGCCCTAAGAATGGCCTTAGAAGGTGCAGAATGTGTAACTGGTGGGTGGTTGGGTAGGTGAGTGAGAGGCGGAATGGGATGTTTGTGAAAAGAAGAGGACGAGACAATCCCAACCACTTTGTGCAGAGGCATGTATGCCAAGTAGGCGGGAATGAGGGAAGGCTGCATACTGCTTGATTAATGTCGTAACACCATCCCCTCTGCAGAGCGGCTCGAAATGTGGCGATGTTGTCATTTCAGCACACGGTTCCCTTAAGCCAACGTGGTAGCTAGTACCACTAATGGAGTTGAATTATATGCTGGCAGAACTAACCGGATGGAATAGCGATTATGGTGGGGGAGCTGTTTGTTGAACGCCTTTCGATAACATCTGTTGGTGTGTCTGCAGTCCTTTGTATCCTTTGCCTTTGCCCAAATCTATGTTGGTCTGCTGGCCTTTCACCTGCCGTGCTGGCATGGCATTGATACTTCCCTGCACTCGTCGACATTGGTCTTTGAACAAAGTGGTGCTGACAGTTGCACATTGTGATACAAGCATGTGGCAGAAATATCAAGTCAGAAATAACCTGGAACGCACTTTCATAAAGGTCAGACTTGTCAGGATGAAAGTGAAGTGAAGGCACCAGCTATGTGAGCAATAATTAATTCTCGGAGTCCAAGCTTTGTAGCAGCAAGACTAACGGACAGTGTTGTTTAAAAATTAGCTTCACTATTTGTGTGTGGTTGAGTTTTGGGCAAATTACTTCTAAAATAGATACGTGGCGTTGCATTGCTGTGGGATCTGGGGGCATGTAAATGTGGACTACGGGGCTTAAGGAAAACCATCTAGTTCAAGCATCTCAAGAATGCGTTGGTGTTGCTTCGCAGTGCTTCAGAGTGGAGAGCTTTTGCCTTGCAAGGCGAGGACAGCAAAGACCTTGAGAACATCACAATACCACGCCGATGGGTCGCGACAGCAACGGAAATGTAGTTATTAAAAAGGAAACAAGTCTCAGGAATAAGGATGCTAGAAAACCACAATAAATTCTTCGTTGTGGAATAAAACTAGGAAGCGGTTTGGGCAATTTTAATGTGGGCAATAAATCTGAGATGCTGTAGAGTAATCAGAATGTCGTAGATACGGAGTGGAGGAATAAGGAAAGTGGAAATTGTAGAAGGGATGTAGTCACTACCATGTCCAGAGATTGCATTTTCCTACCCGGGCCCGAGACGTGTGATCCCTGTGGAGTAGTAGAGCTTGCACAATGGCAAACGCTATTGTGGCAGACAACTTGGCGGTTGCCACCATTGAAGCAGTCATTAGCATTACACTGCGTCAAGTCACAAAAGTCCTCACTAAGAGAAGGAACCTGGAGAGTTTAATTTATTATGTGCCCTAAGTTAGTTTGGGATGCGATACTTGGCATTGACTTCCTTCGTAGCACCAAGGCGGTCTTGAATTTCGCAGAAGGCACATTTGTGAACAAACAGTAAAAGAAAACAACCCCAGTCAGATCTCCTCCAAATTAGGGTGCAGACGAAATCTGTAGTGCCCTTTTCGAGACTGTGGGCATTCCCATCAACAACTCAGATGAGCTTTGCTCCCAGATGACGTAGATCACCGATAGCAAGAGAAAGGAGCCGCGCTCATCGCTTAGCAAGTATTCGAACATATTCTCATGGCAAGGAACGAAACTCGGACGAACAATTGTCGTCAAACGCACCACTAGCACCGGCAAATCTAGACTCATTTGGCGACCACCCAGACGCATATCGCCGCCCCTCCTGGAAGAAGTAAACCTTCCGGTGGAAGAGATGATCAAGGATGAAGTTATAAAACCATCCGACTCACCATGGGTTTCTCCAATCGCACTGGTAAAGAAAAGCGACGGTAGTCTACGGCTGTGTGTCGATTACCGGAAGTCAAATACCGTAACTAAGACGCTTTTTCATTACCTCCCCCCCCCCCCCCCCCATGGATCAAAGTGGTTCTCTACACTGGACTTAAAATCCGGATACTAGCAAGTAGCGGAAAAAGACAGAGAGAAGACGGATTTTATAGTGCTCAACGGGCTTTACAAATCGTAGGCAATGCCTTTCTGGACTGTATAACGCTGCAGCTACTTTTCGGAGCCTGATGCAGACAGTACAAATTAGGCTTTTTCCAAAATTTTGCACAATCTACCTTGATGACATCATTGTTTTCGGTAGAGACATTCGCGAGCACAACGCAAATCTTAATCTAGTGCTAAATGGTCTGTAGGATGCGGCATTGACCTTGAATCCAAAGAAGTGCCATTTTCACGGCGTTCAGTCACCATCTTGGGACATAGTCTCGTCAGATGGGATACGGTCACCTAAGTGAGAGCATGGCCAACACCAACCGATCAGATGGAACTCCGCAGCTTCCTCGGTTTGACAAACTACTACAGGCCTTTGATTAAAGGCTTTGCCAAGATCGCCGGTCTCCTGCACAACCTAACCGAGAAGCAGGTGAAAAATAATTCCGATCGGGAGAACAAACATGACGAAGTCTTCGAAGAACTAAAGCAAACGCTCTGCTCCGTTCTGATTCTGGCTTGACCAAACTATGAGACCGACGCACCACCCTTTGTACTGGACACGGACGCCAGTGACGTGGCCGTGGGCGATGTACTTTCGCAAAGAGACAAAGAAGGCAGTGAACACGTCATCGCCTACGCTAGTGACAGACCCAACAAAAAAGTGAGACAGAGGGGTGCAACAGAACGTGAACTTTTCGCCATCTACACAATGATGCGACACTTCAAGCGCTGCCTGATAGCGAGACGGATCAGAGTGAGAACAGACCTTTTGACGCTGACCTGGTTAAAGACAAAGAAGGCGATCGACCGTTAGGGTTGCACGCTGGTACGAGGAACTGCAACGGTATGACTTTACAGTGCAATACAGAAAAGAAAATAAGAATAGCAACGCAGACCCATTGTCCGGCAGACCTCTCTCAGCAGAAGGGAATAGCGGTGTAGTGGAAACGCTATTTTTGAGAGATCCTACTGAACATCAGTGGAGGAAAATGCAGAATACTGGTCCTGACAGGGCTCTGGTGTAAGAGTAGTTTCTCGCATCCCCATAT
The DNA here is from genome assembly GCA_036345935.2 of Taenia hydatigena. Lineage (NCBI taxonomy): Eukaryota > Metazoa > Platyhelminthes > Cestoda > Cyclophyllidea > Taeniidae > Taenia > Taenia hydatigena. Next base: position 12,939,086 of record JADWOT020000002.1, on the reverse strand, counting down.
AAGCCTACTGCGGAAGAGACAAACTTGTCCAGAAGACAGCCAGACAGATATGGCAACAGTAGTTCAGACTCTCCCTGGAAGATGAGGTTTCATGGTACCAAGAAGACGCCACGTTCGCCCAAGCGTCTAGTTGTTCCAGGTTCTTTGATACAAACAGTCCTTTAAGAATTGCACGAGCAATTGGGTCATAAAGGCGAGTAAAAGATTGTGGAGACCTTGAGCAAACGATGCTGGCAGCCCTCTCTCCCCAGACGTGGTAGACGTCAACCGAACCTGCATCGCTTACAGCAGCTTCAAGAAGCCTCACTCCACAGCGATTGCACCTTTGCAACCCATGTCTCTGGGTCCCTTGGGCGGAGAGTGGGTATAGACATTATAGGTCCTCTGCCACTTACCAAGAAGGAAAACAGATATATTCTTGTTATGGTTGACTACTTCACGAAAGTGACCGAAGTGGAACTCATGAAGTCGCAAGACGCCGAAATGTTCGCGTCAATCTACTTCAATCATTGGATCCGTCAGCATGGAGTACCTAAATCAGCCCATGGTGATCAAGGTCCTAATTTCGAAAGCCGACTCTTAACTGAACGATGCAGAACTCCCAGAATCGCAAGGACGCGCTCGACGCCTGGGGATCCGTAGGACAACGGGCAGGTAGAAGGAATGAATCCGCATCCTAATAGGACTACTAAAGGCTTTGACCAAGGGGACATGGCCTGACGATTGGGATTTGGGCCTAAGACGCGCTCTTCTCGCGTGTAGGTCTACAGTTCACGCATCAGCTAGTGTCTCCCCGTTCAAGATGCTCATAGGCCGCTAATTGAGCTTCTTCTCCGTAAGGAAGTGGCATACAACAGTGCCTTGAAGTGCGTACCAAGTCCAAAAGGAAGGTTAAAAAGACGTTTAATTTTGCCTAGCGACACCCGCAAATGACTCATAGCAGACAAGAAGAATACTTTAGAATTTCCAGTGCTTAAATATCAACAATTACGTCAAACATAAGAAGCATAATAATGTGTTATTTGCAAACCAAATTTTTTTAGTCTAGTCCTGGAGATTTTGTTTTACGTTGTGGATTAATATTCACGTTGTATCTTCGTGTGTCATCTGTTAGTACTCGCAAATCCGTAGCCAGCAGCGGTGAGTGCGTATTTATTTTTAATGCTGATTATTAATCCATGTCTCGTTTCCTTCCCATTTTGTGTCTTCTAAGTTGAAGTTTTGTAACATGTGTTTCTGGCTGAATGTTGCGGACTGGACTTAGTGGCTGTGCACTTATTTTTGTGCTTGATGTAAATTAAGGTTTGCACCTCCTTTTGGGTAGTGGATTTAATGCATAAGACGGCAGATTTTGTCAGTGTGAAATCTGTGCGCCATTTTTGGGTATTAAGGAGTACGATGAATACCTTCCCTACTATTTTGACCTGGTGATTTAGACCAAGTGATTAATTGTGCCGCTTTCCCATCTCGTTGGATTACTTGTTTGCCGAAAATAGGTCGCAACTGTGGTGATTTTGGAGAGTCTGTGCATGAGCATAGAGATAACGACTCATTACTAGTTATGCAGTGTACGGGTGACTTGTGAATGAAATACCTAGATTTGGAAATGCGGCTGTTCTAGCACTGCTTGGCCCACTCTATACTTTTGGCCTTGGTAGTTTTTGGCATTATCTATGGTTGTCGATCTGCTACTGAGCCTACTCAGTGCTTTCAGTCCATACATTCACTTATGATTTGTTCGCCTAAGGTTTGATTCGCGCAAAGTACCGCCGGATGTAAAAAATGACTCATGTGCCACGAGGTTTGGTGGAGGTAACTTATTTTTGAGATGAACCTAACATGCTAACAAATAGAGGATTTTTGACTGCCATAGCCCAGTTCCAAGCGTGACCACGCCGTTACCATTTACCTTGAGTTGGACGTTGTGCTGGACCAGGCAGGTGGGCCAATAGTGTCTTGCAGTCTTGTTTAGCATGCCGTTACAGGGTGTTGAGGATTGTCGCGGATCTCTGATGTTGTTTAATTCTGGATAACAGACAAATATGCTTTGAATTTCTCTGTTTCCATTTGTCTTCAGTAAATTGAAGGAGCTGCCTATTCAGGAAATATAAACATCCACACTTATGCCAGTGCATTAGGATATACACAAATTTTTTGTATTGGAACAGGCCAATCATACGCGCTTGGTGTTGAAAGGCTTTGGGCAACTGTGAGGGCGTTAGAACCGGACCTCTCCGTCCTGGCGCAAAATTAGTGAGGCCTGAAGCCCTGTCTTGAGGGAAAGGGTTAGATTATTTTGTTTTGAGTGAGTTACTGAGCCTTGTTGACGACATTAAATTAAGTTCGTGTCAATCATCGTGCCAAAATGCGTAAGTGGAAAAGTGAGTCGTTACTTTTCCTGCAGCCGAGTCAACGTTGGGACCATTGTTATTGGTGTCGTTCACAATTTACCGCACATCATCCCGTTTGCATTTCCGTGATGCACATCGAGGACTTTGCACAATGGTACTATTTGATTACAAAGCTGGTTTTTATCAATCAAGCTTGTAAGAACTTAGTGAATGTGGGAAGTTAGTGGGATAGAAACCCAATGGACGCTGCCGTGTCATTTGTGTCGTGGGTTAAACACGGTAAAGTGGGAGTGAGTGAGTAAGTGAGGAGTTGAAATGGAATGATCGCCTAGTTGGTTCGTTTTATTTTGGGCGGGTTGGTCTCATCCCTATCATGCCAATTGTCGACCCCACTTGTGGGTTACTTTCGACCAAGTAACGAAGTGAGTCTAGGTAAAGGCGAATGACGAAGTCGACCGTAATCTCGTTGACTTGAGTGGGTCCATGTGTTCGCTTACGTCAATTATCCAAGCATTTGTTTGGCAGGTGCTGAAGTAGAATGTAGAATTTCCGGTATATCTGGGTTCGAAGTGGAATCGAGTAGAGCTATCTATGTGATGGTGTTCATGGTTAGGATTAATGCAAGAGATGGGGTTTCTTATGGTCAGCCTGAAAGAATGCGTGCTTCACGTTCATTTGTACGGCTGCTTTATCCTCGATCGAATTCGTACGTGCTGGAGGCAAAAGAGAGCGCATTAAAGGCAAGTGTTCTGATTGAGAGAATCATGTGGGAGAGAAGTGTTTGCAATTAATCTGAGAAAAGGTTAATTGAGACATCCACTTGTGCGCCTTTGAATACGTTCTGCTCACATACGACTTGAATGGTTGTGAATTCGAGTATTTTGTGACCATTTCCTGAGGCCATTTGAGAGTTAACCGTCAGTCCACTTTTTCACCTCTGTCCGAATTAAGTGAGTAGTTATTTTTGCGTGATCTGAGAACCAAACTGTCGAGTCGCTCATTATTTGAGCACAACGCTAGCCGTTAAATGTTTGAGCAATATGCTATTGTATTATCCCCGAACCAGCAATTTTTTAATGTGCAGGCCAGCGTAAATAAATCACGCTCCTGATGGATTAGTTCGTGAAACTAATGGGTGGAAGGGTAGGGCGGCTTGCGATGTGAGTGACACACTCATGGCTAGCCCATGAAAGCTGCATTATTTTTCTCACTCACTCGCGGATTTGAATCTTTTCATTGACAAAACCGACTTTTGGGCAACGAAGCGCCTACTGGAAATAAGCGGTCACAAAGGGAAGATTGGACGCTACTAAGGCAAACAGGGTGCACACTCTCCTCGAAGACTAATTTTTGTATCTAAATCTTGAAATTTCGGAACATGTTTTGCAATCCGAAGCACTGGATGCTTGAGCGATAAAAGTGATAGAAATAATCGCAGATTGGGACACTCCACAACATCTTCCATAGAATACGCAATATTTTGAGGAAAATGGCGAGTTTGCTTACTGTTTAAGCCGTATATATGCGTGACTGCATATTGGGACAGGGAGTAAACACAAGTGGTAGTCAAAAGTGGAAGCATGAAACGGTTGCATCTGAGATGAGTGAATTATCTGTTGCTTAATGCGTATCATGTCCATAGCTAGAAGCACATTGTCGAGCAGGTGTGAATAGATCCGAAGCGAGAAGAGAGTTAGGACTTTTGATGAGTTCTTGTTGTGTTGTCACTTTGGCCCATTGGATTGACAGATAAGGTATATTTATGCAGCTGGTAGTAGGATTCATTTTAATTCAACCCCTCATCACAGTGTCGCATCCTACCTGCTTCAAAAATATTTCGCAGCTCGTTATTTCGTTTACGCAATGTTTCCTTGCGTGGTGAATAAGCCCAATTGGTTTCTCAACAAGTAGTAAATCTATGGCGCAACGACCACCAGGGGAATGGTTTGTTGTCAAATGAAGTAATTGTCGATATTCAATGAGATGCAACAGCACTGATGTTATTGTTGGTACAAGTTGACGTAGCGCAGATTGTGATGTTGAATTATTGCTTGCCTCATAGTTATACGAGGAAGAAGTGTGCAGACGTTGTGGGCACGTGACTTTGAAACTGGACGATTCGGAAAGGACCGATGTTCTAGCCTCAAAGCGTGACTTTTTGGATCGTTGCCATGCAAATCGCCTATGCTAGCACCTTTCAGTAATGGTGAGTTACAGTAGCCTTCAATTGTTTTCCGCATATCCCAATTGTCATTTCTAGCATTAAACTCGTTCATTTGTTTAGCTGTTTGTCTCGTACGAAGTTTTGCTAATGCCATTTCCATTCCCAGTCATGATTGTGCACTTTCTTGATGCTTCTGGCAGAAGATAGTTCGCAGCGTAAAATCACCGATCTTCGACCTGAATTGGCGTTGCGAATTTGTGGATTTCTTGATGTGCCGGATTTGGTGAATGTATGCGGGAGCATTCCAAGTTGGAGGTGGATCCTCTCAACATGCCCATTCCCCACCCTCATCTATAATCACATTAATCGGTGGAGTTGGTTAGACAAACGTCTTTGCCAGCTACTCTTCCCACAGTCCTCACTTACCTCTTTTCAAAACGCTACTGAATCCATTCGATATCAGAAGGCGCAAAGTGACTCTTATGAGCGTTTCATGTCGGCGCCTGCTCGTGGCAAAGCCCCGAAAACTGCACACTTCAGCATTTTACCAGATCATAAGGTAAGAGCGATGTTGGAGGGGGAATTCGCACTGCGGATGGAAGCATCCAACATCCCACTATTCGGTTACCTTTCGATGATCAAGTACCGATCTCACACGCGCATTGTCGGTATGCATGGCTGCATTTTTTCTGTTCATTCGGCTGAAAGAGGTAAGAGTTTTATCTTTAGAGAGGCAACGTTTGCAGGAGAACGAGATAGACATGACTGCTGTGACTGCATAATCTATTTGGCGGATGCTTCGCGCCTCCTGAGGGATGATTTTGCATCCACCTTGGAATCTCTTGCACCTCATCAAACATTGTCGATTGTGGTGATTATAAATGCGGAGGAAGATGAGTCAAGTGAGATCGATAGTCTGGCGCGATTCATTCAGAGCCTTGGTGGCTTGGACGGCTCTCCGCTGGCTACTGTGCAGACGAATTGGCGATTGTGGTGCATTAAGCGCCATGGAGGGAACTTTACCAACTGGTCAGATTTGTTGGAGTGGAGCTTTTACGACGTGATGTGCAAAAGACTTGAGAGTGTTCAGAAGCACGACTGTGTGGCAGGCGAGAGACAAATCGTGTGATTGTATTCTTTGTGTATTTAATGTAGATGATGTCTTTGTTTGTTTCCATTACTTATTTTGTGTGGTGTGATTGAGGCATGGAATGACTTGTTGGAATGCATTGCAGTCGTTGAGTTGCTACGCTGCTTTTGCTGAGTGGCTGGATAAGTAAGTGCAGACCTTTGTAGTACTACGCTAAATGCTGTAGTGATAGAGGGTGCATCGGGTCGGTAAATGAATGAACAGATGAATCAGTTAAGGTGGAACAACTTGAAATAAGACATTTGTGAATGCCCTCTAAAATGCTCTTATTTTTGTCACTTCGAAGCCCGGGACTGTAGAAAGGGAATGGGACTTAGGAAGATGACAACCACAATCAGGCCATTGCTCCATCGAAAGTGAAATTATTGTGCTGTTTAGTTAGGACTGTTGGGAGGGAGCCGCGGAATTGCCTGGTTGCGAGCTGGCCTTGTCGTCGATTTGCATTGGTACCTTCCGCAAGTTATGGGAAGAGGGAGGACCTCAGCACCATTTGCCACGTTTTCTTCCTACAATGTCGAGCTAAGGAACTGTATTTTAAAGTGTGGAATCATAAAAGGTCACATGGAAAAGAGCATCACAGGAAGAAGGTGCATTTCTTTTTGACGAATTTTGACCACCTCCATGCCTTAGTTGCTAGGCCTCACAGGAAACCACTTAAGCAAGCACTGCAGGGATGAATAGAATATGCCACGATCCAAAGTGAGGTTCAACTGTTTGGAAGTCATCGCTGTTTGGCATGCTAAAGAAAGAGAGGAAAGAAGTAAGATGGAGGCAGTCCAGTGAACCTAACATGGGATACTTCGTGCTGACAGGTGTCAGCATTGTTGGAGGTGGTGGTCGTAAGAGGTCTCATCAGTGCGGTCGACTTTCAATTTGACAATGAAGCCTGCATCCACCCTTCGCAGGCATTTAATTGATGGACACCGAGAGGAACGAAGCAGTATTTACAACGTCTACTTCAGTCCAACTTTCTTTTCGATGGGAGAAATAGCACATCAGACTGTGCTGACATCACTTGTCGAATCGTGGAGTCGGTTCTCTATCTCATGGGATGGAAATGTGGTTGTCTCATGCTCTGCATGAATATTATCGAAGTAATACAAAGTGAATTGTTTGTAGTACGCCATCTATCAGGAAGGCAGCTTTGTGTGGATGCGCATGTGCCTGATCAGAGTTTGGCAAGGCCCATCCTTACTGCTTGCACAAAATAATGGCAAAATGATAGGTGGCACTTGGTGCTAATTTTACAGCATTTTTTATCTGCCGTTGTGAGAAGTGGAGCATACAGTAATGTAAGCGCGCATTACAAAATTATCCACAAATTGTGAAATTGTTACAGCATTCCATAAGCTGCTGCGCCAAGTCTAACATGCAGGATTTAGATTAGAATCCGTGGAAGGCAATGCAATGCTTTAGAAGCTAAATTAAATCCGCCTTTGATTACGCACATCCCTTAGTCGCCACGGCTTAGCCTTCAGGTCACGCAAGTAGCCTCTTAGCCGCCTGAACGCTGGTGCCGCATTCGCCGCGATGCAGACATGTGACCCCGCTACGACCACGGGAATACCTTGTGGTGCTAATTGCAAACCAACCTTATCCTAAAAGACAGCTACTGTAAGTCCTAATGTTGGAGGCCAAATTTTAGCCAGAGATCAGAGAGACATCTGTCCCTGATGGGTAAATCTGTTAAGACTACAAGCAGAAGGTTGATAGTAACGTCTGCTCTTCATCAATGACCACATTTCCGCGTTCGGTAGGATTGCTATTCACGAAAGGAGAACTGCATAACGCAGATGTGTACGGTGCGTCCATCAGTGAAGACGTCAATCAAGTGATTGCCTGACATCGCCTCCATCTCCTCATTGCCTCTACTCAACACAGCTAGGCAATATGGCTGGGCAGCACGGAAATTGGGGCAAGCTGGTTAGGATGAACAGACGCAAAACGTTACCTACAAGAGACAATTTGGACCCCACCTTTATTCACATAGCCCTACTTTTAAGTTACTGTGCCCTCCGACCATGCCATAAAGTGGAATCAGAAAGGACTTAATGAAATCGGGTTGTCAAAAGAACCCTGACTATTAGTCACAGAAAGTGCCGCATTTTGTGCTGGATTAGATAGCATTAATGGTCCCCGAAAGCGAAGTCAGTGCATGACGCCGTCACTTGAGACAGTGTCACATTCTCAAGGAGGAAAGTAGATCGGTAGTGCTTGCGTCTGAGGCACGAATGCACATTCGTGTTGACGCTGCTTTACCCAGAACAATTAATCGGTACGCTTGAGACAACCGATTGTGCTGATTGTGGTGGGTGAAAAGGAGTTAGTGTGTTGGTATGATGTGGAAGCGCCCTGATAACCTGTGCACCAACTTAGGCTTGCAGCGGTTGGAAAGTTAGTAATGACTCAGTCTCGACTGACCTCACTGTGCTACGTGTTCACACACAAAACCAGAGGCTCACCACGAGTGCGGTGTCCTGAATGTGAAGTTTATGGGGCCAAACCCACCCGCCTGCTGCAGATCTCTGCAGACCCCCACGGGCAGGTAGACTGTCCTTGTGATTATTTTTATCTAATTCATGAAACCTCCAATTATAGGAAATCGCAGAAGAGGAGGATGATTTGTCGGGTGTACGGTCTGCCGTATCATCAGCAGCAATGACACCGCCGATCATAATGAGAGCAGTTAACGTCAAGCAAAAAATCATTCAAATCTAACTGTCCTAAAGGAATGGCATTTTCGCACAAAATAATTGATGAATACATGTTTCTTCAAAAATAACATAGACATTCGAAACCCAAGTGCCAACAGTAAGCACAAGAATCTGCCTATCGATGAATGCTATGCCTATGATAAAATATTACGGAGAGTTGTCCCCAAAATTTGGTTACTCTTATCATCTAAATAACTATGCTTGACACGCGGAAATGATTGAAACTACTAGCGTGGCCTGCAGGCCAGCCCATCGACGAAGGCACAAACACCATCCAAGTGACCGTAGACGAGGCTTAGAGATGGACAGGCAACAAACGCGAAATCACTTGTGCTGAGTACTTGTATTACCATGTTACATTGTAGCTACATTGTATTTGGGTTAAATATAAGTAACTAACCGAGTCCTTCATTGTCCACAGCGGAGTGTGTGCTGGATACTACACGCATTATTCGCATAGGCTACATTTGCAGGGATTTCCTCATTCATCTCCCCGCCTCCGCGCCCATGCCTAATACGAGAAGGTTGAATGTTCTGAGACACATTTATTGTCTCATACAAAAAGATGGACCAATGGCCAGTTAACAAAGGTTGCGTGATGGCCATTGTCGACGCCGGGAGATTCACGTTGTGTTCCTGCCTCTCGTCTAAATGGTGAGGTTAAAGAAACATTAGTTCTACCGTATTGCAGTGTATTTCATTGTTGCAGACCTAAAAGATAAAGTTAATTGAAAATTTGTCTAAAAATCTAATAGATAGTAATGAAAATCTGGGAAAAGACGTATTCTAACTGATCTGTGCAACAAGAATTATGAAAATCATAAAATTGTATTTTAAATTTGTGTTTAAGTGTCATACTCAAATATGTTTTACAAAAATTCCTGCATAGTATTTTTCCTATGGCAATTATTTTGCTTTGTTCATATCCAATACCCTTTTCGTGGGTTTAGCGGTATATATGAAATGCCGGTCTTTGGTGTGGCCGTTGTCACGTCTGGTTTCAAATTTGCGCTAAGGAGTCCGGGTATGTGAGCTTCCATTTTGGAAATCTTGACTTACTTTATGCATGCACATAAGTAAACCCTCAGTGTTGACATGGTAGCGTTAGTGGCGACTTTAGAGGCTTGCTGAATTTGTGGCTTGTGCAATGCTTGTGGTGAAATGATCGAATTACATCAAAGTATTTAATTAAATGCTGACGTAGATCGCGTTTATTTACTTTGAGCGCATTTGCACCGCGATGGTGTCTGCTGATTGTGGTCGTTTTAAGACTTTTCAAATTATGACGAAATGTGGGTGATCGGATTTCCCTATTATTGGTTACCAGTGATTTATTTGTGGCGATAAATTGCATGTCGAACCTGCGGGTTCGCTGCTTAGTGGCAGTCGAGAAATCCCGGAGGAGTCGGCGGTAGCGTTGATGATCTGGTGATAATTATTGCGAGAAACCACAAAATTGAGCCGAGGAAATTGTATGAGGTTAGTTTAGCGATTGTATAATGTTAAACTTGACCAAAATTTCAGTCCTTAGCGCACTATTGAGCTGCTAACTGTGCATTTCGGTCACTCTAGTGGTTGATTGTGAGAGTCCACCTATGAGATGGCGCTTCGTAGGACTTCCTTTCCCTTGCTGTAGTCGATAAAGAAATTACTGACTTTAGCGGCAGTTGGCAATAAAATAATGCATGCTGACTTCGGTGAATGGATGGAGAGTTTTGATCGTTGCAAAGATGGCAAACCGGTTGGGATGTAACCTATCCACCTTTTCACCGAGTGATGGCATAATACTAGAGATCGTCTCAGCGCAGATGTGAGAAGAGATGCGGAATAACTCGGATTCTAAAGTGCCAAAATCATGAACTTATGCTTTGCTTTTTCTCCGTGAGGTCACTTGAGCTTTTTTATGTGGCAATTTGATTTCTGCCTGGGTAAATGACATGCCTCTCTAGCAGGTGGTCAATGTTGAGTCAAAAGTGGCTGTTGGTTGGAGACTTGTGATGATTTCTGCATATGGACATGATTTCTTCGCTTCTAGGGAAGGCTATCGAACCCCTATTTTGCAGTTGCGAAGGATGTGATAAATGTCTCCTCTGTTTAATACAGTCATTGGTGCGCTGAAAGGCTTCGCACTCCCTCATCACGAGTCTTGCTGCCCGATTAAGCAAAGTGTAATTCATTGGGCACTCCTTCCATGACGCGGAGAACCGCAGCCCCATGGGATCGAGTATGTGCGTGAAGGCAAACGCTCAGAAGGTTGTGTCCTTGGTGGGACTCCAGGTGTCACAAACTTGATCCATATCTCGTGCCTTTTCTCGGCTGTAAGTGTAGCGGAGGTCGTGGTGATTGTGTCGCCTGGTGGGAGGTACGGTACTTGTCAACTCCCCACATACTAACGTTATATGTATTTGATGTGCTAATTTTTGCGAATGGGCCTAATGCTCTTTATAGAAGGTATTATTTCGTTTTATAATTGACTGATTTAAATAGCTATAGGCATAAAAGGTGGGATAGGATAGTGATATACTTGTGGGAGTTTTCTCGGTGGATGACTGCATTTATTTCGTGCAAAAAAGTTTTTGATGTCTAAATGCAATGTAACATCTCAGTTGCGATGTAAATGTAAAATAAAAAAATAGGAGAAATCATGTCTTTTCTGTAGAGGACATAGAGATTCCGGCCGTTTAAACCCCATTTTGAATGGATATTGCTTCCGATGAGCAGGAGCGAACTGGCAAAACGTAGGGCTGAGACTGACAACTTCGCTTTAAATAAGTGAAATTTAATTGTATTCATTTCCACTCGTATGCGAATTTAGCCCTCAATGAATGCAAGTTTCTTGTGATCATTTCCGCAAAAGTGCGAAATTCACCTTCAGTGAATGCAATTTTGTAGCATTGATCCTCTCGTAATTGCCAATTTCGCCCTCACTGGATGCCATTTTGTTGTATTGATTCCCTCGTGTTTGCGAACCGCGAACTTACTGGACCAAATTCTCTAGTATTGATCCTCTTGTAATTGCGAATTTCGCCCTCACTGGATGAAATTTTGTAGTATTGATCCCCTCGTGATTGCGAATTTCGCCCTCACTGGATGAAATTTTGTAGTATTTTTCCCCTCGTAATTGCGAATATCGTCCTCACTAAATGAAATTTTGTTGTATTGATTCCCTCGTAATTGCGATATTCGCCCTCACTGGATGCAATTTTATAGTATTGATCCTCTCGTGATTGCGAATATGCTCCTCACTGGATGCAATTTTGTAGTATTGATCCCCTCGTGATTGCGTATTTCGCCCTCACTGGATGCAATTTTGTAGTAGTGATCCTCTCGTGATTGCGTTTTTCGCCCTCACTGGGTGCAATTTTGTAATACTGATCCTCTCGTGATTGCATATTTCGCCCTCACTGGATGCGATTTTTTAGTATTAATCCTTTCGTTATTGCGAATTTCGCCCTCAATAAATGCAATTTTGTGGTATTGATTCCTTCGTGTTTGCGATTTACGAACTCACTGGACCAAATTTTGTAGTATTGATCCTCTTTTATTGCGAATTTCGCTCTTGTTGAATGAAATCTTGTAGTACTCTACCCCTAATTATTACGAATTTCGTCATCGCTGGATGTAAATTTTGTAGTATGGACCCCCTCATTTTTACGAATTTATCCTTTAATTGATGCAATTTCGTAATATTGATCCTTTTGTATTTGCGAATTTCGCCCTCACTGGATGCAATTTTGTGGTATTGATCCCCTCGTGATTGCGAATTTCGCCCTCACTGGACGAAAGTTTGTAGTATTGATCCTCTCGTGATTGCGAATTTCGCCCTCCCCGGATGCAATTTTGTAGTATTGATCCCCTCGTGATTGCGAATTTCGCCCTCCCCGGATGCAATTTTGTGGTATCGATTCCCTCGTGTTTGCGAAGCGCGAACTCACTGGATGCAATTTCGTAATATTGATCCTCTTGTAATTGCGAATTTCGCCCTTGTTGAATTAAATCTTGTAGTACTCTACCCCTTATTATTACGAATTTCGTCCTCACTGGATGTAAATTTTGTACTATTTATCCCCTCATTTTTACGAATTTCGCCTTAAATGGATCCTATTTTGTAATATTGATCCTCTTGGGATTGCGAATTTTGCCCTCACTGGATGCGATTTTGTAATATTGATTTTCTCGGTATTATCCCACTCGTGATTGCGAATTTCACCCTGAATGTTTGAAATTTTGTAGCATTAATCCCCTTGTGATTGGGCATTTGGCCCTTAATGTGCGAAATCTTGAAATACGTAACCCCTCATTCTTACTAATTTCGCCCTTATTTAATGAAATTTTGTAGTATTAATCCTCTGTTGCTGCGAATTTCGTCCTCACTGAGAATTTTGTGAGTCTAATTGGCTGATGCTGGCTAGGCCCTTACTTGTTTTGTGCAGTGTTTGGTGAATCTAATCGAATCTGTCGCCGTTGTGTGTCTTCTAAATGCGAACAAGCTTTGAAGCTGCCACCGATTCTTTGGATTCCATGTTAATGCTGCGTTCTGGAAGCAGTCCAACACTAACTTCAGATTGACGATGTGTCCTCTGCTCTCTATCAAAGACGCGGATGTCATCGATGTGAATAATGCAGCGTTTTTGTAACAGACGCATCAATGCTGTCTTCCCGTTCGGCACTACAAGAGCTGTCTTCTCTGTTTGTTTTCACCACTTCCACTTGTCAGTATCAGAATTTTTTGAGTGTAGGGTAAGAAGCTTCTTTGATCCTTGTGTACACGCGGTAAGGGGAATGCGTCCGTCTTAGTTACGACGCTCAACTTCCTATGATCTATGCAGCATCGTGGACTATCGTTACTTCTTCCTTGCCAGTGCGATCGGAGATGTCTGTGGTGACTTTGATGGTGGTACAACCTCATCCAACTCATCTCTTCAGTCCACCTTCGTCGGCATTAATCGTGTGCTTAGCAATGTTTGCTCCTCTCAGTTTCGCGCCTTGCCATGAGAACATGTTTAGGTCTTAGTCAGGAATGCGCAAAGCTCTCGCATCTTGTTATCGATGATGTGGGTCGACTGTGAGCAAAAGTAGTCGGAATTGTCCATAAGGAGAGCTGCTACTTCAAAAAGAGCGCTACAGGTGTCATTAGCATCTTTTTTCAGGTCGTGAATAAACTGCGTTGACTTGAGAGCTTTGCTAAGTGAAAATGTGCCTTCCACAAAATTTAGGTTCATTTTAGGGTTACGAACAAAGTCAGCACCAAGTTCCACATCGCAAGCTAGTGTCGGACCTACAATGAATTTTGCTGTCCGGGTTTTTCCCTTGTGCAGAATTTTATCGACGTCTCCCTGCTTACCATCTCTACCAAGTCAAAAAGGAAGCTGCATGAGCATTCTCCCAGCTTACTTGGGCTTGTAATAAATAAGTAGAATCTGTTTGGTAGTGGACAAAAAAAGGAATGCTCACTAGAACTTAAAATGTGGCGCAAGAGACCCTGTCGTGGGGTTGTAGGATTTGGTCATTTGCTAGACGCCTGGAAGAACGATGGTACATAGAATTCCTGACTGATCTTGTTGGCAATTATAGTGGAGACTTTCTCGACCGTAATAGGTGGTGAAACTTCGTCTCTACTTTGGGCCGCCACCTACTTAGTGACCCTACGAAGCGGTGCGCTGAAGGTTCTTAGCGCATTCCTAATCTTTCTCGGCAGGTTTTTCGGTAATGATGGAAAAGTCTCTAGCGAGGTGCTGTTCTTGCTGGTTGATGAGGTGATGGGCTAATGTCTCTCGGCATTAGCCAATGTTGGAATCGCGAGATAGTCCAGCTTCTATCGCAGTCGTAACCAAATCTTGGGTGAGGACACGAAGGTGAAGGAATATTCGTTGCCGTTGGGAATAGAGATGAAGGGTGAACTTTCGATCGCAAGCCAGTTTTCAAAGTACATATGGTCTTTGAAAGGGCGAGATCCGCCTTCATCACCTCCTTTTCTTAGTGACTAGCCTTGCTACAAGAAGAACTATTGTCTCAGGTAAAAGAGGCCCCATACAGGCGTGATAAGGACTAGGAGGACAGATTCTCTCAGCGTCAAAGAAATTGACCTTCTCGAGAAAAATTCTTGTTTTTCTTAAAATTGTCTGTAATCTTCTTCTAAGTTTATTTTGCTCTCATTAAGCGAAGGAACAAGTCACTTTGAAGATGCGTAAAGGCAGTAAGCTAAACTATGCTGAAATTAATTTATTATGCTTTATGTTTAAACTGTTAAAACGTGTGTGTCCACGTTTATGCTAGAGCTTTAATTTCTGCTGTTTCGACTTAGCTTTGGAGTGCCATTTAAACCACTTTTATGGGAGAGGGACTACAAGACAGATGCAAAGCTTTCCTTGATGAACTGTCGATTTCGGCTATGGTGACTCGGATGGCTTTATTGCCTTCGGTGGGTAAGCTGGCCTCTGGGCCAAGCCAACTGTCTAATTCCCTTCTGCTTGCTGAACACTGATGTTCTGGCTAAGCATTGCGCCTTTCGTTGTCTTGAGTGAATTTTTAAGACGCTACAATTAACGCTATGTTTGGAGGCATTATGCATTTGGCAAATGAAGCATTACTAAGTTGACAGTCGCTACCACTACTCACCGAGGGTTGGTATCAGCACTGTATCATTTTCTTCCCTACTGTTTTGAGGTTGGAGCAGTCCAGCACAGTCATCGACTACTGGCATACTTCTCGGTCTTTCTTCGCTTCCGTCGTGATGGCTAAAGGAGTAGCGTAATCGCAAGTAGATTTTTACAGTTCTTTTACTCCCATCAACTTCCAAACCTCGTGACCGAGCATACTAATCCCAGGTATTGAACCAGGAGGAAACGGACTCAAATGAACTCATTTTTCCTGGTAATCGGAACAAAATCCTTTGACTCCGTCTACTTTGCACTGTCCATGGGCAACTCGGATCTGATATCCTTTAGCACAGTTGTGATGAACACAACAGATTACTTGAGGGCTTCGAGGACGGGTCTGGTCCTAGACGAATCGGCAGGGTACTACTTCAGTCCCAGGCTTAGACTGTGTAATTATTATTGATTTATGGCATGAACAGAGGTTGATAAAGTCTTTCACGGTTCGAAAACGATTTAAGTGATAATCCACCTAGAATGGCGGCTGGTCTTTAAATGACGTATTACAAAACGCGGTGAGTTCTACGCCTTACACTGTTTCATTAATTTTATTTAAGTATTGTTGTGATTTCGTCCTCCTCATAAGCATTCACTCGAGGCTGGAATTGCATCAACCAACCGCAGCTCCTCACTGCATATGTTTTTGTGCAGCGTAGAAAGCACATATAGTAGAAACCTTGCCTGCCTGGTAAGCACCACTGGGAAATAAAGGAGTAGAAATAATTTAATCCACTCTATTTAGGAAAGTACCACCATTACTTCCATTTCATTGACTCTTTCCCGATTGATTTATAGTACCAATCTTTCCCCTACTGGTGATGGACACGCACATTTGCCCCCTATCCCATACAGACATAGCTTGCAGAATGAGGGATGAGGGGACTGACGACGCAGTAGCCTAGCCGAGGAGAGCACGGAGTACGGTGCTGAACAAAGCGAAGTGGACCGTGTTATGAGTCTGTGGTTTGTCGGATGACGGATTTTGGTGATGAGGTCACTTAACTGCATCGTCGTTGTACCTCTCCGGAGTGGTTTGTGGAATACACGTGTATGTATTTTACCCGAGTATGATGTTTCCTTTCGTCTTCAGGGAGGGAAAAAGCTGAGAAAACTGCAGTAGGTATGTATGAGTTGGTGGTAGAGATGCTCTGTTGTAGATTGAAGGTTTGCTTGCCGTAGCCCATTTGCATGACTATGTGACAGGTGCGGCATATTTTGCTTCAGGAGGTGTAGAAATGCATTTAATTGCTAGCACAGATAATGGGTGCCTTGAGAATGGCTTTAGAAGGTGCAGAATGTGTAACTAGTGGGTGGTTGGGTAGGTGGGTGTAAGGCGGAAGGGGGTGTTTGTGAAAAGTAGAAGACAAGACAACCCCAAACACTTTGTGCATCGACCTGTACGCGAAGTAGGCGAGAAGGAAGGGAAGGCTGCATACTGCTTGATTAATGTCGTAACACCATCTCCTCTGCAGGGCGACTCCAAGTGTTGATGCGTTGTCATTTCAGCACGCGTTACTGTTAAGCAGACGTGGTAGCTAGTGCCACCACTGAGCGACTGTATGGAGTTGAATGATATGCCGATGGAACCAACCAGACAGGAAGGGGATTGTTGTGGGAGATTTGTTTGTTAAACGCCTTTCGATAACATCTGTTAGTGTGTCTGCAGTCCTTTGTATCTTATACCTCTGCCTAAAGTTATTTTGGTCTGCTGGCGTTACAACTGCCTCGTTGGCATAACATCCATATTTCCCTGGACTGGTTGACATTGGTCTTTAAACAGAGTGAGTTTGACAGATGCACATTGTGATACAAGAATGTGATAGAAATGTTAGCTCAGAAATAACATAAAATGGTTTTCATGCCAGATTTGTCGCAATGAAAATGAAATAAAGGCATCAGCTACGAGTAACAAGGCTAACGGACGATTTTGTTTAAAAATTAGCTTCATTATCTGTGTGTGGTTGAGTTTTGAGCAAATTATTCCTAAAATAAACACGTGACATTGCATTGTTGTGTTAGCTGGGGACATGTAAATATGGAATACGGGGCTTAGAGCAAACCAACTCGTATTGCTTCATAGTGGAGAGGTTTTGCCTCACAAGGCAAAGACAACGACGATCTTGAGAACATCACAATGCCACCCTGATGGGTCGCGATGGCAAAGGAAATGTAGTTGGTAAGAAGCAAATAAGTCTGAATAATAGGGATGCTAAAGCACAGCAATAAGTTCTTTGTTGTTGAACAAAACTGGAAAGCAGTTGAGTAATTTTATTGTGTGTAGCAAATGTGCTGTAGCATTCTAAGACTTCCTTGAAAGCCAATAAAGGCATAACACTGGGGTAGAATATATATATATTCCGCAAGCGGCAATCAAACAAACAAAGCACTAGCTGTGAGGTGTTGCAGAGAAATCAGAAAGTAGTAACTGAAAAGGGTGAGGCTAAGAAGTGCGGACACAATAGAGGGGATTAAGTATGCGTGTGCAAAGGGTGAAAATCCGTTTGTTATAAAATACCATGCAAAAGGAATGGGTGACTATCGTCTAATTAATAAGATTAATTGAAGATAAATGTGATTGACACATAATATTATCAAGAAGGGAAATAATAAATTGTGATCATGTTTCGCTCATAGGCGGTTTGATATGCTTGAATGGAGGAAAGAGGGAGAGGAATCAAGTCATATAAACATACATTGCTGAGGCGCCATCTTTCTTCCAATTTTCTGGCTAAACTGTAGTTGCTAAGCTTCTTTGATGTTGAAAAGCGCTACTTTCTGAAAGCTACGAGGTTGCTACGAAACATTCAACACTGTTGCACCACAAAAAGATGGGGTGGTGCCGACCTGTTCAACCACTTTTTAGAATTCAGTGGCATTAAATCAAGCGGATGCAAGTGGTTAATGATGAAAAAGAACAACTTTTGGACAGGGACGCAATTATATTTTGCTAGAAGATGATATGACCCAGCTGTTATAAAACACCCTTGCTCCCACCGCTTTCTTCGGGCGCTTCGCTCCCGTCCACATTCGCGGTTGCTTCTTTAACCTCTTAAAGGCTTGGCATGTCGGAGATATCTGTCTTTAGTCTCTGCTCAGCCGAGCCAATCATCACAGAGACGGTAGAGATGGGGTGTCAGGTGAATGAGAGGAGAAGAAACAGATGGGTTAGGGTCGATCACGATCTCACGCTTTGCGAATGCAGAGCTCATACTGATCGTGTGAGGAATGGTTTGCGTAGACCCCACGGGGTGTTCCACAGGTGTCGCGATAAGTTTTTGCTACCGACCAAACTTAGTGCTTACTTTTGAAAGTGATTGGGTCAACAGACTCATTTCATCCTGTTATCGCTTAGCTAATCATGCAAATGAACCACAATATGATGCCATGTGAATCAAGATAATCCGTCTGGAAAATACATTAATAACTATTGTTTGTCATACCGAACTAACATTACACGTCAAATTACATTCCAAATCCCGAATGAGGTAGTAAAAGTAGTTTTCGATATTCAGCCATTTAAGCAGGCACAAGAGCTGGTTATTCTGGAGGAGTGCTTGTCGTTGGCAGTAAGGGTTCGCATTTCGTATGCGAGAGCAATTCTGTCATGGGAGCTTGAAGTGCCTCCGCGTCCATGGCTTCCAAGTACTTAGAGATGCTAGACAGTTTGCCGAATACGAGTTTTACTGTGTTTAGATCCCTCTTCGACAAAATTTTGCTCAATTCTGAAACATGCGCAGTATTGTAGAGGAGGTTTTTGCATCCATATTGTCCAGAATGCTGTGAAGATTTTGATGGTACTTGACTAGAAACTAAACAAATCTCGGAACTGGATTTAGCAAAATATTGACATACTGAATTAAGATACTTGGCGCTGTTGACAAAATTATCTGTTTAACCTTGGCATTAACGGCTTTACCGGATTGAGCATCTGAGTAGAGGACTCCGAATCGTTGTATCAGGCCGCGTACCATGGCTTGATATAAATGACATGCGATCGAGATGATCGTACCGAATTTAATGCCTGCCGAGATGTGCTTCACTTTTGGCAGTCCGGCATCCATTGACTGTAATGCATGTGGGTACACACTGGAAACGTAACTGCATCAATGCAGATTGAAGAAGAAGTGAATATACAGACGGTAAAGGCTGTTTCAATTTTGGGATGTTAGAGGGTACTGCTTAAACACCCTGATCCATTGTGCAAACCGAAGTTGGAGGTCCTGGAATTTGGATTGCAGTCGCATAGGATGATCATAGCTTTGCATATCGTGTAACATCACGTCCAGAGATCGCTTTTTTATATCCCGATCCGTGATGTGTGATCCTTGTGGATTAGTGGAGCTTGGACAATGGCAAATGTTATTGTGGTAGACAACTTGGCAGTTGCCACCAGTGAAGCAGTCATTAGCTCGACACTGCGTAAAGTCGCAAAAGTCTGCGTGCTTCACATTTTCACATCCACTGAAGTAGCCGCAGTGCCCACCGCAACACCTCTGTTTACCAAGAGCTCCACTGTTCCACGCCTTCTGCATTTCATTCTGCTGAGAGGTAGAGTTGTCGAAACAATGCCATAATTAATTGCAGCAGTTGTAGTTGAAGATTCCGCCTCGTAAACCCTAGCCAGAATTTACACCGAAGTGGAACATATATGACTGACACCGCAGAAATGTTGCCTGCTTCGATTAACCACAGCTGCCAACGAAGGGACAGCCGAAGACAATAATGAGAGTGCTCAGCGAATGCATTGCTGATAAGTAATACTTTATGATTTTGGCGTGCTCGTTTTTAGACCACCATAGAGGTAGATTTAAGCACTCACGCAGACGACTCACTGGTTGACCTGGTCACGCCTCACTGAACCCCGATTTATTTGTGTGCTATCTACAATATTCCCATGACATATGGTTTTGGGAGGTGCTACTTTTTCGTGTACCATACTATTCATCGTTTAAAATGTGTATTGGATATGTTAGTATGCAGCATGCGCCTTGGGAGCCTGTTGTTTAAGTTTTTTGCAACTCACTAATACCCGTTTCTTCGAGAGATCGCATAATCAATAAAGGATAGCAAATGTCGTCAAATTCAAGCGCCACAACCCTGGGCACCTAAATGATTTGCGTAGTAGTTTATTTAGGAGGTTGTTGAGAGGTTTGGGGCTAAGTGTTTGAGAGAGACAAATGAGATAGTAGAACGATGGGAAAAGTGTTTGCACAAGCTGTCTACAAATGATTGTCTGGATCGACGATTCTAGCTAGCATTTGATTCACTGAAGAAAAGCACAAGGTTAAAATTGTCTTTCACTTGCACGGATTTTATTAATGGCAAATTACCAAAGCCATCTACGAGCAAAGGGCCGGTATAACTTAAGTGGTTATTCCATTTGAAATACCGTATTGTTATGTCCGATGAGGAACCCATTCGGATAAATCACAGGCAGTCCTTGTCAGCAATATAAGACTAATAGTAAGTCCCTTCTTAACACCTTCATGGTTAACTAAATATGTGTTGACATCATAATATGTTTCGCGTGTAAATGTTCTTTGCCTAGACTTATTCTAAAAAAACTGGAGAATCTAGCAAATTCATGGGCCAGGTCGTGCAGCTTCAAACCTCCCCTTTCGTCAGCATACCGTGAAGTTGTACAAAATACCATTATTATCGGTGGTATAAAGCCACCTATTACTGAAGACGTGTGTGCCTGGAAGAAAGAAGCCAAACAATACACTTATTATTACAACAATTGCACAGGGGTTTGTTGTCACTATACACAGGTGAGTAAATTGTGTATGTGTGCGTGTGTGCTACTCATGATATGCAGAGTGTGGATGCAATCTAAGCCACACAGCGAAGCCACTCACTCCCTACTACTGAGTGTTTACTTGAAATGCTGTGTGGATAGAAGAGGCGTAAGCGAGTGGATTCATGTGCATAATGGTGTAGTATTGAATAGTCTGGTACGAGGTGGTACGTCTTGTCATGCCTTCTTTCTCTCCACATGAACAGCTGGTTTGGGCGACCACGAATAAGGTGGGCTGTGCAATGCACCAATGTTATGATATCAAACCTGGTTTACAGAATCCACAATACTTGATTGCTTGCGATTACAAGCCTGGGTAAGTTTGGTTTCGTCTGATCTTCTGACTGATGAGATGCCTGTCGATACACTGCTATGTGCTCACTGCTTTAGAGGGGGCCACAAAGAACAGTGGCCGTATGAAGAAGGAGCCAGCTGCAGCCACTGCCATAAAAAACAGGATTGTTTCCGCAAACAATGCGTTAAAAAGCAAAAAGGCTATCACAAAAGAATAACTGTTCCAGCCTGTGTGATATAGAAGGACTAGTTGTGTACCATATGTACTGGTTGCGACCAAAATTATGTGCTGCAAATTGATCACCATCTAACCAAACACTTACCACGCTTCTCAACCTTTCCACCTTTTAAACTCTGTTATCCCTCGAGTATGTTTTCTTTATTTCCCATTCCTTCTTTTCGGCAGAATAAATGCACACAAACACATATGTTGATGATAGTTGCTATGAAGTGTAGGGAGAAGACCACCTTGTGGGGCTTAAAGTTGGGAGGTGACGAGGAGGTGAGGGTCTTAGAAATAGTGATGTGCAAGGTGAAGGAGAGGAAGGAGATGTGTTTGCCTCAGGAATAGAAATGCACGAGCTGTAGATATAGTGCCAACGTTTTGAATTTGTCTCTATATTGCATTGCTGCATTTTAGACTATCGCCACCTCACCGATATGCAATCCAAGGATTTTATTATAAAAATAACACCACAGCACTAAGTTTGCACAGGACATTGGATTGTCTCGCAGTGGTATGTTCGTGAACGTTTCAAAATAGGTCACTTCTGGTGAAAAAATGGTCCTCAATAAGATGCAAACCTCATGATTAATATATCATAAATCTCTTGTTTGCAAAAGAACAATGTAAACGAATTATAAATGCCTATGGTTATCACTATCCGCGTTTAGAAGCGTTTCGCATTTGCTGCCTTTTGATGAAGGATAAAAACGTGAAATGTGGTCCTTTATATTCATTCAGCCCACACTATCAAAGCTTGCTTCCCATTACGCCATAATAATGGTCACAAATCACCAAGAACTTGGCAGCATATCTAATTGGACAATGAGTGCGCACTGCAAAAGCATCCCTCATGATAGACAGATAAAAGATGCCTGTTTGTCCAAAAGTGTCACCCAATCCACATAATCCAAGTATAAGAAGTTGGTTATTTTTCAACGTTGACTAACCAAATGCACTAAGGTTGGGCAGAGCCTTCATTTACGATATTTATGTAATCCTGCTTTGTTTTAATGTCTCACCTCACACAGTGTTAATGCAGTCTTAAGTAAACATGGACTAAACTATTAATATACTCACATTTACACCCATCAAAATTCATCCCAGGCCATGATTTCCTATTCTTTTGGCTATTCTATACAGCCATCACTTAATTAAGAGATTTAGAAAATCTTGCCAAGGGTGAACACAAAAAGATTTGTGATCTTCATGTACGGTGATTTTCCGTCCACCTGTTTATCACATTTGAATCCCCCTTACTAGTTCCGTAAGTTCTCCATCCAATTTTGGCCAATCATTAGCTTTGGGAACAAATGCGCGCGCATGTTCATGTCAATTTAAGCGTCTCTACACAAATCGGCTATTTATTAGATAGAATATCGTAATTTTGCCATCAAAACCGCAGCACGACCTGCCACTACATGCAAAGAACAAACGAAAGAAAATAAGCGTAGAGGTGAAGCCAATGATGGTAAAGCAGAAGAAGCAGCAAACCTTTTGAAGTAAGAACAGTTGTGGCGAGAAAAGCGCCAATTTTGACATTTGCATACCGCGAAAAATTGGCGCTCTTAATCTGTTCTAAATTATACCGACAAGCTTGCATTAGTGGAAATTTGCGTTATACTTACTAAAAGAACGCACCGTAGGAAATTCATCAAAGCCTGCCTCAGCCACAAATCCAAAAAGCGCTTGAAATTCTACGAAGTCTAGTGCCTGGACTTCTTTAACTGCACGAAACGGCAGAGCGTGGCGACTTACAAATTGAGTTGGAGAGGGAGTTTGACCCCAACTTTTACGACACTGCTTGCAACTGCTGCTTACGAGACGCACATGCAACGTATAGGCAAACGAAAAGCATTAATTTGCTCCTAGATAGTGATAAATGCCACTCGACAATAACCAATGCAAACAAGTTAGTTTAAGAATGTTCCTCAACCAACACCCTTTATCCATTAGCTATAGCAAAGAGCGTGAATATATTAAAAAGCATTATGGAGAATGTTCAGCTGGATATGTATCATAAGTCATCGCAAATGTAACAATGCAGTCCTTCTTTATAAACAAAAAGTGGCTCTGCCACGGCCTAATATGGACATGCAGTGGAAAGCATTTGATTGAGCAACTCGCACTAATGGCCAATTGCCGCAGCCTGCCAGAAATCAGAGCAGACATCAAACTAGCCAGCCTAACGCAGCAGTGAGTAGGTAGGCAAACCAGTGGTAATGCAGTCAAATATGCAGGCACGCAGGCAGGCAGACATTGAGGCGGAAGTGGAAAAGATAACCAATCAGTTGGGAGGATTGAGGCGAGAAGAGAGAGGAACAAAAACAATGTGAGAGGATAAGGCACATCTACGGATCCACTAAGCATCATTAAATGCAGCCAAGGAGTGAGTCAGTTAGTCGAAAAAAGAGAGGACAATGCTGCAGCTTGCTAGATGTTAAGACAAGCAATGAGCCTGTATGTCAAACAAGGCATTGGGGGCTTGCTTTGGCATATCACACTGTATTGCAAAGCATCACACCAGTAGTTTGGATAGTTAACACAATGGCAGCATGACCTCACAAGTCACTAGCTTAATTGTATTTTACATTTTGCTATGAGACATTGCAACTGTAGGCTCATTTATTCGCGTTTTAATGCAACCTTGCAAGCTGCGCCAAAATGCTTTCTATTGACGCAAGCTCAGCTATGTGCTATGTGAGTAGGCATGTGCTCACGTTTACTGCACTGCGACATGTGCATTCAATCGAGCCATTAATCGGTCGTTGAGGTGCTCGTCAGACCATTGTGGGGCTATGATTAGTGCGAATGCAGGAGAGAAGAGAAGGAAAGTTAAAAAGGCAACGACAAAATTGAGACAATGGCCTCGTTTGTTGCATACTGGAAAAGCATTTGCTAAAAGATAGCGGGCACCTTTTGGTGTGGTACTTTGGAGACAGAGTAAGAATGGAAGAAAAATAAATAGGCCGACTCAAGTCCATAAAGTAGAAGGTGCCAATTAAACAGATTAATCAAGCCTCTCACCCGCATGCTTTGTGCATTGAATTGAGCATTCAACAATTTGAGAATTCTAGCACCGGCGTTACCGCACCGAACTACCTGCATGGAAAGTCCACCACACTAGCATACATTTAAGGTTATTTTAAATGCTCAAGGTTTAAACGCAGTCATAAACAGTGGAACTATCAGGATGCCACCGGTAAATAAAAAACAAAGCACTTAAGCATGAGAGAGATTAATCGAACCACAGATCAAAGGTTTATATAACTATTGTACTACTTATTTTACAAATTTTTGCAAATTACTATGATAACCGAAGTTTACAAAAAAAAATAAACAAAAGCGTTGCAACACCGTATTGCTGGTGCGTGTTTACATTTTAGTGAAGAATAGTAGGTGAGGTGCAAAAGATTGCGATGATTTGAAAGCGATTTGTGCATTGCAAAATTTTTTGCAAGATGAGCAGAAGGGTCTGAAAATGGCCAACTTACCTAAAAACACAATTGAATTGCAGGCAAAATAAATAAGCAACTGCTTGAACACATCAATTCATATTTTAGCACATATTTCCGGCAGACTTGAGTTAAAACCTGTCTTTGTGTCTTTACAACTAATATTATCGCCGAAGCGGTGTTTGCGCTCCACTTGGCAAAAGTCAGTTTTTTTAAGAATATTTCGATACTACTTGTAGTCCCCATTAAAAACATTTAAATGAAGCCACTGTGGTAAATAAATTACACCGCATTACTTTCCTGTTACCTCTTTCACAGCCTCAAACCCCTCTCATTTTCCACCTCCCACACTTGCAACATCATTCATGCTCTACTTCAGTAGCACGACTTTGTTAAGTTTGCACGGTCTGCGTACTGCTGTATCATGGTATTCCTATCCTAGGTGCAGCTGTGAATCACTACAGAGAAAATACTCAGCCGAAGGACCACAACTGAGATGCGATTGTGAGCTACGAGATTCAGCTAACACTGGTGGAAACTACGATAGAGCTGGCTGTGTCGCGCTTAGTGAAGTGAGAAGGGCGTAACGCTTGCATTGGGTGACGACCACAGCAGCGAACTTGAGGCAATTGTGGGCCACTTCAATGTTGATCCACACAGTGACGTCGATTTGACTAGGAGCCCTGTTTCTGGACCCACTCACCGCCTACTTCTCGCCTTCCTTCTCAACAAAAGCAACATATTCATTCCGCTAGCCCATGGCTTCAGCAATACCAGATTGCTGTACATTTGATATTCTTATTTTGATTGACACTATCTACGCTCATTACTTCCATGCATATTCCGGTCTTGAAGCTAGTCAACTTCTTTGCATCGCACTTCGTAGCGTTGCTTCACCACTACTTGCCAATCGTATTAGAGGGTACAAAAGTGGAATTGTTGGGCATTTAAAAGTGTCATGAAGACCATACACAGTTCCAAGTGTCAAATTCTATCTGAACCTTGACATTGACCGACTGGATCATAAATACGCTCCCAGCACATAAACCTCCTTTCCCGATGGGCCTTTCGACGGAGAAGAGTAGGCAGCTTTGCAAGACCTGTAGTCAGACAAGCAAACAAACATTTTGGGCATTTCAGAACACACCTTCAGTGCATTGTCGATGATGACCTTGAATGTGTTAAGCGGAAGAATTTAACCAAACGTTTGTGGCCATGAAACAGGACTTGCAGTTTCAAATTAAGTTTGGGATACTTATTTACCATTTCATGTGATTATTTGACACCAGCAAAAGGCGGATCAGCGTTGAATAATTCTACTTCTGTGCTGCAGCCTTAGTATATGCCTTTTAAGATCTATGGTAAAAGAACCCAACGCTTTATGCAGTCGTTTTCCTTTGCGGCTTAACGGTGCTTTTTTATGAAAGAACGCCATCTGTAGCCGACAAGAAGTAGTGAAATCTCTCAATAAGTAGTGTGGATTTTGACACAAGTTCGAATTACCGGTGTGGATGTCAAGACTTTTTGATGATAGCACGTGGGGGGTTGATTTCTGCATATGCTTACTCTTTTATGCTCATCACTATTTGCATTATTCATTTTTCTGTCAAGTTATGGCATTAATTAGTGGCTCTCTTTCATGCCTTGTAGCTATTTTGAGTGGCGAAGTTTGTTCCGTTATCTTTGGGTTGACGATGTTGTTGTCGTCTCTTCTGGATTACTGAGCAACCTACTTTGCGGATATCTTGATTTTCTCTCGATTTACATTAAAATCATTCATTGGTGCGGGTTAATTGGCCAAATTTCCTTCGTAGCTTGTCGACTCTAAGCGGAGCCAGAAATATGCATTCTCAATTGCAAGAGGAACTATTTTGTGAGTCGCACAACAAATGGCAAGCATAACTGAACCGAAGGATGTTAAAATCTCCGCCTCTTGTAACTGTCTTTTTAAGCATAGCGTCTTTGTGCTGGCTAAGTTGTTTCTTGTGATAGTTTAGTCGGCTTCAGCAAGCTGCAATCCCTGATTAAAACAAGACCAATCACTAAGCCGTGTTTTGCCATTAAAAGGTTATTTCATGTACTTTAAAATTTTCAAATGAGTGCATTTTATAGTTAAAAAAATTCGTTCTTCGATCTGCGAGTGATTCGATGCTCAGTGATGACATTGTGTTGCAAAATAACATTTAATCTATCAAGCTGGCTGCATCAGGGAGTCGGGTGATTTCGAGAAACCGCTATTATTCCTGATTCAGCTTCTTATTTGACTTTATCCTATTTGTTGAGTAAGTTGATGTAGGGTTTGTAATTTCATAGCTGCCGAATTAAGATTGGGTTGAACAGTGTCACCGGTTCCGGTTTGTTCTTACCAGCAGGTTAAATTCAAGAGCCATCTGTCTGATTCTGGTTGATAACATGACTTGTCCATCTGCACATACCTTCATTTGGAAAAGATTTATGCAAACGTTGACGTGGCTTCTCTGCTGAATGTCCTGCATTGGGTTTTACCATTAGGAGTATCTGCAGGGGAGGAGCCTCACGTCTACCACGTGTGAAATTTGATGCGGGGAAAAAAGATGAAGCGCATTGTCCCTTTTGACGCACTTACTTGCAGTCGCCATTATCGTCGTGTCGGACTTCCCTCCTGATGCTGACCAACCAAATACCAAGTTGTGTGCTTAACTACTCTGCATCCTCTCAAGTTGTCTACCCTATACCGATGCGCAATGATTTCTAAGCGAATGTTTACATGGGCCGATCGACGATCAAGCAGTAAGGCAGACGTTGAGAGCAAAAACTCACATTGATGACTTGTTTACGGCTATCTGGATGGACAAATGACCAATATTCTCCTCTTGAAGCAATGGGTTGCAATCATGTGAAAGAAGTAAGCTTAGGTAGTCCGATTGTTAGAGTTCTTGCAAAAATAACCGCAAAAGTAAAATCTTTGAATTGAAATGGGGTAGAAACGTTTGTCAGAGGCTGCAGGCGGCCACACAAATGGTCATGTAAAAATGTTCAGGCATTGAGACCCGCTTTAGCAGGCCCTGATTCCTTCTAACAGCAATACATATGTCATCACTGCAGCACTTTAAATCCGCACATTTGCATTTCCCTCACATAAAAGTGTCCTAGGGAGGACTGCCAACCTGTTGCCAGTAGTTAGACTTTTAGGACTACAAAGTGGAGTGCTTCGTTGTGATCTGTATTATGCAAAATTATGTGTCAAGATAGCATTTCATTACGCCAGAGGTTACTGTCGTGCGAAATAATGTCTAAATACTTGTAATCACCTAATTAAGTAAAACTTGAGTAAAATACTTCTTGCAGAACACGTGTGTGTTCCATACCCAGGTGCTAGCAAAAGTACAAAAGAATTTCTTACCAGCGCACGCTAAATCAATAGTAAAATTTTTGTCTACGAAGAAGCGAACTCACCATACATTCATATTTTGCACTTTGCCTAGGATGCATTTTCGATGAAAAGATAATTGGTAAATCAAGGCATAAAAAGGCATTTAAATAACTGCTTGTGATATCAGCGAATAAGTGAACTCAATGCAAGTGTAAATATTGTTTAAAATTGCACACCTACTTATGGCCATTGGGCCGTGATGTGCCATGGCAGCATTTTAGTGCCCTGCTGACTTCGGCGCGAATTCAAACATTAATAAGCTTTTACCAAATAATTGCAGCTCACTGACTCAAGGTACGAAGTCACGCTAAGACTCCTGATCCTACTACAAGGGTGGAAATTTTATCAGACATTTACGGGTGTGCATAAGAGGTGCATTTTAATATGTTTTCAAACAATTGGCAGCTTGCGAAAGCCGACGCTGGCAGAGGAGTCTAAGTGCGTGAGACTTGATGTGCTATTTCTATACTACTCAGCATTAGAGACTGTGAGATAAAATGCAGCCAACATTTGAACTCAGGTTTAACTGGACATAAAAGCCAAGCGACCCTAGCAAAGTTGCTGAGCACAGTCTTCCGAATCAAGCCCAACTTTACTCATGATGGTTGTCTACGGTCAATCATTAGTTACAGCATGCCTTAACCAGTACCAAGAGCAGTAATAAAACCTGTACTCTACTACGGATTTGATTGTAGGCGCTCATCCTTCGACAAATCAACAAGCTGCAGCAATTTGCTTCCTGATTAACAAGGCATTAGATTGTTCGCCAATGTGGAAAGATGAAGTGCAATGGCGTTTGTTAGTAGCTTTGACAACTCACGCATTCAAGCGCCTTGTGACTACTACTGTTTGGGAGTGTGTGCAATAACGAGAGCCTTGGTATACGTAAGCGACCCCCGTACAGGTGCGCTACGGATAATCGTGGGACGTAAGTGCGTGTAGATTACGAAATGTAAGCAAAACCCTGTTTATGTGATTTAGCGCTACCAAAGGCAGGAAGTTCCTACATCTGGCACATTTCACTTTGTGTTTATAAGTTAAGTGTGTCTAATTTTTGTATGATTATCAAGCTGAGAAAGCAAACGAAATAATACTTTTACCTTTATGCACATGCCATACAAAGCAAAAGTCATTCACACTTCTACTAGGTTATTGGGCTTTTAAAATAACGCTGGTCCGCAACATCATTCGACTGACATAATTACTCTGCATGGATCGGGGTCGATTTGATCGTGCAGATGGATGGAAGCATAGACGATGCCAATGAAGTTTCGCCCAAGGCGATCGTCATTCCATTTGTTCATTATGCATGCTAGGAGCAAAAAGAGGCTTCAATGCAGCCGAGTTACGCGTTTGTTCGACACTTCGTATTCAATTCATATTTTCGCCATGCGGTCGTCATCAGCGCACCAGCACGATTGACTCGCTGAACAAGCCCAAGTTCACGTCAATCAAAATGCTCAAGTATAAAAATTCTTTGGGCTTGTGGCCTCATTTCCTGCGGCCACATAAGGCTTAGGCACATTAAATATAACGCCACATCGCAATTTTCATTTAAGACCTTGCTTTCAATTTTATGCAAACTTTATTATCTTGGTAACCACTAAGCGTGCCGATATTGTTCTTGTCGCTGCAAATGATGTGGTTCGTTGATGGCGATAGCATTGCTATCACCAAACAGATAGTGGGATTGCGAACATTGTGACATTTGGCATTAAAGAAGTTTGTGTCACCTGCTGGATGTTTTATGCACTTAATGCAGTGAAGCAGAAATCTCCTCCAACATCTGCAACAAATGCCTCCACACATGTATTAATTTTCTCCACGTCGATTTCCTCGTCAAGTTTCAGCATTAAATAACAGGCAAAAATGTTTTGCACGAGGAGGAGTGGATTCACTAGCACACTTAGGTACCTGAACATACAATATTGAAAAACAATTTTGCCAATGGCAACTATACCTCCATTTGGGCGGTAGATCTTAACGTTATAAACAGATTCCATGAGACATAAGCAAATGCTAGATCCACGTTTTGTGATTTAAGCCACTATCGTCATACGATCGCCTTCGACGCTCTTGTGATAGAGACCAAAAAAAACACCATGCCTTGTGAACTAGACGCCTTTTTTGGCAACGGTGAAAGCAACAGCGAGGCGGTAAGTGATTTCAACGATCTTAAATTTCATGCTCCGTTTACCAACTTGGTTATTTGCCCGACTGCTCAAATACGATGACAGCAGCCCGAACCCGATGCCAAATGCAGTTGGAGCAATCGATCTCAATAGTTGTCAACCACTATGCCATCGTTGACTGTGCCTCATAATAATAGTGTCAAGAAGGCCTCTCACTTCAGGAGGAAGAATTCTTTCCTCCTTAAATTTGCCATGAATTGTACTGAACATGTTTTACATTCGTATAAGTATCTCCAAAATCAATTTTAAGTTGCTTTGGTGGCCCATTAATAAACTTTGATTATGTTGTTTTGCTGCGTGATAATGGAACATCGGTAGCAGTGAAACAGGCTATCTGAGTGTATCAGTACCAGCTTCATTACTGTCAATGCTAGCACGGTCACCAACGCACAGCGCACGTTTACGACTGCCTTTATTAATTTTGTTGGTTCATTTGAACATAAAGTTCAAGTTGGTCACACCTTGCCTGCACAGAATAACTATTCACGCTTGTTAGGCTTAGAAGCTTCTTCTTTTCGTGGCACTCCATTGCCAAAAGAGGCATTTAGTTTACATACCATCGACACCCACACCCCTGCACGAGGTGTTTTGCGTTTACCAAAATCTTCCTCGTTAAACACACTTACAAATAGTAGCCTGCCTGGTGCGTCAGCACAGTGCTTAAATGTATAAACCGCATGCGTATACCTTTCTTCTTTCCTGTGCAATTTGATGTTTTGTTAATCAATAGGCATACTTATTATACAAACGGACGCTTCCTTTTCAGACCACCTATAACGTTGTCAGAAGCATTCAATTGTGCTGAATAACAGATGTGTTATTCCGATCCTGTCATTGCCTCCAATCGCTGACAGTGCAAAGAGGACATGAACTTTTCCTAAAATGGTGCAGACCTCACCACCAAGTGCCCTGCAGTGAGCCTAATGTATTCATGTGAGTCATTGCAGCAGGAGCATAAAATATGTATTGTGGCCACAAATTATCAGTGACTTGTAAGTAGAAGTGAGTGTTGAGTGGCAATAACACTAGGAGTTTACTATTGTTGAATGTCTAATGTTCATGTCTACATTTCTTGCAGCACATGGGGATTCTCTCAAGACTTTGAGATGGAACAAAATCACATGCTCTGAGACATTTTTTAGTCGAATATGTGAATTGAAGCATTTGGACGTCGTCTTGGAAGTCGTTAATTTTGTGTTAAGTAAATTTACTTGTAGTTTTGCTGTTGCTTAGCAATTCATGCCTACTTATGAATTGTTAGCAACGTTGTTATGCTGCCTCATACACTACCGATAGCCACGAGAATCCATTATCGTAATGAATGAGCTATCAGGCAACATGACGAACTTCTGCTGAAAGCGTTCCGAACAGCAAAAGTATCACTGAGTGTCAATAATTTGCATGAAAATTCACTGGAGTGTAGGAAGCTACTCCAAATGTGCCAGCTACACTCAAACAATTAGCAGCGTTTACTAGTTAACACAGTCAGTTGCAGCAAAGGAGCCAGAGTTCTTCAGTCCTGTCTCCTTTAGACTACAACAGTGCAGAAATTTCTCTACATATTCAATTGGAGATGAAGTTCATGCAGTCCTTCCTGAGTTACTCCGTGGAGCCTGCCAAATTGAACGCCACGTTACTGACGAGCCATTTAATTTTTGTCCCAGCGCCGACAGATAGGCTTAAATCAAGTCGACCGTCTATAGTTATAGCTACAAAGTGTAGATCCGCAAGTTCAGCTTGCCTTATAATTGCTGGCACAGCTTCCGATCATAAATTTTTCTCGCCTATATGCGCATGTGATTAACATCACACATCGTGCACATTTTTTCGAGAAAAGCAAACTCCGAAATTAAGAATTTATTAGAGCAAGGGAGAAATCGTGCTCAAATGTAAATATTGGAAGTTGTTGTGGGCGAATCAGCCAATATTGGATGTGCCTCTAGTCCAAAAGCAGAGCGATTTTGATTATCTCAAGAGCAGAATTCAAAGTAGTCTTTGCATCTTCAGCTGAGCCAAGCGACGTGCTGACCTCTGCCACCACCATCGATTTCAGCAGACCTAGACAGCAAATTAAAGTGGTTTCATCCTCACTTTGATGCAAAGAAAATTATAAAGTCCCGATGAGGATCTTTGCAGTGAATGTGTCACAAAGCACTCTAGTAACGCTACAGATTTAGCACATCACTACACCGTCTCTAATTATTTTGCTACTTATTTGCGCCACTAGATGAAGTCTACAGCCTAGCTAATAATGTCGATCTGTTGTTTCTTAGGAAAAATAATCAACAGGATTCTTTAAATATGTTCATTCGTTCCAGCAAGCAGGTGTTTCCCTTGCAGTAGTACCATAAGCAGCTGCTCTATCTTTGTTTTAGTCGAGGAAAGGTCGCTGTTGTCAATGCAGTCAAGGCATAACCATGAAATTCGAAACTGCTAGCCTACCTGTCTGACCAAGAGTCTTGCAAA
This sequence comes from Taenia hydatigena, assembly GCA_036345935.2. NCBI lineage: Eukaryota > Metazoa > Platyhelminthes > Cestoda > Cyclophyllidea > Taeniidae > Taenia > Taenia hydatigena. The sequence continues at coordinate 12,906,212 of JADWOT020000002.1, read as the reverse complement.
TGTACTTGCCCTCATCCAACGAGAGACCACCTGTAACGGGGGTTCCTGTGCTGGCAGCGTACTTCGTATCCAACCCGTCAATGTCGAAGCTCAGGTGGATTTGACAATTAGGACTGCCAAACAAACATGTTTCCCAAATTACTGTTTTAGTTATTCATCCTTTCCAAAATGCATGTCTTTCAGCGCTCACTCACCAAAACCGCATTATGGTCTTGAGAGCTATCTCCATGACACTCTCAATGCCAATCCTTCGCACATCGTCCATATTAAAATACGGAATATTGAGATCCTTTATGAACTTCCTAAAGCAAGAACTAAATTGTGAGCTTGCCCTTCCTCCATTCGATTGACTTAAAGATCAAACTTACAGCTCTGGTGTATCGACATCCCGAAGTCCGATGTAGAGGAGCTGATTGGCTTCAAGACTGCAATATGCATAGGGTGAGTGAGCGTCAGTCAGGTAAGCAATTGTAAGCAATGCAAGAAGATCAGACCTACACTGGTTTGATGGTTTCAAAGCCTTGGGTTTGCGGAATGAGTTTGTTTGTTTCGTTCAGAAGGAAGGAGAGGGGCATGCCGTGAGTGTGACGAGAAGTGGAGCTGCTGGGAGTATTGATGTCAGCGTGTGTGTCAACCCAGACAACAAAAGAGTTGGGGAAATTCTTCAAGTGACCCGCAATTGACCCGATCTTGATGCTGTGGTCGCCGCCCAGTATGAGTGTTATGTCGTTCTCCTCCACACTTTTGGCGACGCACTCTGTCAGCTCTAAATTGGTTTTCACCAGTGCTCGCTGATTCTCGCAATTCAAAATAACATATACTTCACAGTTCTTTGGCTGCGTGACTTCTCCACAGCCATTTACTTTGGCATCCAGCATTTGGCACCAAAATAGTAGAAACACATAAGCAATGAGAATTTAGACGAATCATATTAATGAGGTAGAGCGTAGGTGGCTCTGCAAGGGTGAGCTAGAAAATTGGGGAAGATGTAAAGTCAAGTTAACAGATAATTTACCTAATTTCCTCAAAAGCCCATTGAGACCACAGTTCAGGATGTCCCTAGGTCCATTCTGAACTCCATCCTTTGGTTGACCCTTGTCGATAGCTGCTGCCACAATGCCCAGAGAGGAGACGTGATTTCCAGAACCCTTATCCATGACGCGAAAGCGCAATTTGGCTAGATATGGGTTGTAATCACCTTTCATATTCCATGCATTACAGCTTTGTGCGGCTGTGAAGGTGTGTATGTGCAGCTTTCAGGCTACTATTTCCGTGTGTTTGCGATAATAATTGATTTGGATGCTTATGTGATCTCTAACACAAGAGCGTCGAAGGCGATCGTATGACGATAGTGGCTTAAATCACAAAACGTGGATCTAGCATTTGCTTATGTCTCATGGAATCTGTTTATAACGTTAAGATCTACCGCCCAAATGGAGGTATAGTTGCCATTGGCAAAATTGTTTTTCAATATTGTATGTTCAGGTACCTAAGTGTGCTAGTGAATCCACTCCTCCTCGTGCAAAACATTTTTGCCTGTTATTTAATGCTGAAACTTGACGAGGAAATCGACGTGGAGAAAATTAATACATGTGTGGAGGCATTTGTTGCAGATGTTGGAGGAGATTTCTGCTTCACTGCATTAAGTGCATAAAACATCCAGCAGGTGACACAAACTTCTTTAATGCCAAATGTCACAATGTTCGCAATCCCACTATCTGTTTGGTGATAGCAATGCTATCGCCATCAACGAACCACATCATTTGCAGCGACAAGAACAATATCGGCACGCTTAGTGGTTACCAAGATAATAAAGTTTGCATAAAATTGAAAGCAAGGTCTTAAATGAAAATTGCGATGTGGCGTTATATTTAATGTGCCTAAGCCTTATGTGGCCGCAGGAAATGAGGCCACAAGCCCAAAGAATTTTTATACTTGAGCATTTTGATTGACGTGAACTTGGGCTTGTTCAGCGAGTCAATCGTGCTGGTGCGCTGATGACGACCGCATGGCGAAAATATGAATTGAATACGAAGTGTCGAACAAACGCGTAACTCGGCTGCATTGAAGCCTCTTTTTGCTCCTAGCATGCATAATGAACAAATGGAATGACGATCGCCTTGGGCGAAACTTCATTGGCATCGTCTATGCTTCCATCCATCTGCACGATCAAATCGACCCCGATCCATGCAGAGTAATTATGTCAGTCGAATGATGTTGCGGACCAGCGTTATTTTAAAAGCCCAATAACCTAGTAGAAGTGTGAATGACTTTTGCTTTGTATGGCATGTGCATAAAGGTAAAAGTATTATTTCGTTTGCTTTCTCAGCTTGATAATCATACAAAAATTAGACACACTTAACTTATAAACACAAAGTGAAATGTGCCAGATGTAGGAACTTCCTGCCTTTGGTAGCGCTAAATCACATAAACAGGGTTTTGCTTACATTTCGTAATCTACACGCACTTACGTCCCACGATTATCCGTAGCGCACCTGTACGGGGGTCGCTTACGTATACCAAGGCTCTCGTTATTGCACACACTCCCAAACAGTAGTAGTCACAAGGCGCTTGAATGCGTGAGTTGTCAAAGCTACTAACAAACGCCATTGCACTTCATCTTTCCACATTGGCGAACAATCTAATGCCTTGTTAATCAGGAAGCAAATTGCTGCAGCTTGTTGATTTGTCGAAGGATGAGCGCCTACAATCAAATCCGTAGTAGAGTACAGGTTTTATTACTGCTCTTGGTACTGGTTAAGGCATGCTGTAACTAATGATTGACCGTAGACAACCATCATGAGTAAAGTTGGGCTTGATTCGGAAGACTGTGCTCAGCAACTTTGCTAGGGTCGCTTGGCTTTTATGTCCAGTTAAACCTGAGTTCAAATGTTGGCTGCATTTTATCTCACAGTCTCTAATGCTGAGTAGTATAGAAATAGCACATCAAGTCTCACGCACTTAGACTCCTCTGCCAGCGTCGGCTTTCGCAAGCTGCCAATTGTTTGAAAACATATTAAAATGCACCTCTTATGCACACCCGTAAATGTCTGATAAAATTTCCACCCTTGTAGTAGGATCAGGAGTCTTAGCGTGACTTCGTACCTTGAGTCAGTGAGCTGCAATTATTTGGTAAAAGCTTATTAATGTTTGAATTCGCGCCGAAGTCAGCAGGGCACTAAAATGCTGCCATGGCACATCACGGCCCAATGGCCATAAGTAGGTGTGCAATTTTAAACAATATTTACACTTGCATTGAGTTCACTTATTCGCTGATATCACAAGCAGTTATTTAAATGCCTTTTTATGCCTTGATTTACCAATTATCTTTTCATCGAAAATGCATCCTAGGCAAAGTGCAAAATATGAATGTATGGTGAGTTCGCTTCTTCGTAGACAAAAATTTTACTATTGATTTAGCGTGCGCTGGTAAGAAATTCTTTTGTACTTTTGCTAGCACCTGGGTATGGAACACACACGTGTTCTGCAAGAAGTATTTTACTCAAGTTTTACTTAATTAGGTGATTACAAGTATTTAGACATTATTTCGCACGACAGTAACCTCTGGCGTAATGAAATGCTATCTTGACACATAATTTTGCATAATACAGATCACAACGAAGCACTCCACTTTGTAGTCCTAAAAGTCTAACTACTGGCAACAGGTTGGCAGTCCTCCCTAGGACACTTTTATGTGAGGGAAATGCAAATGTGCGGATTTAAAGTGCTGCAGTGATGACATATGTATTGCTGTTAGAAGGAATCAGGGCCTGCTAAAGCGGGTCTCAATGCCTGAACATTTTTACATGACCATTTGTGTGGCCGCCTGCAGCCTCTGACAAACGTTTCTACCCCATTTCAATTCAAAGATTTTACTTTTGCGGTTATTTTTGCAAGAACTCTAACAATCGGACTACCTAAGCTTACTTCTTTCACATGATTGCAACCCATTGCTTCAAGAGGAGAATATTGGTCATTTGTCCATCCAGATAGCCGTAAACAAGTCATCAATGTGAGTTTTTGCTCTCAACGTCTGCCTTACTGCTTGATCGTCGATCGGCCCATGTAAACATTCGCTTAGAAATCATTGCGCATCGGTATAGGGTAGACAACTTGAGAGGATGCAGAGTAGTTAAGCACACAACTTGGTATTTGGTTGGTCAGCATCAGGAGGGAAGTCCGACACGACGATAATGGCGACTGCAAGTAAGTGCGTCAAAAGGGACAATGCGCTTCATCTTTTTTCCCCGCATCAAATTTCACACGTGGTAGACGTGAGGCTCCTCCCCTGCAGATACTCCTAATGGTAAAACCCAATGCAGGACATTCAGCAGAGAAGCCACGTCAACGTTTGCATAAATCTTTTCCAAATGAAGGTATGTGCAGATGGACAAGTCATGTTATCAACCAGAATCAGACAGATGGCTCTTGAATTTAACCTGCTGGTAAGAACAAACCGGAACCGGTGACACTGTTCAACCCAATCTTAATTCGGCAGCTATGAAATTACAAACCCTACATCAACTTACTCAACAAATAGGATAAAGTCAAATAAGAAGCTGAATCAGGAATAATAGCGGTTTCTCGAAATCACCCGACTCCCTGATGCAGCCAGCTTGATAGATTAAATGTTATTTTGCAACACAATGTCATCACTGAGCATCGAATCACTCGCAGATCGAAGAACGAATTTTTCAACTATAAAATGCACTCATTTGAAAATTTTAAAGTACATGAAATAACCTTTTAATGGCAAAACACGGCTTAGTGATTGGTCTTGTTTTAATCAGGGATTGCAGCTTGCTGAAGCCGACTAAACTATCACAAGAAACAACTTAGCCAGCACAAAGACGCTATGCTTAAAAAGACAGTTACAAGAGGCGGAGATTTTAACATCCTTCGGTTCAGTTATGCTTGCCATTTGTTGTGCGACTCACAAAATAGTTCCTCTTGCAATTGAGAATGCATATTTCTGGCTCCGCTTAGAGTCGACAAGCTACGAAGGAAATTTGGCCAATTAACCCGCACCAATGAATGATTTTAATGTAAATCGAGAGAAAATCAAGATATCCGCAAAGTAGGTTGCTCAGTAATCCAGAAGAGACGACAACAACATCGTCAACCCAAAGATAACGGAACAAACTTCGCCACTCAAAATAGCTACAAGGCATGAAAGAGAGCCACTAATTAATGCCATAACTTGACAGAAAAATGAATAATGCAAATAGTGATGAGCATAAAAGAGTAAGCATATGCAGAAATCAACCCCCCACGTGCTATCATCAAAAAGTCTTGACATCCACACCGGTAATTCGAACTTGTGTCAAAATCCACACTACTTATTGAGAGAATTCACTACTTCTTGTCGGCTACAGATGGCGTTCTTTCATAAAAAAGCACCGTTAAGCCGCAAAGGAAAACGACTGCATAAAGCGTTGGGTTCTTTTACCATAGATCTTAAAAGGCATATACTAAGGCTGCAGCATAGAAGTAGAATTATTCAACGCTGATCCGCCTTTTGCTGGTGTCAAATAATCACATGAAATGGTAAATAAGTATCCCAAACTTAATTTGAAACTGCAAGTCCTGTTTCATGGCCACAAACGTTTGGTTAAATTCTTCCGCTTAACACATTCAAGGTCATCATCGACAATGCACTGAAGGTGTGTTCTGAAATGCCCAAAATGTTTGTTTGCTTGTCTGACTACAGGTCTTGCAAAGCTGCCCACTCTCCTCCGTCGAAAGGCCCATCGGGAAAGGAGGTTTATGTGCTGGGAGCGTATTTATGATCCAGTCGGTCAATGTCAAGGTTCAGATAGAATTTGACACTTGGAACTGTGTATGGTCTTCATGACACTTTTAAATGCCCAACAATTCCACTTTTGTACCCTCTAATACGATTGGCAATTAGTGGTGAAGCAACGCTACGAAGTGCGACGCAAAGAAGTTGATTAGCTTCTAGACCGGGGTATGAATGGAAGTAATGAGTGTAGACAATTTCAATTAAAATAAGAAGGCCAAACGTACAGCAATCTGGTATTTCTGAAGCCATGGGCTAGCGGAATGAATATGTTGCTTTTGTTGAGAAGGAAGGCGAGAAGTAGGCGGTGAGTGGGTCCAGAAACAGGGCTCCTAGTCAAGTCGACGTCACTGTGTGGATCAACATTGAAGTGGCCCACAATTGCCTCAAGTTCGCTGCTGTGGTCGTCACCCAATGCAAGCGTTACGCCCTTCTCACTTCACTAAGCGCGACACAGCCAGCTCTATCGTAGTTTCCACCAGTGTTAGCTGAATCTCGTAGCTCACAATCGCATCTCAGTTGTGGTCCTTCGGCTGAGTATTTTCTCTGTAGTGATTCACAGCTGCACCTAGGATAGGAATACCATGATACAGCAGTACGCAGACCGTGCAAACTTAACAAAGTCGTGCTACTGAAGTAGAGCATGAATGATGTTGCAAGTGTGGGAGGTGGAAAATGGGAGGGGTTTGAGGCTGTGAAAGAGGTAACAGGAAAGTAATGCGGTGTAATTTATTTACTCCAATGACGAGAGCCACATCAATTCAGCGTTACGGAACCAATTACCTATGTGCTTACTTGATGTGTATATTAAACCCCTTGTGGGTGGGATTGTCGCTTCATTTTTAATATCTTCGTGCGTGTAAGCATGTTAATGCGCCCACGATGACTGAATGAGCCAAACGTCGGACTTATAATGATGATATGTGAGACGAGCAAAGCATAACTTCACAGAACACGTACTACACACAGACTGAGGACAGGTGTTCCAACACGTGTAGATAAATCTCCCAACAAAAAACGGCAACATGCATTAAGAGATTGCATCAGAGAATAAGAATTACGACACTGACCTTAAGTGGTAAATACGTCTACTTTAGCTTAACAGTAACAGTTTCACGATTATTCGCAGAGACTGTAGATGATTTTGGACTAAATGTTGGACTTTGGCTAAATGACTTGGTCTCAAATTCTCATTCCTCTAGGGTCAGGTTCTCTACAGGTCTGTTTTAATTTTCTCCCACTTATCTTGTCACCATTGACCCACATTCTACTTCTTTTACTGTCTACCTCACTTCTTCTCCAAACACATTAAATCTTCCTTTTCCCGTAAATTGACGCCTATCAATGCAGACCATGGGACTCCCATTTGTCCAGCAGTTGCAGTTTCCTTATGTTACTCTTTGTTGTCTTTAATACTGTCTGGTAGCGAGGACGAGTTAAGCAGCAGTTGTCCAACTTAGAGTTGGGAATGGGTTCTGTGAGGTGTTCTATGATGTCAGCGGTAGAAGTAGAAGTTGAAGTTTGCCTTGTAAAGCCATGCTGTTTCACGATGGCCTTTTCGCTTTTTAACGCATTGGTTGCGGATACAATCCTGTTTTTTATGGCAGTGGCTGCAGCTGGTTCCTTCCTCATACGGCCTCGGTCCTTTGAGGTTCCCTCCAAAGCAGTGAGCACATAGCAGTGTATCGACAGGCTTCCCATCAGTCACACGATCAGAAGAAACCAAACTCACCCAAACTTGTAATCGCACGCAATCAAGTATTGTGGATTCTGTAAACCAGGTTTGATATCATAACATTGGTGCATTGCACAGGCCACCTTATTCGTGGTCGCCCAAACCAGCTGTTCATGTGGAGAGAAAGAAGGCATGACAAGACGTACCACCTCGTACCAGACTATTTAATACCACACCATTATGCACATGAATCCACTCGCTTACGCCTCTTCTATCCACACAGCATTTCAAGTAGACACTCAGTAGTAGGGAGTGAGTGGCTTCGCTGTGTGGCTTAGATTGCATCCACACTCTGCATATCATGAATAGCACACACACACGCACACAATTTACTCACCTGTGTACAATGACTACAAACCCCTGTGCAAGAGTTGTTGTAATAATTGCGTTGTTAAGCTTCTTTCTTCCAGGCGCACACGTCTTCAGTAATAGGTGGCTTTATGCCACCGATAATAATGGTATTTTGTACAACTCCAGGGTATGCTGACGAAAGGTGAGGTTTGAAGCTGCACGACCTGGCCCATGAATTTGCTAGATTCTCCAGTTTTTTTAGAATAAGTCTAGGCAAAGAACATTTACACGCGAAACATATTATGATGTCAACACATATTTAGTTAACCATGAAGGTGTTAAGAAGGGACTTACTATTAGTCTCATGTTGCTGACAAGGACTGCCTGTGATTTATCCGAATGGGTTCCTCATCGGACATAACAATACGGTATTTCAAATGGAATAACCACTTAAGTTATACCGGCCCTTTGCTCGTAGATGGCTTTGGTAATTTGCCATTAATAAAATCCGTGCAAGTGAAAGACAATTTTAACCTTGTGCTTTTCTTCAGTGAATCAAATGCTAGCTAGAATCGTCGATCCAGACAATCATTTGTAGACAGCTTGTGCAAACACTTTTCCCATCGTTCTACTATCTCATTTGTCTCTCTCAAACACTTAGCCCCAAACCTCTCAACAACCTCCTAAATAAACTACTACGCAAGTCATTTAGGTGCCCAGGGTTGTGGCACTTAAATTTGACGATAATTGCGGTCTTTTATTGATTATGCGAGCTCTCGAAGAAACGGGTGTTAGTGAGTTGCAAAAAAACTTAAACAACAGGCTCCCACGGCGCATGTTGCATACTAACAGATCAAATACACATTTTAAACGACGAATAATATGGTGCACGAAAAAGTAACACCTCCCAAAGCCACATCTCATGGGGTATTTTAGCTAGCACACAGATAAATCGGGGTTCAGTGAGACGTGACCAGGTCAACCAGTGAGTCGTCTGCGTGAGTGCTTAAATCTACCTCTATGGTGGTCTAAAAACGAGCACGCAAAAACCAAAAAGCACTACTTATCAGCAATGCGTTCACTAAGCACTCTTGTCATTATCTTCAGCTGTCCCTTCGTTGGTAGCCATGGTTAATCGAAACAGACAACATTTCCGCAGTGTCAGTCATCAATGTGCCACTTTGGTGCAAATACTGGCTAGGGTTGTCGAGGCGGCATCTGCGGCTACAACTGTTGCATTTCATTATGCCATGGTTTTTGGCAACTCTGTCAATAAACAGAATGAAATGCAGAAGGCGTGGGGCAGTGGAGCTCTTTGTAAGCAGAGTTGTTGAAGTGGTGATTGCGGCTACTGCAGTGGATGTGAAAAGGTGAAGCACGCGGACTTTTGCGACTTTATGCAGTGTCGAGCTAATGACTGCTTCACTGGTGGCAACTGCCAAGTTGTCTGCCACAATGGCATTTGCCATTGTGCAAGCTCCACTAATCCACAAGGATCACACATCACGGATCAGGATATAAAAGTGAGATCTCTGGACGTGATGATGCATGATATGCAAAGCTATGATCATCTTATGCGACTGCAGCCCAAGTTCCAGGCCCTCCCACTTCGGTTTGCACAGTGGATCAGGGTGTTTAAGCAGTACCCTCTAACATTCCAAAATTGAATCAGCCTCTATTGTCTGCATATTCAGTGCTTCTTCAATCTGCATTGCTGCAGCTACGTTTCCAGTGTGCACCCACATGCATTACATTCAATGGATGCCGGACTGCCAAAAATGAAGCACATCTTGGTAGGCATGAAATTCGGTGCGATCGTCTTAACTACACCCAATCTCGATCGCATGTCATTTATATCAAACCATGACACCTTGCATGCCTAGCCAGAAACAGGTTGCCATGCGGCCTGATACAACGATTCGGAGTCCTCTGCTCAGGTGCTCAGCAACACCTCACGGCTAGTGCTTTGCTTGTTTGATTGCCGCTTGTTGGATATATATATTCCATCCTAATATTGTGCCTTCCCTTGCTTTCAAGGAAGTCTTTGAAAGCTACACCACATTTGTTACGCACAATAAAATTGCTCAACTGCTTTCCGGTTTTGTTCTACAGCAAAGAATTTATTGTTATGTTCTAGCGACCCCAATCGTGAGACTTATTTGCTTTTTACCAACTACATTTCCTTTGCCATCGCAACCCACCGGCGTGGTATTATGATGTTCTGAAGGTCTTTGCCGTTCTTGACTTGCGAGGCAAAACCTCTCCACTCTGAAGCACTGCGAAGCAACATCAACGCATTCTTGAATCGCTTGAACCAGTTGGTTTTCTCTAAGCCCCGTAGCTCACATTTACATGTCTTCAGATCATACAACAATACAAGGTCACATATTTATTTCAGAAGTAATTTGAGCAAAACTCAACCACACAGAAATAATTAAGCTATTTATTAAGCAAAACTGTCCATTAGCCTTGCCAAAACAAATTTTGGGCTCAAAAACAATAAATGATCTCATATCTAATACCTTTATTCTATTTTCATCGTGACAAGCCTGACATAAAAAACCTTTCATGTTATTTCTGATTTGGTATTTCTATCACATATTTGTATCACAATGTGCACCTGTCAAAATCACTCTGTTTAAAGACCAATGTCAATCAGTCCGGGGAAGCATGGATGCCATGCCAACGAGGTAGTTGTAACGCCAGCGGACCAGCTTAACTTTAGGCAAAGGTATAAGATACAAAGGACTGTAGACACACTAACAGACGTTATCGAAAGGCGTTTAAGAAACAAATCTTCCACATTAATCCCCATCCTGCCTAGTTGGTTCCATCAGCATATCATTCAACTCCATACAGTCGCCCAGTGGTGGCACTAGCTACCACGTCTGCTTAACAGTAACGCGAGTTGAAACGACAACGCAACAACACTTGGAGTCACCCTGCAGAGGAGATGGTGTTACGACATTAATCAAGCAGTATGCGGCCTTCCCTTCCTCCTCGCCTACTTCGCGTACAGGCTGGTGCACAAAGTGTTTGGGGTTGTCTTGTCTTCTACTTTTCACAAACACCCCTTCCGCCTTACACCCACCTACCCAACCACCCACTAGTTACACATTCTGCGCCTTCTAAAGCCATTCTCAAGGCACCCATTATCTGTGCTAACAATTAAATGTATTTCTACACCTCCTGAAGCAAAATATGCCGCACCTGTCACATAGTCATGCAAATGGGCTACGGCAAGCAAACCTTCAATCTACAACAGAGCATCTCTACCACCAACTCATACATACCTACTGCAGTTTTCTCAGCTTTTCCCTCCCTGAAGACAAAAGAAAACATCACACTCGGGAAAAATACATACACGTGTATTCAACATACCACTCCGAAGAGGTACAACAATGATGCAGTTAAGTGACTTCATCACCAAAATCCGTCATTTTGCAAACCATTGACTCAGAACACGATCCACTTCGCTTTGTTTAGGGCCGTGCTCCATGCTCCTTTCGGCGAGGCTATTGCTTCGTCAGTCCCCCCGGCCCTCGTTCTGCAAGCCATATCCGTATAGGATAGGGGGCAAACATCGCCAGTAGGGGAAAGATTGGTACAATAAATCAATCGGGAAAGAGCCAATGAAATGCAAGTAATGGTGGTACTTTCCTAAATGGAGTGGAGTAAGTTATTTCTACTCCTTTAGTTCCCAGTGATGCTTATTAGGCAGACAAGGTTTCACCTATATGTGCTTTCTACGCTGCACAAAAACATATGCAGTGAGGAGCTGCGGTTGGTTGATGCAATTCCAGCCTCGAGTGAATGCCTATGAGGAGGACAAAATCATAAAAATTCTTAAAAATAATCAATGAAGCAGTGTAAGGCGTAGAGCTCACCGCATTTTGTAATACGTCCTTCTGCAGGGTTCAGAGATGTCATTCAAAGACCAGCCGCCATTCTAGGTGGATTATCACTTAAATCGTTTTCGAACCGTGAAAGACTTTATCAACCTCTGCTCATGTCACAAATCACTAATAATTACACAGCCTAAGCCTGGGAGTGAATTAGTACCCTGCTGATTCGCTTAGATCCAGATCCGTTTTCGAAGCCCTCGAGTAACCTGTTATGTTCATCACAACTGTGCTAAAGGATATCAGGTCCGAGTTGCCCACGGTCAGTGCAAAGTAGACGGGGCCAAAGGATTTTGTTCTGATTACCAGGAAAAATGAGTTCATTTGAGTCCGTTTCCTCCTGGTTCAATACCCGGGATTAGTATGCTTGGTAACGAAGTGTGGAAGTTGATGGGACTAGAGGAATTGTAAAAAATCTACTTGCGATTACACTCCTCCTTTAGCCATCACAACAGAAATCGAGGAAGATTAAGCCGATTGTGCAAGACTGGAGTGAAGAAAGGTCGAGGAGTATGCAAGTAGTCGATGACTGTGCTGGACTGCTCCAACCTCAAAACAGTAGGGAAGACAATGATGCAGTGCTGATATCAGCCCTCGGTGAGTAGTGGTAGCGATTGTCAGCTTAGTAATGCTTCGTTTGCCAAATGCATAGTGCCGTCGAACATAGCGTTAATTGTAGCGTCTTGAGACTTCCCTCAAGACAACGAAAGGCACAATGCTTGGCCAGAACATCAGTGCTCAGCAAGTAGAAGGAATCCAGGCAGTTGGCATGGCCCAGAGGCCAGCTTACCCGCCAAAGGCAATAAGGTCATCCGAGCCACTGTAACCGAAATCGGCAGTTCATCAAGCAAAGCATTGCATGTCTTACAGTCCCTTTCCTATAAAAGTGGTTCAAATGGCACTCCAAAGCTGAGCCAAAACAGCAGAAATTAAAGCTCTAGCATAAATGTGGACACACATGGTTTAACGGTTTAAACACAAAACATGGTAAATTAATTCCAGCATAGTTTGGCTTACTGCATTTTCAATGTAACTTGTTCTACTTATTTATTACAGGCCCAGGTAGACTGGAAGAACGCTCATGCAGCTTCCTTTTTGACTTGGTGGAGATGGTAAGCAGAAAGACGTCGATAAAAGTTCGCATGAGAAAATAAACCCGAACAGCGAAAATTATTATAGGTCCAACACTAGCTTGCAATGTGGAACTTGGTGCTGACTTAATTCGCAACCCTAAGATGATCCTAAATTTTATGGAAGGCACATATTCACTTAGCAAAGCTCTCAAGTCAATGCAGAAGATTCACGCTCTTTTTGAAGCAGCAGCTCTCCTTATGAACAATTCCGACTACCCTTGCTCACAGTTGACCAGTACCACCGATAACAGGACGCAAGAGCTTTGCGCATTCCTGATCAAGTACGTGAACATGTTCTCATGGCAAGGCGCAAAACTGAGAGAAACAAGCATTGTTAAGCGCACGATTAATGCCGACGAAGGTAGATTCATTTGACAGCAGCGCAGACGCATACCACCCGATTAAAGAGATGAGATTAAATGAGGTTATACCACCATCAAAGTCACCACGGACATCTCCGATCGCACTGGCAAGGAAGATGTAACGATATTTCACAATAATGCGTAGATTATAGGAAGTTGAGAGCCGTAACTAAGACGGACGCATCTCCCTTACCGCGTGTACACAATTCGCAAGACTCTCTGCAAGGATCAAAGAAACTTCGTACCCAGAATTCCAAAAATTATGATACTGGCAGGTGGAAGTGATGAAAACAAACAGAAAAGACAGCTCTTGTAGTGCCAAACAGGCAGACAGCATTGATACGCCTGTTGCCAAAACACTGCAACAACACTGCAACTACAAAATTTCAGGCAGTGAGGGCGAAATTCCCGATCACTAGTGAATGAAAACTACAAAATATGAAGCAGTGAGAGCGAAATTCCCAATCACCAGTGGATCAATGCTACAAAATTTCAAGAAATAAGGGTGAAAGTCGCAATCACCAGTGGATCAATACTACAATATTTCAAGCAGTGAGGGAAAAATTTCCAATCACCAGTGCATCAATACTACAAAATTTCCAGCAGTGAGGGCGACATTCTTAATCACCAGTGAATCAATACTACAATATTTCAAGCAGTGAGGGCGAAATTCCCGATCACCAGTGGATCAATACTACAAAATTGAAAGCAGTGATGGCGAAATTCCCGATCACCAGTGGATCAATACTACAAAATTGCAAGCAGTGATGGCGAAATTCCCAATCACCAGTGCTTCAATACTACAAATTGAAGCAGTGAGGGCGAAATTCTTAATCACCAGTGGATCAATACTACAAAATTGCATTCACTGATGGTGAAATTCGCATTCTCGAGAGGATGATTACAACAAACTTGCATTCATTGAGGGCTAAATTCGCATACGCGTGGAAATGAATACAATAAAATTGCATTTAGTTAAAGCGAAATTTGCGGTCTTAGCCGTACGTTTTGTTTCAGTTCGCTCATGCTTCTATGAAGCAATATCCATTTAAAATGGGGTTTAAATAGCCGGAATCTCTATGTCCTCTACAGAAAAGATTCGATTCCTGTAAACATGATTACTTCTATTTTTTATTCTACAGGTACATCGCAATTCCGATGTTACATTTTATTTAGCCGTCAAAAACTTTTTTGCACGAAATAAATGCAGTCATCCATTAAGAAAACTCCTACATGTATTTCACTATCCTATCCCACCTTGTATGCTTATAGCTATTTAAATAAGTCAATTATAAAAAGAAATAATACTTTCTATAAAGAGCATTAGGGCTATTTGCAACAACAACAACAACAACGTTAGTATGGGGGGAGTTGACAAGTACCGTACCTCCCACCAGGCAAAACAATCACCACGACCTCCGCTACACTTAGCCGAGAAAAGGGACGAGATATGGATCAAGTTTGTGACACCTTCTGAGCGTTTGCCTTCACGCACATACTCGATCCCATGGGACTGCGGTTCTCCGCATCATGGAAGGAGTGCCCAATGAATTACACTTTGCTTAGTTGGGCAGCAAGACTCGTGATGAGAGTGCAAAGTCTATCAGCGCACCAATGACTGTATTAAACAGAGGGGACAATTATCGCATCCTTCGCAACTGAAAAATAGGGGTTCGATAGCCTTTCTTAGAAGCGAAAAATCATGTCCGTATGCAGAAATCATTACAAGTCTCCAACCAACAGCCACTTTTGACACAACATCGACCAGCTGCTAGAGAAGTATGTCATTTACCCAGGCAGAAATCAAATTGCCACATAAAAAAGCTCAAGTGACCTCACGGAGAGGAAGCGAAGCGTTGGTTCATGGATTCGGCATTTTAGAGTCTGGGTTATTTCGCATCCCTTCTCACATCTGCACTGAGACGATCTCTAGTATTATGCCATCACTCAGTGAAAAGTTGGATAGGTTACATCCCAACCGGTTTGCCATCTTTGCAAAAATCAAAACTCTCCATTCATTCACTGAAGTCAGCGTGCATTATTTTACTGTCAGCTGCCGCTAAAGTCAGTAATTTCTTTATCGACTACAGCAAGGGAAAGGAAGTCCTACAAAGCGCCATCTCATAGGTGGACTCTCACAATCAATTACTAGAGTGACCGAAACGCACGGCTAGCAGCTCAGTAATGCGCTAAGCACTAAAATTTTGGTCAAGTTTAACATTATACAATCGCTAAACTGTCTGCATACAGTTTCCTCGGCTCAATTTGTGGTTTCTCCCAATAACTATCACCAGATCATCAACGTTACCACTGACTACTCCGGGATTTCTCGACTGCCACTAAGCAGCAAACCCGCAGGTTCGACATGCAATTTATCGCCACAAATAAATCACTGGTAACCAATAATAGGGAAATCCGACCGCCCACATTTCGTCATAATTTGAAGAAGTACAAAATGCTCTCAGAGTAAAAAACGCGACTCACGTCAGCATTTAAGTAAATACTTCGATAGAATTCGATCATTTCACCACAAGCATTACACAAGCCATTAATTCAGCAAGCCTCAAAAGTCGCCACTTACGCTATCATGTCAACACTGCGGGTTTACTTATGTGCATGCACAAAGTAGGTCAAAAAGTTCCAAAATGGAAGCTCACATACCCGAACTCTTTAGCGCAGACTTGGTACCAGACGTAACAACAACCACACCAAAGCCCGACATTTCATATATGCCGCTAAACGCACGAGAAGGGTATTGGGTATGAACGAAGCAAAATAATAGCCATAGAAAAAATACTATGCAGAAATTTTTGAAAACACATTCAAGTATGTCACTTGCACAAGACTTTAAAATACGATTTTATAATTTTGATGATTCTTATTGCACAGGCCAGTTAAGAATACGTCTATTCCTAGATTCTCATCGCTATCTATTAGATTTCTAGGCAAATTTTTGATTAATTTTATTTTATAAGGTCGCAACAATAAAAACTACTGTAACACTGTAGCATTCATGTTTTTTTAACCTCACCATTTTGACGAGAGGCAGGAACACAACGTGAATCTCCCGGCGTCGAAAATGGCCATCGCGCAACCTTTTATTAACTCGCCATTGGTCCATCTTTTTTTGTAAGGCAATAAATGTGTCTCAGAACATTCAACCTTTTCGTATTAGGCATGGGCGCGGAGGCGGGGAGACGAATGAGGAAATCCCTGCAAATGTAGCCTATGCGAATATTACGTGTAGTATCTAGCACACACTCAGCTGTGGACAATGAAGGACTCGGCTAGCTACTTATATTTAACCCAACTACAATGTAGCTACAATTTAACATGGCAACAAAAGTACTCAGCACAAGTAATTTTGCGTTTGTCGCCTGTCCAGCTCTGAGCCTCATCGACGGTCACTTGGGTGGTGTTTGTACCTTCGTCGATGGGCTGGTCTCTAGGCCACGCGAGTAGTTGCAATCATTTTCGCGTGTCAAGCATAGTTATTTAGATGATGAGAGTAACCAAATTTTGGGCACACCCCTCCGTAATATCTTATGATAGGTACAGAATTCATCGATAGGCAGATTCTTGTGCTTACTGTTGGCACTTAGGTTTTGAATGTCTATGTTCTTTTCGAAGCGACAAGCATTCATCGTTTATTTTGTGCGAAAGTGCCAATCCTTTAGGATAGTGTCACTGCTGCCGATGATACGGTGGACCGTACACCCGACAAATCATCCTCCTCTTCTGCGATTTCCTATAATTGGAGGTTTCATGAATTAGATAAAAATAATCACAAGGATAGTCTACCTGTCCGTGGGGGTCTGCAGAGATCTGCAGCAGGCGGGTGGGTTTGGCGCCCATAAACTCCACGTTCAGGACACCGCACTCGTGGTGAGCCTTTAGTTTTTTGTGTGAACACGTAGCACAGTGAGGTCAGTCGAGACTGAGTCATTACTAACTTTCCAACCGCTGCAAGCCTGGGATGGTGCACGGATTATCAGGGCGCTTCCACATCATACCAACACACTAACTCTTTTTCACCCACCGCAATCAGCACAGTCGGTAGTCTCAAGCGTACCGATTAATTGTCTCTGGTGGAGCAGCGTCAAATCGAGTGTGCATTCGTGCTTCAGATGCAAGCACTACCGATCTACTTTCCTCCTTGCGACTGTGGCACTGTCCCAAGTGACGGCGTCATGCATTGACTTCGCTTTCAGGGACCATTAATGCTCTCTAATCCAGCACAAAATGCAGCAGTTTCTGCGACTAATAGTCAGGCTTCTTTCGACACGCCGATTTTATTAAATCCAAATAGTCTCTTGTAGGTAACGTTTTGTGTCTGTTCATCCTAACCAGCTTGCTCCAACTTCCGTGCTGTCCAGCCATATTGCCTAGCTATGCTGTGTAGAGGCAATGAGGAGATGGAGGAGATGTCAAGCAATCACTTGATTGACGTCTTCGCTGATAGACGTACCGTACACATCAGGGTTATACCGTTTTCCTATCGTGAATAGCAATTCTGCCAAATGTGGAAATGTGGTCATTGATGAAAAAGAGACGTCACTATCGACCTTCTGCTTGTATTCTCACCAGATTTACCCATCAGCGACAGATGTCTCTCTGATCTCTGGCTAAAATTTGGCCTCCTACATTAGGACTTACAGTAGCTGTCTTTTATGGTAAGGTTGGCTTGCAACCAGCACTACAAGGTATTCCCGTGGCCGTAGCGAGGTCAAGTGGTTGCATTGCGGCGAATGTGCCACCAGCGTTTAGGTGGACTAAGAGGCTACTTGCGTGACCTGAAGGCTAGGCCGTGGAGACTAAGTGATGTGCGTAATCAAAGGCGGATTTAATCCAACTGCTAAAGCATTGCAATGCCTTCCACGGATCCTAATCTAAATGCTGCATGTTAGACTTGGCACAGCAGCTTATGGGATGCCGTAACAATTTCACAATTTTGTGGATGATTTTGTAATGCGCGCTTACATTACTGTATACTCCACTTCTCACAACCGTAGATAAAAAAATGCTGTGAAATTAGCGCCAATGGCCCCCCATTATTTTGCAATTATTTTGTGTAAGCAGTAAGAATGAGCCTTGACAAACTCTGATCAGGCATATGCACATCCACACAAAGCTGCCTTCCTGATAGATGGCGTGCTACAAGCAATTTACTTTGTAGTACTTCGACAATATTCATTCAGAGCATGAGACAACTACATTCCATCACATTAGATAGAGAACCGACTCCACGATTCGACAAGTGATGCCAGCACAGTCAAAAGTGCTATTTCTCCCATCGGAAAGGAAGTTGGACTAAAGTAGACGTTGTAAATACTGCTTCGTTCCTCTCGATGTCCATCGATTGGATGCCTTTGAAGGGTAGATACAGGCTTCACTGTCAAATTAAAAGTGGACTGCATAGTTCAAACTGATGCACTGTAGGTGTCCGCACTGGTGCATTTAGGCAGATGAAAATAGAAGCAATGAGAGTGGCACTAATGAGACCTTGGACGATCATCACCTCCAACAATGCTGACAGATGTTAGCACGAAGTGTTTGTTGCTGGGTTCACTGGGCTGCCTCCATCTTACTTCTTCCCTCTTTCTTTAGCAAGCCAAACAGCGGTGACTTCCGGATAGTTGAACCTCACCTTGGATCGCGGCATATTCTCCTCATCCCTGTAGTGTTTGCCTAAGTGGTTTCCTGTGAGGCTTAGCAACTAAGGCATGGAGGCGGTCAAAATTTCGTCAAAAAGAAATGCATCTTCGCCCTGTGATGCGACTTTCAATATGACTTTCTACAATCCCACATGAAAATACAGTCCTTTAGATCAACCTTGTGAGAACCGTGACAAACGGTGTTGAGGTCCTCCCTGGTCCTATAACTTACTTAAGGCACTAATGCAAATCGACGACAAAGTTCGCAACCGGGCCATTCCGCGGTTCCCTCCCAACAATCCTAACTAAACAGTACAATAATTTTACTTTTGATGGAGCAGTGGCCTGTTGGTGGTTGTCATCTTCCTAATTCTCATTCTCCTTCTACAGTCTCGGGCTCCGGAGTGACAAAAAATAAGAGCATTTTAGAGGGCTTCCCCAACTGTCTTATTTCAAGTTGTTCCACCTTAACTGATTCATCTGTTCATTCATTTACCGACCCGATGCACCCTCTGTCACCACAGCATTTGGCACAGTACTACAAAGGTCTGCCCTTGCTCATCCAACCACCCAGCAAAGGCAACGTAGCAACTCAACGACTACAATGCATTCCAAACAAGTAATTCCATGCCTCACTCACACCATTCTCAGTTCAGTTACCCAACAAAATAAGCAATGAAAACAAACAAAGACATCATCTACGTTAAATACACAAAGAATACAATCACACGATTTGTCTCTCGCCTGCCACGCAATCGTGCTTCTGACCACTCTCAAGTCTTTTGCACATCACGTCGTAAAAGCTCCACTCCAACAAATCCGACCAGTTGGTAAAGTTCCCTCCAAGGCGCCTAATGCACCACAATCGCCAATTCGTCTGTACAGTAGCCAGCGGAGAGCCGTCCAAGCCACCAAGGCTCTGAATGAATTGCGCCAGACTATCGATCTCACTTGACTCATCTTCCTCCGCATTTATAATCACCACAATCGACAATGTTTGATGAGGTGCAAGAGATTCCAAGGTGGATGCAAAATCATCCCTCAGGAGGCGCGAAGCATCCGCCAAATAGATTATGCAGTCACAGCAGTCATGTCTATCTCGTTCTCCTGCAAATGTTGCCTCTCTAAAGACAAAACTCTTACCTCTTTCAGCCGAATGAACAGAAAAAATGCAGCCATGCATACCGACAATGCGCGTGTGAGATCGGTACTTGATCATCGAAAGGTAACCGAATAGTGGGATGTTGGATGCTTCCATCCGCAGTGCAAATTCCCCCTCCGACATCGCTCTTACATTATGGTCTGGCAAAATGCTGAAGTGTGCAGTTTTCGGGGCTTTGCCACGAGCAGGCGCCGACATGAAACGCTCATAAGAGTCACTTTGCTCCTTCTGATATCGAATGGCTTCAGAAGCGTTTTGAAAGGAGGTAGGTGAGGACTGTGGGAAGAGTAGCTGGCAAAGACGTTTGTCTAACCAACTCCACCTGTTAATGTGGTTATGTATGAGGGTGGGGAATGGGCATGTTGAGAGGATCCACCTCCAACTTGGAATGCTCCCGCATACATTCACCAAATCCGGCACATCAAGAAATCCACAAATTCGCAACGCCAATTCAGGTCGAAGATCGGTGATTTTACGCTGTGAACTATCTTCTGCCTGAAGCGTCAAGAAAGTACACCATCATGACGGGGAATGAAAATGGCATGAACACAATTTGGTGCGAGACAAACAAATAAACAAATGAACGAGTTCAATGTGAGAAATGACAATGGAGATATGCAGCAAATAATTGAAGGCTACTGCAACTCACCATTACTGAAATGTGCTAGCATAGACGATTTGCATGATAACGATCCTAGAAGTCATACCTTTGGACTAGCACATCAATCCTTTCCATATCGTCCAGTTTCAAAGCCACGTGCCCACGACGTCTGCACACTTCTTCCTCGTATAACTATGAGGCAAGCAATAATTCAGCATCACAATCTGCGCTACGTCAACTTGTACCAACAATAACATCAGTGCTGTTGCATCTCACTAAATATCGACAACTACTTCATCTTACAACAAACCATTCCCCTGGTGGTCGTTGCGTCATAGATTTGCCACTTGTTGCGAAAACGATTGGGCTTATCTACCACGGAAGGAAGCATTGCGTAAACGAAATAACGAGCTGCAAAATATTTTTGAAGCAGGTAGGGTGCGACACTGTGATGAGGGGTTGAATAAAAACGAATCCTACTATCAGCTGCATAAATATACCTTATTTGTCCATTCTATGAGCCAAAGCGACAACACAACAGAAACTCATCAAAAGTTTTAACTCTCTTCTCGTTTCGAATCTATTCACGCCTGCTTGACAATGTGCTTCAAGCTATAGGCGTGATACACATTAAGCAACAGATAAGTCACTCATCACAGATACAACCGTTTCATGCTTCCACTTTTGACTACCACTTGTGTTTACTCCCTGTCCCGATGTGCGATCACGCGTTTATAAGGCTTAAACAGTAAGCAAGCTCGCCATTTTCCTCAAAAAAAAATTGCGTTTTCTATGGAAGATGTTGTAGAGTGTCCCAATTTGCGGTTGTTTCTATCACTTTCATCGCTCAAGCACCTAATGTTTCGGATTGCAAAACATATTCCGAAATTTCGAGAGTTAGATACCGACATTAGTCTTCGGAGAGAATGTGCACCTTGTTTCTATCAATAACGTCCAATCTTCCCCTTGTGACTGCTTATTTTCAGTAGGCGTTGCGCTGCCCGAAAGTCGGTTTTGTCAACGGAAGGATTCAAATCCGCGAGTGAATGAGAAAAATAGTGCAGCTTCCATGGACTAGCCGTGATTGTGTCACTCATATCGCAAATTGCCCTACACTTCCACCCATCAGTTTCGCAAACTATTCCATCAAGAGTGTGAATTATTTACACTGGCCTGCACATTAAAAATAGCTTATTCGGGGATATTATAAAAGCTCACTGCTCAACCATTTTAGCGGATGGCGTGGTTCTCAGATAATGAGCAACTCGACAGTTTGGTTCTCTAATCACACTAAAATAACTACTTACTTGATTTGGACAGAGGTGGAAGAGTGGGCTGGTGGTTAACTTTCAAATAGCCTCAGGAAATGATCAAAAAAGACTCGAATCCACAACCATTCAAGTGATGTGTAAGCAGAACGAGTTTAAAGGCGCACAAGTGGATGTCTTAATTAACCCTTTCTCGAGTTAATTGCAGACAGTTCTCGCCCGCATGATTCTCTCAATCTGAACACTTGTCTTTAATGCGTACTCTTTTGCCTCCAGCATGTACGAATTCGATCGAGGATAAAGCAGCCATATAAATGAAAGTGAAGCGCGCATTCTTTTAGGCAGACTGTAAGGAACCCCACCTCTTGCGTGAATCCTAACCATGAACACCACCGCACAGATAGCTCTACTCAATTACACTCAAAACCCAGATATACCGGAAATTCTACATTCTACTTCAGCACCTGCCAAGCAAATGTTTGGATAACTGACGTAAGCGAACATCTGGACCCACTTAAGTCAACAAAAACAATTTCGAATTCATCATTCGCCTTAAAACAAATTCGCTTCGTTACTTGGTCAAAAGTAACCCACAAGTGGGGTCGGCAATTGGCATCATAGGGATAAGATCAACCCGTCCAAAATAAAACGAACCAACTGGGCGATCATTCCATTTCAACTCCTCACTCACTCCTACTTTACCGTGTTTAACCCACAACTTAAGTGACATGACAACATCCATTGGGTTTCTATCCCACTAACTTCCCACATTCACTAAGTTCTTGCAAGCTTGATTGATAAAAACCAGCTTTTTACTCAGAGAGCACCATTGTGCAAAGGCCTCGATGTGCATCACGGAAATGCAAACGGAATGATGTAGGGTAAATTGTGAACGACACCAATAACAATGGTCCCGAAGTTGGCCCGGCTGCAGAAAAATTAACGACTCACTTTTCCACTTACGCATTTTGGCACAATGATTGACATAAATTTTATTTAAAGTCGTCAACAAGGTCCAGTGACTCACTCGAAGCAAAACAATCTAACCCTTTGCCCTGAGCCAGGGTTTCAGGTCTCACTACTATTGCGCCAGGATCGACGGCACGGTTCTAACGCCCTCAGAGGTACACAAAACCATTCAACACCAAGCGCGTATGATAGTCCTGTTTCAATACAAAAATGTGTGTGTATATTCTAATACAGTGGCATAAGTGTGGACGCTTATCTTTCCTAAATAGGCAGCTCCTTCAATCTACTGAAGACAAATGAAAACAGTAAAATTCAAAGCATGCTTATCTGTTGCCCAAAATTAAATAACATCAGAGATCTAAGAAAATCCTCGACACCCTGTAACGACGTGATAAGCAAGACTGCAAGACACTACTGGCCTACCTGCCTGGTCCAGCACAACGTCCAGCTCAAGGTAAGTGGTAGCGGCATAGTCACACTTGGAAATGAGCTATGACAGTCAAAAATCCTCCATTTGTTAGCATGTTAGGTTCAAGTAAAAAAGAGTTACCTCCACCAAACCTCGTGGCACATGAATCATTTTTCACATCCAGCAATACTTTAGGCGAATCAGACCTTAGGCGAAAAAATCATAAGTGAATGTATGGACTGAAAGCACTGAGTAGGCACTGTAGCAGATCAACAACCATAGGCAACGCCAAAAACTACCAAGGCCAAAAGTATAGAGTGGGCCGAGGAGTGCCAGAACAGGCGCATTTCCAAATCTGGGTATGTCATTCACAAAACACCCGTACACTACGTAACTAGTAATGGGTCGCTATCTCTATGCTCATGCACAGGTCCTCCAACATCACCACAGTCGCGACTTATTTTCGACAAATAAGTAATCCAACGAAATGGGAAAGAGGCACAATTAATCACTTGGTCTAAAACACCAAGTCAAGACAGTAAAAACTGTGTTAGTCGTACTCCTTAATGCTCAGAAATGTCACACGGAGTTCACGCTGACAAAATCGGCTGTCTTATGCGTTAAATCCACTACCAACAAGGAGGTGCAAACCTTAATTTACATCACGCACAAAAATAAGTGCACAGCCACTAAGTCCAGTCCACGACACAGCCAGAAACACATGTTACAAAACTTCAACTTAATGGACACAAAATGGGAAGGATACGAGACATGGATCAATAACCAGTATTAAAAATAAATACACACTCACCTTTGCTGGCTACGGATTCGCAAGTACCAACAGGTGACACACGAAGATGAAACGCGCGCCTGCCATCCTTGAACTTGAGTTTCAGTGAACATTAATCAACAATGTGAAACAAATCTCTAAAAGTAAAAATGTAAACAAATTTGGTTTGCAAACATTACTTTATCGTGCTTTCTATATTTGACGTAATTTTTAATTATAAGCACTGGAAATCCTAAATTTTTTTTCCTTGTCTGCTATGAGTCATTTGTGGGTGTCGCTAGGCAAAATTAAACGTCTTTTTAACCTTCCTTTTAGATTTAGTGCGCACTTTAAGGCACTGTTGTTTGCCACTTCCTTACGAAGAAGACTAATTTCGCAACCTATGAGCATCTTGAACGGGGAGATGCGTGAACCATAGACCTACACGCGCGAAGAGCGTATCTTAGGCCCAAATTCTAATCTTTAGACCATGTCCCCTTGGTCAAAGCCTTTAGCAGTCCTATTAGGATGCGGATTCGTTCTCTCTACCCGTCTGTTGTCCTACAAATCCCCAGGCATCGTGCGCGTTCTTGCGATTCTGGGAGTTCTGCATAGTTCAGTGAAGAGTCGGCTCTCGAAATTAGGACCTTGATTGCTATGGCCTGACTCAGGCTCTCCGTGCTGACGGAACCAATGATTGAAGGAGATCAGCGCGAACATTTCGATGTCTTACGACTTCGTGGGTTCCACTTCGGCCACTTTCGTGAAGTAGTCAACCATAACAAGAATATATCTGATTTCCTTCTTGGTAAGTGGCAGAGGACCTATAATGCCCATACCTACCCTTTCGCCCAGGAAACCCGGAGTTATGGGTTGCAGGGGTGCAATCGCTGTGGAGTGAGGCTTCTTGAAACTGCTGCAAATGATGCAGGTTCGACAGAAGTCAACCATGTCTGAGGAGAGAGGGCCACCAGCATCATTTGCTTAAGGCCTCCTCAGTCTTTTACTCGCCTTTATGAACCAATCGCTCGTGCAACTCTTGAAGGACCGTTTGTATCAAAGAACCTGGAATAACTAGGTGCTTGGGGGAACGTGGCGTCTTCTTAGGACGATGAAACCTTATCTTCCAGGGAGAGTCTAAACTACTGTTGCCATTTCCGCCTGGTCGCCTTCTGAACGAGTTCGTCTCTTTCGCAGTAGGCTTATACGGAGATGCGAGAAACCACTCTTACGCCAGAGCCGTATCTGGACCAGGAATCTGCTTTTTTCTCCAGTGATATTTAGTAGGCCCTCTCAAAAATAGCGTATCCACTACATCGCTATCCCCTTCTGCTGAGAGAGGTCTGCCGGACAATGCGTCTGTGTTGCAATTTTTATTTTCTTTTCTGTATTGTACTGTAAAGTCACACTGTTGCAGTTCTCCGTATCAGTGTACAACCGGACGGTCGATCTCCTTCATTGTCTTTAACCAGGTCAGCGCCTAATGGTCTGTTCTCACTCTGATCTGTCGCACTATCATGTAGCGCTTAAAGTGTCGCGCCACTGTGTAGGTAGCGAACAGTTCACATTCTGTTTCACTCTTCTGTCGCATTTTTTTGTTGGGTCTGGCACTAGCATAGGCGATGACGTGTTCTCAGCCTTCTTTGTCTCTTTGTAAAAGTACACAGCCCACGGCCACGTCACTGGCGTCCGTGTTAATTACAAAGGGTAGTGCGTTGGTCTCGATGTTTAATAAGGCCAGCATCGGAGCAAGGCAGAGCGTCTGCTTTAGTTCTTTAAAAGCTTCGTCATGTTCGTTCTCCCAATCGGGATTACTTGTCACCTACTTGTCGGTTAGCTTGTGCAAGAGACTGACAGTCTTAGCAAAGCTTATAACCAAACGAATAGGATAATTTGCCAAACAGAGGAAGCTGCAGACTTCCGTCTTTTGGTTGGTGTTGGTTAAGTTCTCGCTTGTTTTGTACAAGCTTCCATGACCGCCATCCCGTCTGACGAGACGGTATGCCCCAAGATGGTGACCGCTAGCTCATGAAAATGGCACTTCTTTGGATTTTAAGGCCAATCCTACATCCCACAGACGGTCCAGTACTGGTTTAAGATTTGCGTTGTGCCCGCGAATTTCTCTACTGAAAACAAGAGTGCCATCGAGGTATGTGATGCAATGTTGTAAGAAAGGTCCAATTAGTGCTGCCTGCATCAAGCGTTACGCAGTCCGAAAGGCATTGCCTACAATTCGTGAATCCCGTTAAGCACTATGAATGCCGTCTTCTCTCTGTCGGTTTCTGCTACTTCTGCTTGGCAGTATCCGGATTTTAAGTCTGGTATAGAGGACCACTTTGATTCATGCAGGGAATCCAAGGAGTCGTTAAAATGAGGTAAGGGGGAAGCGTAGGTCTTAGTTACGGCATTTAACTTTCTGTAATCGATATACAGCTGTAGACTACCGTCACTTTTCTTTAATAGTGCGATTTAGGAGGCTCATGGTGACTTGAGTGGAGCTGCAACTTCATTTTTGATAATCTCTTCTAGGCGGTAGCATGCGTCTAAGTCAGGCGAGACTCCTGCATCTATCGCCGCTGAGAAGAGCTCTTGCATAGGAGCGCGGTGGACCAGCGGCATTCCCTGCCATTAAGAATATTAAGTGAATGTTAAACCTAACGGTTTTCGTCCGGTCTTCTAAGTTTATACCTTCTTTGAAGTGGAAGGAGGTCCGCCAACGCTGCCACAAGTGTAGACGGTTCTTCCTTTCCCTCCTCATTCTCTTCCTTTCTTCCGCTTTTGCTATGAGAAGGTTGGATATTTCTAGCCACCTTTATTAAAGCGCAGGAGAGAAATGTGGTAGCAGGGCTAAAATATTCACGACCTAGGAGGCTCAGTGTCGGAAGAGCTACCACGTGCGTCAACGACCAAGTTAAAATCGTTCTCTAGCCTCTCGCCTACAAGGCACATTTAAAGAACATAAGTATTACGGCCTTGCCTCTCCAAATGAACGACATAGGGATTCAAGTGGGTGGTGCTTTGATTGATAAATCTGCACAATGGACGACAGCACAGAGTCGTGCAATGAGACCAGTTATCTTCTCATTTCCTGATAGGCCACCAGCGAGCATCTTTATCTGCACTAATTGAAAGATTCCAAAGTCCTCCACTTACTTTTTCACATACTTAAGCACCTACCAATTCAAACTCATCCACTCGTTCACCAGACTTGCATTAACTCGCATTTAGCTTTATTCCCTCTATCCTAGGCTTTGAATCCAAACCAGCAATTCAGCTGCTTTAGCGATGGTGCTGTGTGGTTAGCTGTGCATCTAGAGAGTGCGTCGGCTCTCAGTTCTTTCTCGCGATATTCAATATCCATGATAGTGGCTTTGCGCATTTCGTTTTCGGGAATGCTTGATAAGGAAACACGTTCCGTCGCATGGGCTAGAGTTGATCACATGACTGCAAAGGCCATTTTCGACTACTTTGTCCCGCCCCTCTTCGACTTAGTATCTCCCCAGTGTACCATTGGCTTTGAGGTCTTATAAGAAAAACAACGTTAGAGACACGCTAGAGTTACAGGCACCATGAATGCAAGTCATGCACTCTGAGGACAAAAATTTTACCGAAATCCTATGTAACCATTTGATAGTTTGTTTAATCTGACGTTTTATTATCTGGACTCATTGTTTCTCATAAAACGCAACTTAGCTCGGTAGTATGGTTTCTAAAACCTTCCAGCCGTGCCTCAGTTATATTGCCTCTGTGCGTCAGTGTTGCATTCTCTATCCTGCCAATGAGGCTTCTTATGACTTCAGGTAGGACTGTTGCACTACATCGATGACAGCGGTAGGTAAACGTGGTCTTACAGTGTGGCTACCTAATGCTATTATTGAATGTTAAAGCTAACGCGACAGACGTTTAGCATCAGCCATCGAGAAGAGTGTTTCAAGCCTTTCAACAGGAGATGTAAGCATGACGCCCATTTTCGGCACTCACCCTAGTTCCAAGTTCTGTGGCATCGCCTGTACTGCCCATTGTTCTTTAGGTGTACCTTGAAGGCGAGAGGCGAACGACCGTGGTCGATCTCGTGAGTCTGAGGCACCCTCGTCGTAAATACTTCAGCTCCACTAACGCATATCCTTCACATAGCAGGAATGGTAGAAGGGAAGGAGAGGAAAGTAAGAATCGTCCTCATCGCCATTATTAACTGAAACAACACGAAGTCTGCATCAGTAAGAAAGTTCGTGGCGACGTTGTCTACAGTACGTAGTTGATAATAATCAAGTGTAAAAGTAGTACCTTCTCAGACTCATCCTATTAGCTAAATAGGCCGCAGAGAGATGCATGTCTCCATATTGGAGCTATCGAAAGGATGCATTGTAACAGGAGTCTCTTTTCAATCCACCTGCTTAAGAGCTGCCAGCCGGTAGAGCGAAACGGTGTGTGGGTGTAAAGTTGTCTTACTTTGACCGTAATATCTGGAACAAGACCAGTTCACTACATAACCATCAATGAGATCAACGCCAATCCCCTGCTAATGCAAATGTGCGAGTATGAAAGACGAAATGTTGACTTTGTACAAGCAAAGTAGGTATTTTGTTTGGCTTCTTTTAAGGGTTGGCCGCAGAGGTGAAACAAAGAATTTCAATGTTCAAATCAGTGAGAGTGGCTGTCAGTGGTAGAAGTTGTGTAGAAAAGGATATGAGCTGTGTGTACTCTGAGTGTCGGCGTCTCACGCTTGCGTGGTGTGGCTTGGCTGCCTGCCAGACAGTCGATTCGGTTTCGACTCCCGGCACACGCATACCGCCTCCTATTTCTCTCTCCAATTCGCTCACCCACGTGTGGAAGTGTTTCACACGCAACCGCAGTCAATAAACAAAAGCGTACCACACAAAACTTGCTTGCTTGGAAAGAGGGCTCTTCTTGTGAATCTTAAGAGCTTGTGGAAAATACACAAATAAATTATTTGTAAAAAAATCTCGATACTCATAAACATGACTAAAAGAAATAAATGTAAGTAGGAATATTTACCTTGTATTACGTATCCCAAAAGGGCGTTTTTTGTGGAGTTATCCACGCACATTATTTACGCCTGGCTAGGCACACACGCTGTTCAGGATGGTCCACTAAGCTTTCTTCCTCGCACATACTACTTATTATTGCCCAGTACACATAGGATCTTTACTTGCCAACCTCAGAAATCAATCACTTACGCTCTGTCCAGACCCACTTAAATGTGCACCATTTGGTAGCTCATTCTAACGCGCAGAAGGCTCTACTTTGATGCAAGGTGAAATTGGCATGACCATGTGTTCGGAACAGTAGTTATAGCTGCATATTTTAACAAAAGCCCATGTGTATTTTTCTTACCAAGGTAAAGCATTTCTCTGGCGACAGTACAGGAAAGACATTTACGTGTAGTATCACTTCAACATCCCCATGCCGTAGCCACTCAAGTTCTCATCCCTGGCTTATACCTCGTTTGTACTTGTCACATTTGTCCTTGGGAAGTGAATTTGGTTAGACGATGCCGAAGCAAAAAGTCGTCTACAATTCATTATAGTTGACTTTTCTACTATGAAAGCCTAATAAATCCTCGAATGACAGTGATTATGCCATCCGCAAATAAACTGTAAGCTGAGATTATAATCAAAAAGACAATTCGATGACAGCCCCTATTCCTTTAGGCACATTTCTTGCACACTTTTGTTGCTATAAAATGGGATTGAAATTTGTAAAGCATTTGTGTAGGCGGCACCAGAACAGCTTCAATTTACTTTGCTGGCTCCAATTTTTGAAGTTCTCTGTTTATCTCAGTGAAATAAGTAAGAGTGCATAAGGGACTAAGTGGTTCCTGCGTCCACAAAAAACTCCCATGCATCACCTTTAGTTATATTTTTAATACTCATTAAGGATGATAACTGTAATGTTAGCTTTCTGTGACTTAGAGTAATACTGGTTTATTGCTAAATTAAAGGAGTTGACAGTCGATGGTTCACAAGGCATTTGATTAGGTGTTTGCTCATGTGTGGGATGCGTAGCGTTTCATCAAAACTCATAGTCAAATAATGACACCTCCAACAAAGAATACAAAAGTGCTGTTTTATTTGATCAGCCGATATAGGCTTCAAGCAGTGTGACACTTTTCTTGTCCTTTATTTTCATGGCTACACGCATACGACCATCCACCGAGAGCTTTACATGTTCAATTAAATGCAAATTTATACCTCTATATCCATCAAGGTGCAATTCTTTATGCAAATATTTATTTCGAGTTTGAAATCAGCCTGCAAAAGGAAGAAAGACTGACAAACCTACTGGCCGACAAGTTGCAGTAAGACTTTGTTTTTGCTAACTCAACGCATGCATCTTTATTTAGCAGAGCAACAGGAGTGTGGCGATTAATACAAACTTGCTCGCACTTTCACATCGATGATCGCCTTAAACTGCTGTTGAGATGACAAATGAATCGAGCATTCTCCCTGAGAAAGTGTTCGAATGTGAACAAGTGGCTTCATGGTTGAGGAACGGAGGCGTAAGACTGCATAAGGTGTGTTGTAGTACATTGTTTGTTGGAACCACCCTGGCATTCAGCCTTCTTTTGCCTTCGAGGAAGCCTCGGGGCGCCTCATGTGTTTGGGCACAAGCTTCGTCTCCAAGAACATAAAATTCAGAGTTCTCGAAGAGCTATTCCTTCTCTCACTTCTTCTTATGGTTGCTATTTCCCCATATTTGGACAAACATTGCTGCAGCATTTTATTAAAAGGCTTGCAACGCTTCCACCCCTCTGAGTCTTGTTGTTTCTGTGGTCCTAGCCTTTAAAACTATGAAAAAGGCATTTCAATACACTTTTCTATGGGGTTTGCTTTATGATTTCCGCAGGATCAGATCCTTCTCTAGACGGGATCATTTACCCACCTGGTAGCAGCACGATGAGATATGACCCGTCAAAATATCCTCTAAATCAGCTATTTAGCTACTTAGCGGAGTAGCGAATGCATGAATTACAAATAATAACTGTTCGTAACATTAAAATTCGTCTCTACGAGGAATATGGAGATTATTTCTACGCACTATTGGCAGAAGATACATGATGGACCATGCATAAGTAGACAATAAAGGAATGTGCTAAAGGGGACGAGGAAGCCATGTAATCCTTGTTTGTTAAAATGAACTTGTAAGTAGGAAGCGTTTGACAGATGTGAATCCTACAATCCATGGGGCACCAACAATTCCTGAGACCTACGAGTGTTTTAAACGCGTATACCACAACCCCTGTTCCCTGCTCCATACGTTACCAGCAAAAATACCCTTACCCAGTTAATCCACTTCTTCAAAGAGAATGAAGGTCCAAGACGAAGATCTGAACATCAAAGTTCCCAATTAGAATACCATCTGTGAAGCAGTTCAAGTGCCACAAATAGCCTGCCCAATGTAGACGAGAAAGTAGGCGATTCGTTTAAAGGAAAATAAACAAGCCCATGTGCTCTCCGATCCGCAAGCGAGGGTGTAGTGGCTCTACCTCTTACACCCGACTTCGCAAGGATGATAAACTCAATTCGACAATCACAATATTTTTCAAACGGACAGTTGTATTGTCCTCTTAAGATATTCTTAACTAACCCAACTAGTTAGTTAAACAAGAGGAAATTAGACAAACTACAACACTTTCGTTAATCAGCGAAATAACACGGTATCGGGCCTTGTCTCGAGCCCGTAACAAAGTAGCCAGCCCTGTTACTCTCATTCCTTTTGGAAACCGATTTTACCAAGATCCTGTTTCAAGAACTTGGACCAGTTTCCAAATTGTTCACTTACCTCGAATCCCCCAGCACTTATCATGGCTGCGATCGCCGACATTTGGGGGGGTGCGAGAGACTCTAAGGTGGTTGTAAAACATTCCTGAAGAGCCATGAAGAATACGCAAGATAGATTGCGCAGTCACAGCAGTCGTAGTCATCCAGTTCACTTATAAACGTGATGTTTTGGATAAAATAACTCATGCCACTATCAGGAGAACAGCAGGCAGTGGGATGCAAATTCGCACCCCGTGAAGATCGATTTGTGCTACCAGTTCTAAAAAGCCTCTTCGAACGGTAAGATGCCTTGCCTTTTTTACACGTCCACAAGTGTCGTAATTAAAGATTAGAGCTAAGGAAAACAACTCTCCATCCAGTGGCATGGTAGTGGACCCCTGTGAACGACCGTTAGCATCACGATTGAATGGATTGTTGAATTCCATCACGCGCGATGTCTGTACGAAGATCACTTCACAGCTGTACATTGACTTTAAAAATACACAGCATTGCAGTATCCCTTCAAGAGCCAGCAGCCGCACTGTAAATTGACCCAATTTTGGAAGAGCCTTCAAGGATACACGATCTTCGGTGTGCATTTCCTCGTTTTAGATCACACTCGTGCCTTCATCGTCAGTTTGTTTACACACACTTTTCACCCAAAGCCTCATTTTTGTTTAACATCAAAAGCCCCTACCGCTGCTGTCTCTCAACTTTGACAGCTAAAACGGGATTCAATCAACCTTTAACTATCGTTAACGATTGCCTCTCCCAACACCTTAATCTTCTTGTAATCGCTATTACTTTTTCTGCCGTGTAAAATCTGCAAGTAGAACCCGATTAGAAAAGCAATGAAGACGCAATCTACACGAATTTATCAGCGTTACGAATCTTGAAGTAATTGCGCCCTGAGGAAGTAATTGAAAATCCCGCTGTGGATGAAAGCTAATTGTTTTTCTTAGTATTACTAGCCTGGAGGGGTACTTAAAGGCTACAGAATAGACGGACACTATGACTCTAAGAAGGCGGAAAGGACGGGTAGTGGTGAAAGTGATAAAGTCTGCATGGCTGTTCGCGGGGCCTAAGTAAAAACAGTTTCACTTTGGCATTTCTCAACCAGTGGTTTGCACAACCTCTCTTAGTAATTGGTCATTACAACGTTGTCAATGCTTAATAAACCAACGTTAAGTAAAAAGGGCACTGAACCCATGTTGTCGAATGAAAAAAGGAGAATTTGGGAGCGGCATCAATACCGTTGGTGTATTGTGCCGGTTCAAGTGACTGCAATGCAAACAATGTTGAGGGGCATTCTTTAGATGTTCCACTAGTTAAAACTAGTAAAATTCTTAACAATAAATGCTAGCCACACCTTAACCCACATTTGCCAGGGTATAAATTGCAGTCTAAAAAAATTCATTTATTTGTGCGTTATTTTGGAGTTGAGTTTCTGCTGAGATGTTTTCATTTGTCAGTTATTTAAAAATCGGCGTTAGTTGTCGGAGGCATGGAAAAATGTATCCATTGTTGACGAGTCCATGACCCATCAAAAACATTTTGGAAGATACAAAGTGGTACATTCGAGTGTGTCCAAATTATGCATTGCAATGACGCCAAATTGCATTTTGCGGTTGATTTTCCTTGTTGCCGTTTCCCATAGGCACAATACATCATATGCGCAGTATTGAGACTACTACCCGATACAACCTCCATTGTATCGCCTTTACTGTGATGTTCAGCTACATCGTCTTGCTGCCTTCATCAAAACATCACTTAGTTGGCAATAGGAACAATCTCGGATAACGTGATTGGTCTATTTTAAGGTGAGAAGTTGCAACAATTAACGTAGAAATTTAATGCAGGACGATCAGCATAAACAGAGCGCCCAATTGACAAGTTAATTTTAAGGCAGTTTGATTAATAGCAGCACGCGATTAGTCGGTCTTGTAAGGAAAAGAAGATCGCCCTCAGCCTGAGGCAATCACCTTCGATTTGGTAATGTTTTGACCCGCCACCTACTCCAGGCACCATACAGCATGTTTTGCTTGAAACTGCTCTAGTAGAGTCAAAGTACAATCGGAAGACAAGCAAGCTCGAATCACATCCAGCAGGTTTAATCCGTGTTACATGATCTGGGAATCCAACAGGCGGATAAGGTCAAAAGTGGACGTCTCCACTAACGCAAGTCTCTGATTCACAATGCGTGGTTATGACCTGCCAAATATGCATTTGATAAATATCTGCAAATTCCATCATGCCATCGCAACTAACTGCAGCCAAAGGATGAAGTGACTTTTTAAAATTACTGACGTAAATTGCTTAATTGGGAAATAAAAAAATCAGTTACACAGTTATCCACCCTTCCTAAGTCATCTAAATTTTAACAAACGGTAGTTAAGGACCCCGAATTTGGCCGAATTTCGGTCCACGGATCACGTTTAACACCTCGTCTTCATCTCCCTTGAGTGTGCTGCGCCCAAGATCTTCCTGGAAGACATTGTGAGGATCGCACATTCCCAAATGCAACTATGCTGTTAATGTTTCTCCTCATTGCGAAGACGTTGATTAAAGTTTGTGGGAAATGCAGTCATGCATCTCCTAATACAAACACCTGTGGTCATCCTTCTGTCTCAGCCTCTACAAGATTATAAACGCTAACCAGACTATTTAAGAGTTCAGTAGACACAACAGTTCTGATGAATCCATATTTCCGGTATTCACTGCATAAAAGCTTGAAAAACTTTTTTCATCGGTATGCTGACAGGACTGACTGAATTGCAACCTCATGACTTCAAGATGATGGATTTAAACTGTTAGGATTGAAGAGTTTACTTGCGTAAACACATGATTCAGATAACTGGCATTTTATCTCAAATTCTGACAAAACATAACTTTTACACCTTTGTGTGATTGCTTGAACTAACCAAAAGCATTAAATGACCCGAAGTACAGATGACTCCAGTGAAGGCATCATTGTCTTCAAGCCAGCCCCAGACTTATTCGTACAGATTCATCGGCTTCTGTGGTTTTCTAAGGATACGAAAAAACACTATGGTTAATTTCTGCGTGAGCTAAATTGCGTCATAGTACAAGTAACAAATCGCAACTTACTTCACTCTTTTCCACTCCCCATCCACATATCAAGAAATTAAAAATGCCGTGTTCTTTCTTCCAGTTTATCCTAACTGCATTAACTGATCACATTTCCTGTGCTTTTCATTCGGCTTTTAGTTGTTGAAGTGACCAACAATCCTACACATCAACATGGCAATTTTAACTTTTTGCCCTAATAATTGTTCAGTGAAATAATTGAGTGCAAATATGTTTGATCTCTTTGATACGGAAGTCTTACTCCTTATTTCACCTTTCCATCTCACTTGAATGCGTCTATGAACTATTGATTCCCTCATCTTAAACCCGGACAGCCGCCCATTGACTCCATTCGATTGATTGCACCCGCAAAGTGTTCTGGCATTCAACGGTGCGAGCAACTGTGTCACCGCGTCTACATTCATTTGGGGGGTGTGTGGGCACCACCACTGATAACTGAAAACTGTAGATGCAGTTCGCACCCCACTAACCAAATCAGGTTCCTAGGAATTGGCAGTGTAAGCGTGCATCTTTGCTGAAGGTGGATTACTTTAGGCCTTGTTCTTACAGTGTTCCACACGAGCTCTTCAGATGTAACGAAAGGAGGCGTGTGTGCAACAGCTTTCACCCACGCTGGATTAGGGGGCACTAATTACTCTATTGGAGCCCTACCACAACTGACAAAACCATGTTTGGTGGCAGATATTTTGCATTATAGGCATTTTTGGTGCAAACTAGATCCACCCGAGGCTGTAATGGAAAAATAAAATTTAGATTACTCGTGTCGCGTTGATTTCCTCCGTGGCTGCACACCATTTGAGACAACTAAAAAATCCAGAGATGCTGCTTCCTTCTTATACTATTTCGATTAACTTCTATCAACTCTTAAAGATTTTGGGAGGTAGTCTTGCTTATTTCCTGGTCCGCTATCGTCCACACATGCGGCTGACAGGATGTGTATTACTGCAACTGAAGTGGAATGGTTGAAGTGCAAGTGATCCATTTTCCCTTGCGAAATGTCCTTCAGACATCGCAGCTGCTAGATTTCGCGGATATGGGGTGGTGAAGTTACGCTTCATAGTAGTGAGGTTTAATTAGCTGGTTCCCTTCACTCCCCAATTGGAGTCAACTGTTCAGGATTTGGGCAGGCAAGCGTTGACTGGATTGCAAACCTGCAGACTAGACCAACCTGTTACCCTGACCGCATGGTTGTAAAATCCATTGAGCTATGAAACGGTAGGGCAAAATCGCCAGTTCGAGACATTTCCAACTAATAATGGAATGCACGCTAACTGGTTAGAGTGCTAACCTGCCTACTAACCACCTGCTAGATGATACCAGCAAATTTATATTCCATTTCAGTGCCATAATATGCAGCGACAGCGGCGGGAACACAGACAGGTCAACCTTCGATGCACACAACATGCTACTTCGCTCCATCCACTTTGCAGCTTTGAAGTCCCAAAAACCATTTTATTGAGGTAGGATGGAAAGTAAATAACGCAAAAGTGCTACTCCGATCTTCCGTCACTAACACGCTTTGATGCCTGGCCGTATCCCACCGCCAGCTATCATTAAGCCAGGCATTTTCTCACAAGTATTAGTGAGAACATTCGCTTTCCCTTAATTGCGTAATCTATGGATGACCTAGTCTAAGAAACCATTGACATCATGACTGACTCTTCTGTGCTTTTACTCCAATTTTCGTTTCATGAATTGGCATCCTCACAATGGAAGCTGATGGAGAGCGTGGCTGTTGACACTCGAGCAGCTTTATTTACTATATGCAAGAGGGAAATTGAAGTTATTTTATTTACCTATGTCAAATTCGACGATTGTTGGAACACATTGCTATGAAGGGCTAAAAGCTATCCACTACTTCACATTACATGCAAGGTAGAAATATCTTTAGATGCGGATAACTTCCACTGACAAGTCTTAAGTATCTCAAAGAGTACAACAGTGCCAAGAAAGTAAAGTTTGCATTAAAAAATGAAACCAATAAAACGCTTTACTGCAAGGTGAATTTAATGATGAATTCCAAGCTTTCCCGCACCCCTCAAGCACTCGCCTGTGCCGTTTACTCACCGAAAATACCGTTGATGAAACTGTGGAACAATGAGGGTTGCGTCAGAGTTGAGGTGTACGAACAAGTACGAGATACAGTTTTATTCCAGCTAAGATTTAAAGAAAAGCTCCTCCTACGCAAAATGTCCTTGAAGGGGCCTGTTTCTCTCCTTTTCTTAACAAAAAGACTAAAAAAGGCACCTCTAATTAAAGCTGAAGTTTTATTAGATAAATAAGGGCTCTTATTTGTCCTTTCAAAACTCTCCACATTCGCCCATTTACTTTTGCACTTTGGTGGTAATGAGGCACTTTGATTTTCTTCCACTTACGAAAACCTATTTACCATAAATAGAGCAGCATGTAGTAAGGCCGTCTCTGCAAACTTGGCAGTTGGGAAAATTATTCACTTTTCAATCTGCCAAATGTTGCTTACAAATTCAATCACTGAGGAAGAGGTAGAACTAACTATTCTTGCATCCGTATGGGGCCCTTCTTCAAACTCTAGTTATTGCACGATGAGGCAACCGAAACGGCACTCCTGCGACATCTCAGTTTGAGTGTTCTTGTCATCTGGATATTTTAGGAACACTTGCAACTAATGTAAGGATGCAGCCCATCACGAGATTTGGTGAGTGCCTCGTAACCATTACCAGGAGAAGCACTTGTACGTTCACTGATTTCAATCTCCAACGCCTGACAATGCATGAGCTACGCAAATCAAGAGGAGAAGTAGTTGTTTACGGGTTCACATTTGACTGCATTGTTCAGCAGCACCGACTTAGTTTCAACAACTTAAACCCACAACATGAACGCAACAAAGTACCTAAAATTGTAGCACTTCAGTAGTGAATTGTGTGGATAAGATCGTAGCGTGTGCGGTTGAGCTGCGTTGTGGCATTAAAGGTATATGGATCACAAAGAAACAAAAATAATCCAGGTGAGAGAGCAACAAACTTAATTTGGTGGCAATGGTAACACCCACATAGGCGAAGCGAGTGCCGTCCAATCAACCAAAATGTAAATGTAGCCCAAGCGTCAATTGTTTTAACAACAGTATGGAAGAGAAAATTAAGAAAGTGAAAGCACGATGGTCTTAAGAATGAGTAAGCTACAGTTCACAAAATACACCGTTAATGACGACAATGCGTGGAATTTATTGAGCATGTGCATAAAAATTTGTTCAAAAGAACGCAATAAATCCGATTGACGTCGGTAATCTCACAGATTATAGCTCCGAAATTACTAAACTTGGTAGCTGCAACTTTTTAAATCGCATCGTATGGTAAAATTATTGTGGAAGTGTTAATCACGCCAGCCCTAGTGAGCTGGCCAAATCAATGTTGTCAGCGTTCTAAACCTCCCACGTATTCACCAAACTACTGAAGGCAAGAGATTGAGTACATTGATACCCTTGGCGTCACAAGTGAGGGGTAAGTGGCATGAGAATAGAGACAAAACGAACAGAATACTCATCAAGCACTAGAGCAGACAGTAGGAGAAGGATGATTCAAGGACTAGAGGTAGGTTGATTCCATGAAACTCAAGCAACTCCGTTATAAACTTGCCTTTGGTTTGACTAAGCAACAGCCAAGCCTTCCACTTTGAATCATTTACCTTCGTTAGCACACGGTGGCAGTGAAATTTAACACATCCTATTCGTTTTCACTTCACACCACTATGTAAGTGTGGACGCGACTCATCCATTGCTCCACTGATTATTTCTAGACTCTGGTCCTCAAATATGTTCAACCACCACAGTCCCTGATATAAGACCTTATCATCCTAGCATACCTTCCTGCATACATGTTAAAAATGTAGAACCGCAATTTCCCGATGGCACACATTCGACTGCCACAGATAGAGCCAATTATTAGGATACTCAGTCCAACAATTAACAATGTAAGGAATTCCAAACTGACAGAAGTACCTTTCCTCTGCATAGGAACTTACGCAGATTTAGTAGTCTGGAGTCACGTTAGGCGTTAGAGGAATTCTTTCTCCTTGAAAATTAAAAGAGGGATCGGTCTAGCAGCAATCGCTTGTTTAATAGCCGCACGATGGGTCGGTTGTCGGTCTAATGATCCGCCCTCCCAAGTAGCCGTAAAGCCAATCAAAGCCACCTTCCACTATCAAGTTAACAATACGTACTCCATCCCACTTCACTAGCCACTTAAGTAGCTCACTTAATTAGCGAAGCGATGAATTCAGTTACAACAGGCTGGGCAGCATTTCTTCTAGAGAGAGTTTTACATCCATCGTTAAGATTTCAACCAACTAATCACGCTGCCCAACCAACCAAAACTCACTTAAATCATTCATAGTCCATTGCCCTTCCACTTTTCCTGTAATTAACAGACCACAAGTACAACTTGTATCTTCTAATGTTAACTATTTTGAAATGCAATAAGCAAATCAAATGCGCATTGTGATGACACTACGAGAAACGAACATTGCTTTGTCTTCATTAGCATCCACACCACACACGTGAAGTGCATTCATTCAGTAAGCGGGATTGGTGAGTCTGCCAAATACAAGTCCATCATTGCCAATAACAGGGACGAGGAGAATCTTATTGGATGACAGCTCACTTACTTTGTTCCATGAATTGAACGTATCATTTGTGTGATTTAGAACGTGAGCACACTCCACGTCGTCAAATTGAAGTTATCGAGGGACCGGAAAATCGTTCTGAGTTCAATTTTCGGTAAAGACATGGACAATGTGCATTTCGGATAAAGAGGCAATGCCGCGATCTGTATAACTGTTACCCAAGCTTCAATTTTTACCTCCAAATCATTGAACGAGACAAAATCAAAATAAATTACAAATTTTACACAACTGTCATTACTTCGCTTGATGGGAGAGTTAATACTTACTGCTATAAGAAGGTGAGAGCACTCCGAAAGAATGGCTGGATGACATGAATGAGCTAGTGAGGTTGTGTTAAAATGTCAAGGCCACGCTAAAGAGCCAAGGAGGTCCTCGACACCTGCAATCATCGCGAAAATTCATGTGTGCCTTCCACACAAAATGGCTCCTTACTCAAATATCAATGCTTACTTCCGCAGATATTAGCTTAGGGCTGAGGAATGGTGAAGCATCAACTAAGATATAATAAGAAGCTGCAGAAAGTGTAAAGTAAGATCCAAAACTGTTACCTTGTTTTTACGTTCTCATCTCCATGCAGTAGAAGTGCTTAAGGAATATGAGCATTGATGTACGTTTGCATTGACAACTGTTAGGTGGCATTTAGTATTGCTTTAAAGCCACTTCTCACATACACCTCTTAATAACCTTAGCGCATTCACGGGCGTTGGGAACAAATATTCGGTTCTTTGTTCGGCGATGACCTTGCTGACTCCCTGAAAGAGTTTATTCTAGCCCTCTCGATTTACATCTGCTGTCAACACATTGGTGCTGCATGCAGTGCCTATCGCAACGGCGTGTGAGTTAGTGTCGCTATTCCGGCAATCTTTAGGCGAGATGGCCTGTTGATGGCAGTAGATGCAATATTTCATCGTGCTCCTCCTCTTCCAATCACCCTCATCCATCGTAGTATGTACGCCAGTGGTCAGGTGCTTATTTCTGTGGTCTGCTGACAGTTACGACAAGGCAGGCTAAAAGTAGTGGGTTCCTACTGACCCACTAATAGCAGGAATGCCGAGAGCTTCTTCAACTGCTTCAAGACATCACTGGATAAGCTTTCGTTACCTACGTTGCTGCTCTTCCAATTTCAGACTTTTGACATCACCAGCGTCTCCACCTCCAATTGTTGTCTCGTCAGAGAAAGCGACATCCTCTAACGCAAACCTTAAAACAGCGCTCCTTTATAAAGCATTTAGTCTGTCCACAAGTTGATCTACACTATAAAAATCAAAAAGTAGCATTACATGAACTACAAGAACAAAAAGAATGTGCAGTGATACCTTGCGGACCCTAGGAATCTTATGTGGGGATTAGTGCATCAAGTGACCATCAATTATATTCGTCCCTGACACTGCTCACCTTTGGAGACCATAGCAATTGAAGAGGATTAAACAGTTCTACGGTCTCTACTACAATTAAAGTGATGCCCAAATAAAGTAATGGGTCATCCAGCAGGAAAATTCTCCCGTTCTAATGTAAAGTACAATGAGAAAAGTCCGTCAATCCTCTCTTGGTTGCATGGCCCTCCACTCACATCGATTGCCACACAGCTCTTTCCAAGACTCTCCACTAGCCCGCAATTCACAGGTGAACAGGTAATCTTACCCTACCCGTTGTTCGTCCCAACGAAGAACCACCTCGGCAGACTTCTGTAGATCGTCGAATGTGCTACTTCTTATTCCACCTTAGTAAAGTGACAGCGCACAATTTCAGATGGTAGTGTGAGAGAATACAGTCTTGAATTTCTCTTACACCTGAATTAGTCCACGTGACAAATAAGACATTGATCGACAAGAAAACGAAGGTGAGAATTCTGTTGGCCCCAGGCTAGTAGCATGGAGCTGTCACACTAGTCCCTTATTTTCCTTTCCCTCTCCAGCTCTTTAACAAAATTTTCAGAAATGACTGACGCATTGCAATGCCAACAGCGATTAATGAAGCCACTGTAACTGAGGCCGGAGTGTGCTTGTTGTGGGATGTACTAATGCCATTCTGCATTCTGTCCCGTAGACGTCTTAATCCGTTGTACTATTTGACGTAGAAGATCAACCTTCTCGAATTGCGCCCTTGAACCACAAAGTGCAACTTTACTGCCACTGACATAAAATTTTGTTACGATGCCTTTCTCAATGATGACATCTTAATCGCCATTTCTCTCAGGCCTATCAGTGGCCGCTAGCATCGACCACAACTGGTTGCAAATGCAATTTGAGTTGCATTTGCTACCGTCAATGTGTACACTTAGTATTGTTTATTTCATTCTTCTTAAGGTGGAAGTTTAATGTGTGGATGTTGTGGAAACGGCTAATCATAATTTGACATCTAACAAAGGTCGAATGACCACGAACGTTGCCTGTTATGCCTTGTAGAATGAATCAAATAAGCCCTTATTCATTCCAGCCGTTTCAAAGCGATCGGCGTAGCGAAGATGTCCAAGACGCACTTTTGCCAGCATAAGAGATACGCACCTGAAGTGTCACAATAAAGATTTATTTCAAATAGAATAAGCAGATGCAGTAGTGACAGCTCTCTTCTCCACTCGTCATGGGCCTATGCAAAGATAAATCCTCACTTAGTCAAAAAAGCCAACACTTGACGCAACCTATCAACAATCTTTTAAGTACCGCCAAAAATCGGCACTCCTGTTGAAGAGCTTATCAGAGTAGACAGTTGGAATGTTTGCAAGTTACGAAGACAAAATATATAGCTTCCTTAATGACGCGATACTTAACGGTGACATTGTGTCTGCCGCAGTAAACTTCTTGCAAAATTGCATGATTCAAATCACAATGACTTCTGTTTGCTGGCTTTGGCATTCACTGCACAACTGAAATAAATTTTACAGATTTTCTACAGAAGACATCCAAAAGGGAACAAAACGATCCATTGGGGAAGCAACTTCCGAAATAGAGCTACAAGTTAGTTAATGGATTATCAGAATACATTGGAAAGTTTATTTTCGTCATTAATTTTTTATGTCTTACACTCTGGACTGGTGTGCGTAATATGCTAGTGTGCATCACGCGGTTTGATTTGGATGAGAGGCGTTTGGCAAACACACATGTGATAGAGGATCCATCGCAAATTCTCCCCATCTAGGCAAGTGGCAGGAAAGGCGAAACTAGTGTCGGTACTAAGTCCATCCCCTTGCTCAGTGGGCATGAGAGTTGAAGGCGGAGAACTCAACATGGCATATGATACCCTGGTGGCGACCCTGGTGGCAACCCCGGTAAGCCTCATCTCGTTCAACTATATGAGCATAAAAGGGTGGTTTGGACCTATTAAATGTGACCATATACTTCATTTCTGACTCCAAACTATGGACAGAAGCCTTCGTACCTTGCCAACTTCCTCCAAGGTCTGTGTATTGCTGTGATAGACACTAGTTTCATCACTAATACCGACCTGGTTCAGTGTTGTCACCTCGTTATCAGCGAAAAAGATAGGACACTCGTCAATAACTTCATTCATGTCGCCACAGAGCGAGTCAGAATGACGAGAAGTATACTAGAGAACTGTAATGGAAGAAGCTTGCCATGGCTTATTCTCAACCACCCAGCATGGTTAAGATGTTCTGCGGCATAAAGACAAATTATGTCCGCCAGCTGATCATGCAGCCTCAATTCGTCGCATGTCCAAAAGTCGGTTGGACTCAACGCTCTCCCACTGTGCCCCATCCAGGCTCACGCTATACCCCGTTATTAGATTATCCTCAGTGCCCTCAGCCTCCTTGTTTCCACATGCCTTGCATCCATTTTTGCAAGTTGCAGACGAACTTGAGGAGTGTCTATGCAGTTTCCTAACTTAAATCGGCAGCGGGGTTGTCCATAATGAACTTTCAGGTTTTGCCCACCCGTTTAAACAAGGCCACGATCACTTCTCTTTCTATAAGGCTACATTCGGCAGAAGGAGGAGAGATGTGAGTTGTCTTTTAGAGTCAGTCATAGTCATGCATTCAGGTACCACTGCCTAGTTTAGGCCAACTTTGGAATCTTTCGGTACGTATAACTGTTTTTATTTTGCAAACTTATCGTCCAAGAGAA
This sequence comes from Taenia hydatigena, assembly GCA_036345935.2. Lineage (NCBI taxonomy): Eukaryota > Metazoa > Platyhelminthes > Cestoda > Cyclophyllidea > Taeniidae > Taenia > Taenia hydatigena. The sequence continues at coordinate 12,862,533 of JADWOT020000002.1, read as the reverse complement.
TCTTACGTATCAGCTTAATAGGAACTATGGGCAGTGTAAAGCATTTCAATAGCATTCTACTCAAGTGTTAGTTTAATTACTATAGAATTATGTGACCAAATCACACAGAACTTAATTGGTAATGTCAAACGAATAAGACGGTTGCGCTTTTTGGGAGATCAGAATGCAATATTTTGCTTAAAGGAAGTCGTCAAAGCCTCAGCCTTTATATATTCTTGTCATGGTTATTACGATGTTCCTGTAAATGAAATGAAGTAGTGAGCATAATAGCCCTTGGATGCCTCATTTCAGAGCATGTTCCCATGCAGACGAATAAAGAATTCGCAAATATTCACTACCCTAGACATCCCAGCACTGCCTATGGCGAGGCCATAACGACCAAAAGCAACACGATACCTTCCGTGGTGCAGCTCATCGAGTCTTTACCTTCCGCGGTATATGCATAATTATTTGTGAAACAAAAAAGCAGCAAAGCTCTAGCATACGTAGCGCGAAGTTAAGGAGGTTACGATGGATATGCTCGTTCACGATATCTAATGTACTTTGCTACTTATTAAGTGGCAAAGACGATATCGCATGCTACCATCGTCTCATTTGCCTTATTATTTTCTCAGACACCTGCACTCTGCATCACACTTCTTCTCCAGCGGATTTGAGTCAATCATATTTTGCGAAGTTAATGATAGCAAAGAAGGTTGTAGAGGTTTCATTGGTAGCAAATTCTGTCGTTCGGTCCACATGCAGTTGATCTCAATGCGTGGGCGGAATATGCGTACGTGACTGAGTGCCTCGCACAAATGCTTCCTGGATAGACAAAAGTAAAACGATTAATGAAATGCAGGAAACTATCGTGATGGGTGGCCAAAGCAATGCGATCAAGTGAGAAGTTTGAAGTTACAAATCCTCCAAGACGACTATTGCACTAGCAAACTGTCGGCTTCATTCCATAGTAGTTTCAAAATGCACGAATTTCTCCATCGTTTCAGCGCGTATTGCTACGCCTTACATGGGGCAGCGATACAGTAAGAATATGTGAAGCGGTGCAGACTGTCAACAAGCGTGTGGTTGATGATTAGTGTTGGAACAAGCGATTGTTCCACTGCTTAATGCATTTAGAAGAAGGACTGCTTTTATTATTCCATTTCACTAAAATAACTACTTATCGTTTTCCCTTCTTACGAAAGTTTGATATTTTGTGTTTTGGTAAGCGCTGTTAAGTCCCAGAAAGTCAAATCCATTTCGAGGCAGTACTTCCTCCTCGCTTGGATTCCATGCTTGTAAGTTACTCTATCATTCTACTTTAACTGCCTTTGCATCAGGGTTGATGCCATCGCTTGATCCAAAGCGACATTTTAAACCACCAGGCCTAACAAACACTCAACAGTCACAGAAAATCACACGTGTTGTCGTTTCTTTTGAGCGGAATTGTGGTTTCCCAACCAGCTGATTATCATTCATTAGCAAAGTAGGGATCGGGAGTCTACACCACGTGCGTAGTGACAACAGCAACATTGACATTGTTTGTCAATTCCAAATAATTACCGTTGTATCCGTGCGCATGAGGTTTATTTTTTAATTTTGCTCACTACGAGAGCCTACTTTACGTGAAATGCCGCCGGATTTGTAAATAGCATCTGTCTATGATCTTGAGATGGAAGTGAGGGAAATTGCCCTTGTTTCTTAGTAGAAATTCAGCCATTCGTTGTAGCAGAAGTCAAACCTTGGTGCGATTCGTAGTGTCGCTCAAACGATATCCACTCTACCCCATTTAGCAGCCTGAGACCGAAGGCAGAGGAAGACAATAATATGATATCTTTGTATTGCTCAACAATTGGTCATTAGTTGAGAAGGATGGATCATGAGCTGCCTAAGAGTCTCCTCGCAGTTCTCCCATGCGCTTGAATTAATATTCACTCCTACTCAACTTTGACGCGTGTCTGTCACTTCATTGCGATTAGCCATCACAGCACTGGCTTCATCGAACCACTGGTGCTCTACGCCATGCCATCCATCTCAGGCTGACAAATGCGAGGCTAAACTTCAGTCAGTCATTCTGCACACAGGCATCAGTGAATTGGATTGGCATTTACCACTGACTCGCGTAAACCCTATGCAAAGTTATGATGCTGTCAATTAATGCAAACCACATTCGATAACAAAGATATGAACATCAACACGTATTTAGAAAAATTCAGGATTAAGCTTTTTCGTGTTTGTGAGCGACTGCAGGGCGTCCTTTGTCGTTACATTACTCAGTTTTGACATATTTGAGGCGTGCTTTGGAGACACTACGTGGTTGGTCCATTTTGGCGCTGGCGCATCCACACCAGCTGCATTATCGCACTGACATGGAACAATTTGGAGTTAAGTAATTTTGCCGAGGCATGCGCATGATGTGCTTCTCTCATCATCGTTGTGCAGTTGCAAGCACACTCGCTGGATCCTTCCTATTGCACAAGAGTCCGTCCCTTCATTGCCAAGCAAAAAGCATTTGTTTCATTCGCACGCCAACAACCATTGCAACTTTCGCAAATACCTCCCCAGAAATATTAGCTTTTTATTACTAAAACCCCCACAAAAATAAAGACAGTGCATTCTTATCCGGCTTCACTCTCATCGGAACAGTGTCTTTACAAACCACTTTATAAAATGTCACTTGAAAGAAATTTAAAGCAGGGTATACTTCTGTAGCTGGTGGAGAAGGGCGACACAGTTATAAAGTGTCTCCAACCAATTGGCATTTCATGTCGAATGCTATGTCTCATACCAAGTGCTCTGATGCGTCTAATGAGCAATTGATCTGAACTGCGAACAAATGGTGCATCGTATGCGCATCATGTGATGGTAAGCGTGAGTGACTGAAAGCAGACCCTTCAGCAGCACCAATTGGAGAAGTGCAAAATCATTAAGCCTCTCCATCGGTTGCATATGAACAAACGGTGAAACCTGTTTCAGGTGCAAATAACTTCTTTTTCCATTTTGTCAGAGGCAATGCCGAAACTGAAGAAGCTGTTGATTACTAGTGGATATAAGACGCTGGACTTGGCTTTCAATTGGTACCGCTGAATGGCATCGTATTGGATTAACTATCCAAATCGAGGAATGTCCATTTCCTTGGCTAGCATTGACCAAGCACTCACTCTGACTTGATGAGCACCTCAAAGCGCTGCATGAATCATCGCAGTCAATTATCCCTGTCAAACTGAGATCATCACCGCCAAACAATGGCTCCATCGCTCTCTGTTGGCCTTGTCCACTCCCTATACTTCCCTCACTTTTCCATTAACAAGGCATTAATAAATTGCAACGTTCTGCAACCACCGCATTTTTTAGCTTTAACCGCTGATGACATTGCTTTTGTTTCATGATGATGACGTTTACCGAACATTGTGATTTTCTATGAAAGCCTTGCCATTACTTCCACAATTCCATGCAGCATCAAAATTTGCGCATTTAGTGAACTCAAGACTCATAACAGCTATTCTTTTATGATAATTATCCTTTTCCGAATCGTTTAAATTCACTGATATCAATCGTGTGAAGACATGAAGCTCAAAATTAATAGTTACGCACGCTCAACATATCATCATAATTTTATGTCTGCTTTGCGTTTCTTATTGAAGTGTTCCGCTCAACTGCCCTTTCTACCCACATCGTCTACGCTATTATGTTCGGAACTGAAGCCAACACATCACAAATGCCATCATATGACTTGTGTCTGTTGTGCTATACCCGCTCTGCATCACCAACCACCAGCGGCTCTACTTCATACTACAAGATTGGCATTATACTCGTGAGTGAACGCACGACCTCATTGTGTAAGTCAATTTCTCGTTGTGACACCCCGAGAGTTAAAGGGTGGAAAGAGACAGCTGAGTAGACAATAAAAGGTGCTTTGTGTACAGCATTCATGCAGCGATGACGTCTCAATTTCTAAGTCCCCTCATGCCCTCAACACAATTGATTCTCGCATCACATTGGCACGTTTATGCCATACTTCTTATTTTAGCAATTAAAAGCTCAACAAAATGTCAAACAACTGATAGCAAAACGTGAATTCTACGGTTGTCACTACTGTTCATCATATTCGGAGTTAAATCAGTGTAGTGTGTTCCCGTTCACAGCTACGACAGTCCCTCTTTCGCAAAATATATGGAAAATAAAGAAGTGGTCTGATGGTTATCTCGCTTGAATAATGACTGACTAAAGGAGATAAGGCATCCAAATAATCAGTGAAAACTGAAAACATAGCTCTCTGTAGTGGCGTCGGCCACATCAGCGCAAACCATAGGGTTGGATAATCTCCAATGAGACCGTCAAATTCAATGCATTGATACAAATGAGAAATAATGACTGTAACTCAACGCAGTGAGTAAATTGCAATCTCCCCTCTCTAATGTCAGAGTGTTGCATATGGAAGACTAGGCGGTAGAGACTAATGTACATTTTGTGGCATGGAACAGTACAATAGTGATCATGGAGGGTGGGGCGTTGACAAATGCAAAATTTGGAAGAGTGAAGTAGGGTATCATCCATCACCGTCATCTTTATGTGGAGGTGGTAATGCTTGCACAGCCCCAAATTTTGCTGTGATCTGATCGACTGCCACTGATTTGGTCTGCTGGAACGAAAACTGCCAAAAAGTCGCAAAACGTGATTGCAGTATCCATGGATTACATGGTCAGGATCAGAACACTTGAGTCCTTTCAAATCCACCTACTCTGCAAACTGAGTCAACTAATGCATTGGAGATGTGAAATGAGGGTAAGTCTAGTCAGCAGATCTGCAATCTAAAGTCGACTTGACCTGGACCATGAGTGACGGGAATACCTCAGCCAATGTGATGACATATTCTCTTTTGTCACGCCACCCCATGTTTCACGAATAAATAGGTGAAATCATCTCGCCCTTTCAATCCCTTTGCCAAGGTGATACGCACAAGGAATGGTGAGTTGTTCATTACTTAGCATCTCTCACCATCATCATCCTCAGCTGTTGCTCTGCACACTTCTCGCTGTGTCAGGTCCCTTTGTGAAGGTGATCTTCAGCCTATTCACTGCCATCTTCATGGTGGCCTGTTGTCGACCCACACCAGTTGAACGGGAACAACTTCTTGAGGCTCATCTGAAAGTTCGTGAAAATGTGCACCCTCCTGCCAGCAATATGCGAATATTGGTACGTTCGCTCCCAACACCTGCGTGGTTGACTAGACATGTGCTGACACTATAATCTGTTTTGCGTGTAAATGTTCTTTGTCTAGAAGTATTCGAAAAACTTGGAGGGTCTGGCAGAAAGTTGGATCTGGCAGTACAACTTCCCAATTCATTTCATGTGGCCTTACCAAGTGGCTGCACGAAATTTCGTCATTATTAGTGGCGAAAAGCCAAACATTACTGAGGGCGTGTGTGCCTGGAAGAAACAAGCCAAACACTACAATTATTACAGCAACTCTTGCACAGGGTCCTGCATTCACTACACACAGGTGAGGAAATTGTGTGTGTGTGTGTGTGTGTATGTGTGTGTGCGTGTGTGTGCTACTCATGACATGCAGAGTGTGGATGCGATCCAATCTATACAGCGAATCCACTCACTCCTTACTACTGAGTGCCTAATTGAACTGCTGTGTGGATAGAAGAGGTGTAAAGGAGTGGAGTCATGTGTATGATGGTGTGATAATGAATGGTTTAGTACGAGATGGTACGTCTTGTCATGCCTTCCTCTCTACCTGAACAGATGGTGTGGGCAACCACGGATGAGGTAGGCTGTGCAATGGAACAATGTGATGGCTTTGTGCCTAATTTAAAGAACTCACAATATTTGATTGCGTGTGCTTACAGTCCTCCGTAAGTTCGGTTTCACCTGATCGTGTGACTGATGAGAATCCTATCGATGCACTGCTACGTGCGCATTCCTTTAGAATTAGATACGCATGGGATCAACTACCATACAAGCAAGGACCCAGCTGCAGCGAATGCCCAAGTGGATGGGTATGTTACCGCAACCAATGCGTCGAAAAGCTGGAAAGCGATCACAAAAGTGCGACTGTTCCAGCTTGTGTGGTACATAAGGAGGAATTGCGTGCTATCTGTACTGGCTGCGAATCAGTAGCCATTTCTCCAAGTACTCTCACCACGTTTTTCTACTTTTCCACTTTTTAAGCTCTGTCAATTCTCTTGTATGTCTTCTTTGTTTTCTACTTTGCCTTTTCGGCAAAATAAATACACACAAACTCACATCTCTTGATAAATGTGGCTATAAGGAGAGGGCAGGTTTACCGGAGTCTCTTGCGTCTTTTTGATTTTGAGTTGGCATTTTGGAAAGAAATGGTCTGAATCCTTCAGTCTGACAGAGTGTTCCATCAGGCTACGGCTAGTGCGCACGAATGGTAGCCAATAGCGGCAGCTGTCAATAGGGGTTTCCAAGAGACCATGAAGCAATGCCTCTACAACAATGCATCGCATTCCCTTAATTGACAGCTTTGAGTGACTGCAAGTAGTTAAGTAAATTGCATGAAGCTTCTTGTGATTTAAAAAGTGCCCCATAAAGGCGGGCAGGTGTAAACGCATGCCTTGGGAGTCTTTAATGTCACTGGCCAAAAGCCAGTTCATGCCATCAACTGAGAGATGGAAAGGTTTCTGGTCTCGCACTTGGCTGTACGATGAGTACTTACTGTCATATGAAGGAAAATTGTATCAACTTTCTTCCTACCTGTCACGCAGCTGAGGTTCATTTAAGGACAGTTGACTCCAAACCAGGTTAAGGTACGAGCAGAAGATGAATCAAAGGTGAAAGTGCAGAGCGAGCCGGTGATGACTGCAGTTGCAGAATGCGCATTGGCATCCTTTGCTTGGTTTGCAGACTGAAAACAGTCGATGAGAACGACACGCTTCTTCCATTCTTTCTTTCCCTCTCTTCCCTTGCTCTTTATTGTCCTGTTAAAAAAGGATGGGGAAATACAGGGCTAATTGCGACAGGGCTGAAAGGATGGAAGAAGGGATGAGAGGTGTGTTACAAAACTGCTCTTCAATGTAGAATATGCGTTTACTTAGGATGCGAGCAAGGAGCGCGTCTTTGTGCTTGGAGGACACACACGGAAGACTAGGTGCAGGGCATGGATACCACGCCAGAGCGACAAAACAAAAGCTTCCGCGTCCCGAAGCACACGACCGTGTCACCGATCGCAAGCTCGCATTCTACTCAACTCAAATGTTGCGTAATTTTCTCTTTAGCTTCTACATCAGTATGTCAACTGCTTTACAGAGCAATTTCTTCATACTGTGTGCGATGAAGGAGACACATTTGACAGAGGAGAGTTGAGATAAGAGACCATTCCATCTTTTTCCACCGCAAGATGTCTTTCAGACAACGGGGGTGCCAGAGTCTCAGAGAAGGGGAGATAAATCTTCACTTCGTCTCGGTGAGGTGTGGTTACCGAGCCTCGTTCGCTCTTATGTGTGAATTGATCTTACTTGCTTGGTCTTACAGAAGACGACACTGCTCTATGATCACGCGGGCATGCATCTTGTAGTAGGCAAAGAGACAGGGTAGATGCTCAGCTTTGTAGTTCACCATGGAAAAGACTGAACATAGCATCCCATGGTGCAATGCTTGAGGTTGGCATAAGCGATTATTACCTCTCTGTAGGTTTCTCTGCAATGCAGTCATGTCGTCTTTGCCATGACAATCGATGACCCCAGCGGTGACTTGATGATGATGTCGGACAGTAAGATTCGTCTGTGCGACGTCACTCCGTGCCTATCTGTCATTCACTCAGCTTCTCAGACAAATGTACTCATTTGAGCAGCTAGATTGTGGTCTTTTATTCAATCCAATCCTCTAATCAATTCAATGCAAGGTGTCACAGAAGCCTTGCTAAACTTCCCCCCGGCTTTCGTCTCTGTGCAGCGAGTAGAGTGAGACCATGCAGGGGTTACTCTTCTTTATTTTGTAATGAAGTAGTCAAAGTGATGACTGTTATGCTGTTTCAGACAATCTACTCCATCCTCGAAGGAGGATGGCGACGGTTCTGAAAAAAGAAGCGTAATCGCTAAAACGCCTCTTGCCTGACATTGAGAACTGCTTAGGCAACTCTAAAATATGTCTACAGTCAATTGGTATTTCATGTTGGATATTATGCTTCATGCTGATGGCCATGATGCCTTTGATGAGCATCTGATTTGATCTGCAAACTAAACTCTTACGATGTCAAAGAACAAGTGGTGCGTTGTTTGGGTTCCATGTAATGGTAAGCGTGGGTGACCGAAAGACGACTCTTTAGTAACACTAATAGGAGAGGTTCAAATTCTTTTGAGCATATGCATCGGTTGTAGGTGAACAAGCGCTGCAACTGATTCAAGTGTAATTAACTTGTTTTTCCCGCCTCACCAAAAGCGACGCCAAAATGAAAGGAGATGTTGACCATTAGTAGATACGCGACACTAGACTTGGCCTTTAAACGACACTGTTCAATACCATTGTGCTGGATTAACTATTTAGATCGAGAAACGTTCATTTCCATAGCTATCATTGGCAACGCACTCACTCTGGCTCGATGTGCGCCTTAAAGCGCTGCGTAAAACATGACTGCTGCTACAAAATCATTGCAGTCAATTCCCTTTATCAAGCTGAGGTCATCACCATAAAGCATTAATTCCATTACTCTCTGTTGGTCTTGGCGATCCCCCATAATGCTCTTACTTTCCTGTTACTAAGACGCTAGTGAATTGCAGAGTCATGAAACCACAAAATTTTTGAGCTATAATCGTTGGTAGTATTGCCATTGTTTCATGATGATGACGTCCACTGAACAGCGTGATTTCCAATGAAAGCCTAGCCATTACTTCCACAATTCCATGTACCATCAAAATTCCACACGCTTCTTTGTGGTTGCACCAGCAGAGCGATCCTTGGACAACTTTTCACACACTGTTGAGCCAAAAATGCTGATGCATTCCCACCTAATGGATAATAACTACAAGGAATGTTAAACAATAATTTCAGCCTTAACTTGAAGGCGCATGTCCTGCTTCATGTCCACAACACTTGGTTAAATTCTTTCGCCTAACAGGTTCAAGGTCATCTTCGATAAATCATTGGAGGTGTGTGTTTAAACGTCCAAAATGTCAGTCTGCTTGTCTGGCTACAGATCTTGCAAACCTGTCTACTCTCCTCGGTCAAAGGGCTCATCAGTAAAGGAGGTTCACGTGCCGGAAGCGTTGTTGGGATCCAGTAGGTCAATGTCAAGGTTCAGATAGAATTCGACACTTAAGACTGCGCATGGTCTTCATGACACTTTTAAATGCCTAATATTTCCACACTCTGCATGTTAAAATGTTGAGGAACTTTTGTATCATCTAATAAGATTGGTAAGTGGTGGTGAGGCAAATCTACGAAGTCCAAAGCAAAGAAGTTAATTAGCTTAAAGACCGGAATGTTAATGAAAGTAATCGGCGTAGATAATGCCAATTAAAATATGGAGATCGAAAGTACACTAATCTGGTATTTCTGAAGCCATGGGCTTGCGGAATGAATTTGTTAGTTTTGCTGAGAAGGAAGGTGAGAGGTATGCAGTGAATTGGTCCCGAAACAGACCTCCCCAGACGAATTGACATCAGTGTGTGGATCAACCCTGAAGTGACACACAATTGCTTCAAGCCGGCTGCTTTGGTCGTCACCCAATGCAGGCGTCATGTCCTTCTCACTCTCACTAATCGCTACACATAGTTAGCTCTATTGTGGCTTCCACCAGTACTAGCTTAATCTCGCAGTTCACAACCACATCTCAGTGGTGGTCCTTTGACTGAGTACTTTCTCAGTGGTGATTCACAATTGCACTGAGGATTAGAAAACCAGGATGCAGCAGTGCATAGGTCACGCGAACTCAACAAAGTCGTGCTACAAATTGGAGCAAAAATGATGCTGCAAATGTGAGGCGTGGGAATGGAGGGGAGATTGAGGTTATAAAGTAGGAAATGGGAAAGTAATGAGGTGCAATTCGTTTACCTCAGTGGCAAAAGTTACACAATTGCAGCTTTGTGGGGCCAGTTTTTTATATGAATCCTTGATTGCAGGTAAAGTCTAGAGAGTGGGATCGTTGTATCATTTCAAATGTCCACGTGTGTGTGATCATGCTAATACACCCACGTCGACGGAATACGCCCAAGGTCGGACTTGTAATGACGATGCGTAAGACAACCAACGCATAACTTCACAGAACACGTGCCACATACAGACCGATAACCTGCTGGCGGTCGGCTAGTGCACGCAGGTGCCCTAACACGTGTAGATAAATCTTCCTACACAGAATGACGACCTGTATTAGGAGATCGCATCAGAGACTGAGAATCGCAGCACTGATCTTGAGGGAAAACACGTCTACTTGCGTTTGACAGTAAGCATTTCCGATCATTCAAGGAGATCGTAAATAAGGTTAGACTAAAGGTTTGACTTTGGCTACTTAACTTGGTCTCAAATTCTCATCCTTTCAGGGCCGGATCCTCTACAGGTCTATTTCATTTCCTTCCACTCATCTAGTCATCATCATCTCACATCCTACTTCTTTCGCTGTCTATTTCACTTCCTCTCCAAACACACTTAGTCTTCATTTCTCCAGAATTTGACGCTAATTTGATACAAGCCATGGGATCCCTATTTGTTCAGCAGTTGCAGTTTCCTTATGTCACTCTTCGTAGTCTTTATTACTGTCTGGTAGTGGAGGAAGCCCCTTTGATCGGTGAATGTTTTGTTCTTCTAGAGGACGAGTTATGCTGCACTGCAGCAGTTCTTTAAATTGAAGTTGATAATGGGTTCCGTGAGGGGCACGGTGAGGCCAATTGTCCTTCGACATCAGTGGTAGAGGTAGAAGGTGGAATTTCATGCTGTTTTGGAAGGACGATAGCTCTAATAACGCTTCCATTAGTGTAAAAATAGTACGACGTCACGAATTTCCTTAGTTGCGGTGCTCATTCTCCTGATCTACGCTGACAAATTTGAGAAGGCCAATTTTAGTCAGTATTGACTGAGTTTTAACCGACACACACTGAACTTGATTGTGTTAGAGTGGATTACACTTCCTTTTCCCGCTCAAGGACAAACAATATCCGTCCCATCTTAGGGTGCGTGCTTCCTCACTGTTGATGTTATGGTTATTTCAATTTTCCTCGTTGATAAGCCACTGGATCATTTACAACATTTTTTTAGTTCGAAAAATTGTAGAGGTGACTCCATTGTGTTCGATGGTAAAGGAAAGAAATTGTGCAATGGTCTATTATTTCAAAGATGCTCAATGATTTTCGGCATGAAGTCTCGGTGATGCTACACCCCGACAACGCGAATCTGTCCTCAGGTAGTAGAAGGCCAAAGTACTGTAGACGAAAAGACATGACTAAGGACTACGAAGACTGGGAGAATACCAGCATGAGCTTTGGATCGTGACACAGGGTGGGCACACAAAATGCATCATCTCAAACCTCCGTGAGGTTGGACACAATAAACCACACCGCTGCTGTACAGCAGAACGTAAGTGCACATGTTACCCTCTCCCAGACCAAAAGAATTTGACAACATGCATGCAGATTATATGCGAATTGCGAATCATAGCTGCAGGTTTCAGCCACAATTCACCCGTCCGCAACGCAAACGAGAGCAAAGGAGGATTAGATAAACGCCAAGACTAATAAAAACTATTAGAAAACTACTGTCATCAACTACATGATGGCGCGGATTTCTGCAATGTTCATGCATATTCTAACTAGATGTAGAATCAATGAAGGCATGTGTAATTTGAGGTGAATAATGGCATGATTGACAAATAACTAGGCTCATTTTGAACTATTTTGCTTTTATGCTGAAGTCTCAGCATATGCTTCTAAGATCCATATTATAAGCATCCAAAGCTTTATACAGTCGCTCTCATTTGCGGCTTAAAGGTGCTTTATCCATGGCAGAATGTCATCTGTAGCCGACAAATAGTAGTGAAATCTCTTGATAAGAAGTGCGGATTTCGCCACAAATTCGAATTATTGGTGTGGATGTCAAGGCTTTTTAACGATTGCACGTGGGAGGTTGATTTCTGCATATGCTTACCCTTTTATGTTCATCACCATTTGCATTGTTCATTTTTCTGTCAAGTTATGGCATTAATTGGTGGCTCTTTTTCATGCCTTGTAGCCACTTTGAGTGGCGATGTTTGTTCCGTTATCTTTGGGTTGACGATGTTGTTGTCGTTTCTTCCGGATTACTGGACCACGTACTTCGCAGGTGTCTTGATTTCCTCTCGATTTGCATTAAAACCATTCATTTGTGCGAGTTAATCGGTCAAACTTTTTGCGCAGCATTTTAACTATAAGCGGGGCCAGAAACAAGCCTTTTCACTTGCAAGAGGAACTATTTTGTGAGTCGCACGGCAAATGGCAAGCATTACCGAACTGAAGAATGTCAGAGTCTCCGCCTTTTGTAACTGTCATTTTGAGCATAGCGTCTTTGTGCTAGGGAAGTTGTTTTTCCCGTGATAGTTTAGCCGGCTTTAGCAAGCTGTAATTCCTGATAAAAGTGAGTCCAGTCATGAAGCCGTGTTTTTCCAACAAATGGTGTGTTTTCTGTAGTTTAAAATTTTAAATGAAAGCATTTTATAGTTAAACAAAATTTGCTTTCGATCTGCGAGTGTTTTGATGCCCAGTGATGATATTGTGTTGCGAAATAACATTGCATCTATCAAGCTGGCTGCATCAGAGAGTCAGGTGATTTGGAGAAACCGATGCTATTCCTGATTCGCCTTTTTATTTGACTTTATCATATATGTTGAGTAAGTTGGTGTGGAGTTTGTAATTTTATTGCTGCCGATTTAAGATTAGGTTGAACAGTGTCACCGGTTGCGGTTTGTTCTTACCAGCAGATTAAATTCAAGAGCCATCTGTCTGATTCTGATTGATAACATGACTTATCCATCTGCACCTACCTTCATTTCGAAGAGCTTTATGGAAACGTTGACGTGGCTCCTCCACTGAATCTCCTGCATTAGGTTTTACAATTAGGAGTATCTGCAGGGGAGGAGCCTTACGCCTACCACGTGTGAAATTTGATGCGGAGAAAAAAGGATGAAGCGCATTGTCCTTTTAGTTGGTTTTACTTGCAGTCGCCACTATCGTGGTGTCTGGCTTTCCTTCTGATGCTGATCTACTACATACCAAGTTGTGTGCTTGACTGCTCTGCACTCTCTCAATTTGTCCACCTTATACCGATGCGCAATGATTTCTAAGCAAATTTTTACGTGGACCGATCGACGATCAAGCAGTAAGGTAGACGTTGAGAGCACAAACTCACTTTGATGGCTCATTCACGGTTGTCTGGGTGAACTAATGACCAAAATTCTCGAATTGAAGCAACGAGTTGCAACAATGTGAAAGAAGTAAGCTTAAGCAGACCGCTTACTAGAGTTCTTGTAGAAGTAACCGCAAAATTAAAATCTTTGAATTGAACTGGGGTCAAAAGGTTCGTCAGGGGCTGCAGACGGCCATACAAATGGTCATGTGGGAATGTTCACGCATCGGAACCCCCTTGAGCAGGCCCTGATTCCCTCTAACAGCAATACCTATGTCATTACTGCAGCACATAAAATCCGCACTTTTGCATTATCCTCACATTAAATTGCCCTAGGGAGGACTGCCAACCTGTTGCCAGCAGTTAAAATTTTAGGACTACAAAGTAGAGCGCTTCGTTGTGATTTCTAATATGCAAAATTGTGAGTTAAGACCGCATTATGTCACGCCAGAGGTTACTGCCGTGTGAAATAATGCCCAAACACTTGTAACCACCTAATTAAGTAAAATTTAAGTAAACTACTTCTTGCAGAACACATAGGTTCCATACCCAGGTGCTAGCCAAAGTGCAAAAAATTTCTTACCAGTACACGCTACATTAATGTTAAAATGTTTGTCTACGAAAAAGTGAACTCACCATACATTCTTGTTTGCACTTTGCCTAGGATACATTTTCGATGAAAAGTGTTAATTGGTAAAATAAGACATAAAAAGGTGTTTTATGACTGGTTATAAAATCGGCAAGCAAATGAACATAATGCAAGTCTAAATGTTGTAAAAATTGCACACCTACTTATAGCTAATAGGTTGTGATGTGTCAGAGCAACGTTATAGTGCTCCATTGACATCAGCGAGAATTTAAACGGCGACAAGATTTTAACAATTAATCGCAACTCACTAGCGCAGGGTACGAAATCGCTCTAAGACTCCTGATCCTAATGCAAGAAAAACAGAAATTTTATCAGACCTTTAAAGGTGTGCATAGGAGGTGCATTTTAATAGGTCTTCAAACAATTGGCAGCTTGCAAAAGCCGATGCTAATGGTAGCGACAGCAGCAGCAGCAGAGGAATCTAAATGCGTGAGAATTGACGTGCTATTTCTATACTACTCAGCATTAGAGACTGTGAGATAAAGCTCAGCTAACATTTTAACACAGGTTTGATTGGACATAAAAGCCAAGCGACCGTAGCAAAGTTGATGACCGCAGTCTTCCGTATCAAGTTCACTTTACTCGAGATGGCTGTCTATGCTCGATTCTCAGTTGCAGTATGCTTCTACCAGCCCCAAGAGCAGTAATAAAGCCTGCGCTCTGCTTCGACAAATCAACAATTTGCAGCAGGTTGCTTCCTGATTAACAAGGCAATAGATTGTTCGCGGAAGTAGGAGGATAAAGTGCAATGGCGTTTGTTAGTAGCTTTGATAATTCACGCATTCAAGCGCCCTGTGACTACTACTGTTTGGGAGTGTGTGCAATAACGGAAGCCTTGGTTTACGTAAGTGATCCTCGTACAGGTGCGCTACAGATAATCTTAGGAGGTAAGTAAGTTTCGATTACAAAATATAAGCAAACACCTTGTTTATGTGATATGGCGCTCCCAAAGGCAGGAAGTTACCACATCCGACACATTTCGCTTTGTGTTTATAAGTTAAATGTGGCTAGTTTTTCTCTAATCATCGAGATGAGAAAGCAACCGAAATAATGCTTGTACCTTCGTGCACACGCCATGCAACGGAAGCTTCATTCACACTTCTACTAGGTTGTCAGGCTTTAAAATAACGCTGATCCGCAGTCTTATTTCATCGACATAATTGCTCTGCATGGATGGGAATCGATTTGATCGTGCAAATGGATGGAAATAGAGACGATGCCAATGAAGTTTTGCCCAAGGCGATCGTCATTCCATTTGTTCATTATGCATACTAGGACCAAAAAGAGGCTTCAATGCAGCCGAGTTACGCGTTTGTTCAACATTCCTTATTCAATTCACATTTTCGTCATGCGGTCATCATCAGCGCGTCAGCACGATTGACTCGCTGAGCAAGTCAAAGTCCACTTCAATCAAAATACTCAAGATTGACAATAATCCGGGTTCGTGTTCCCATTTTCTGCAGCCACATGGAGCTTTTACACACTAAATACGACACTGCATCTCAATTTTTATTAAAATTCGTGCTTTTAATTTTGTACAAGCTTAATAATCTTGGTAACCACTAAGCATACCGATGTCGTTCTTGTGGTAATGATTGATTGCAGTGCCCAAGTCATTCGATGCAAAGCAAAAGTCGCTGCAAATAATGTGGTTCATTGATGGTGATAGCATTGCCATCATCAAACAAGGAGTGGGAGTGCAAACATTGTGACAGTTGGCATTAGGGAAGTTTGTGTTACCTGCTGGATGTTTTATGCACTTGATGAAGTGAAGCAGAACTCCCTTCCAACATCTGCAACAAATGCCTCTACACATGTATAACTTTGCCCAACGTCAATTTCCTCGTCAAGATTCAGCATTAAATAACAAGTAAACATGTTGTGCACGAGGAGAAGTGGGTTCACTAGCACACTTAGGTGTCTAAGCATACAATATTGAAAAATAATTACGCTAATGGCAACTGTACCTCCATTTGGGCAGTTGATCTTAACGTTATAAACAAATTCCATGAGACATAAACAGGAGCTTAATCCACGTTCTGGGATTTATGCCACTATCGTCGACGCCCTTACGCTAGAGACAACATAAGCATCCAAATCACTTGTTATCGTAAACACACAGAAATAGGACCCTGACAGCTGCACACACATCTCCACAGCAGCACAAAGCTGTAATACATGGAGTATAAAAGGTGCTTGCAACCCACACTGAGCCAATTTGCGCATTCGCGTCATCGATAAGGGTTCTGGAAATCGCGTCCCTTCTCTGGGTATTGTGGCAGCAGCTATCGACAAGGGTCATCAAAAGGATGGGGTTCAGAATGGACCTAGGGATATCCTTAACTGTGGTCTTAAAGAGCTTTTGAGGAAATTGGGTAAATTATCTGTAGGCTTGACGTCACATCTCCCCCAATTATCTAGCTCACCCTTGCAGAGCCACCTACGCTCTACCTCATTAATACGACTTGTCCAAATTCTCAGTGCTTATGTGTTTCTACTATTTTGTTGCCCAATGCTAGATGCCAAAGTAACTGACTGTGGAAAACTCATACAGCCAAAGGACCGTAAAGCGGATGTTATTTTGAATTGCGAGAACCAGCGAGCACTGGTGAAAACCACTTTAGAGCTGACAGAGTGCGTCGCCAAAAGTGTGGAGAAGAACGACATAACACTCATATTGGGCGGCGACCACAGCATCGGGATCGGGTCAATTGCGGGTCACTTGAAGAATTTCCCCAACTCTTTTGTTGTCTGGGTTGACGCACACGCTGACATCAATACTCCCAGCAGCTCTACTTCTCGTCACACTCACGGCATGCCTCTCTCCTTCCTTCTGAACGAAACAAGCAAACGCATTCCGCAAACTCAAGGCTTTGAAACCATCAAACCAGTGTAGGTCTGATCTCCTTGCATTACTTACAATTGCTTACCTGACTGACGCTCACTCACCCTATGCACATTGCAGTCTTGAAGCCAATCAACTACTCCACATCGGATTTCGGGATGTCGATACACCAGAGCTGTAAGTTCAACCTTTTAGCCAATCGAATGGAGGAAGGGCAAGCTCATAAGTTACTTCTTGCTTTAGGAAGTTCATAGAGGACCTCAATATTCCGTATTTTAATATGGACGATGTGCGAAGGATTGGCATTGAGAGTGTCATGGAGATAACTCTCAAGACCATAATGCAGTTTTGGCGAGTGTTTGCTAAAAGAAATGCATTTTGGAGAGGACAAGTAACAAAAGCATTAATTTGGGAAACATGTTTGTTTGGTAGTCCCAATTGTCAAATCCACCTGAGCTTCGACATTGACGGGTTGGATCCGAAGTACGCTGCCAGCACAGGAACCCCCGTTACAGGTGGTCTCTCGTTGGATGAGGGCAAGTACATTTGCAAGACTCTTGGTCAGACAGGTAGGCTAGCAGTTTCGACTTTCATGGTTATGCCTTAACTGCATTGGCAGCAGCGACCTTTCCTCCACTAAGAACAAACATATCAGAGCAGCTGCTTATGATACTACTGCAAGAGAAACACCTACATGCTGGAACGAATGCACGTATTAAAGGAATTCTATTGGATTTTTTCTAAGAAACAACAGACCAACATTATTAGCTTATTATTCTGAAGGCTGCATTAGGCTGTGGATTCCATCTAGTGGCATAAGTAACTGGAGACAGTGTAGCGATGTGCTTAGCTTGTAGCATCATCGGAGTGCTTTGAGACACATTCACTGCAGCACACGTAAAGAATGAGGCTAAAAAGATCCTCATCGGGTCTTCATGCATTTTCTTTGCGTCAAAGTGAGGATGAAACCACTTCTCTTTGCTGTCTAGGTCTGCTGAAATCGATGGCGGTAGCAGAGGTCAACACGTGGCTTGGCTCAGCTGAAGATCCAAAGACCACTTTGAATTCTGCTCTTGAGATAATCAAAAGCGCTCTGCTTTTAGACCAGAGACACATCCAATATGAGCTGATTCGCCCACAACAACTTCCAATATTTACATTTGAGTACAATTTCTCTCTTGCTCTAATAAATGCCTATATTCGGAGTTCACTATATCCGAAAGAGCGTGTGCGATGTGTGATGCTAATCACATGCGTACGTAAGCGGGAAAATATTGTGTTATTAGGAATTGTGCTAGCAATTATAAGGCAAGCTGAACTTGCGGATCTACAGTTTGCGGCCATGACTATAGGTGATCGACTTGATTTGAGCCTATCTGTCGGTGTTGAGACAAAAATCAAATGGCTCGTCAATAACGTGGTGTTCGATATAACAGGCTCCACGGAGTAACTCAGGAAGGACTACATGGTTTTCATTTCTAATTGAATATGTAGAGAATTTATAAAACGTCGTAGCATAAACGAGTCAGGACTAAAGAACTCTGGCTCCTTTGCTGCAACCGATTGTGTTGACCAATAAACGCTGCTAATTGTTTGAGTGTAGCTAGGACATTTGGGGCAGCATCACACACTCCAGTGCACTTTTATGCAAATTGTTGACACTCAGTGATACTTTTGCTGTTCAGAATGCATTCAGCAAAGGTTTGTAGTGTTGCTTGAGGACGCATTCATTACGATAGTGGGCTGTCGTGGCTACTGGTAATATAGGAGGCAGCATAACAATTTTGCTGACAATTGATAAGTAGGTTGGAATTCTTTAAGTAAATTTACTTAACACAAATTTAACGTTTTCCAAGACGACACCTCAATGCGCCAATTCATATGTTCGACTAAAAATGTCTCAGAGCATATGATTTTATTCTATCCTAAAGTCCTGGGGGAATCCACATATGCTGCAAGAAATGTGGACATAGACATTGGACATTTAATAGCAGTAAACTCTTGGCGCCATTGTCACTCAACGCTCACTTCTACTTACAAGTCACTAGTAATTTGTGGCTACAATAAATATTTCATGTTGCGTACTGCCATGACTCACAGAAATACATTAGGCTCACTGCAAGGCACTTGGTTGAGCCTATGCTGTCCTCCTCATCGATGGTGAGGTCTGCGCCATTTTAGGAAAAGTTAATGTCCTCTATGCACTGTCAGCGACTGGAGACAATGACAGGATTGGAATAACGAGTTCGTTATTCAGCACAATTGAATGCTTCTTATAAAGCTATAGATGGTCCGCAAAGGAAGCGTTCGCCTGTATAATACGTATGCCTATTGATTTACAAAACATTAAATTGCTCGGGAAAGAAGGATGGTAAGCGCATGTGGCTTACACACCAGGCAGGCTACTATTTATAAGTCGGTTCATTGAGGAGGATTTTGGTAAACGTAAATCATCCCTCGCGCAGGTGTGTGAGTGTCGATGACATGGCGAAATTGTGTTACCACGCAATGTAAACTAAGTGCCCGTTTTGGCAGTGGGGTGTCACGATAACAAGAAGCTTCTAAGCCTGACAAATATGACTAATTATTTTGTGCAGACAAAGTGTGGCCAACTCGAACATTATGCTCGCACGGACAAACAAACTAATAACGGTGGTCGTACACGTGCACTGTGCGACAGAATATTCAACCTTAATATCCACTAGCTTCATAGGCTTCTAAAATGTCGTTGATAGTAAATACTATTCTACAGATAAATAGGCAAATACAAGAATGTAGTTTAGTGGTAAATTATGCAGTGGCTATTATTTATGCTGAAATTATAGGCTGTTATAATGCCTCAAAATCATTGGCTCCACTTCAAGCGTTAAGTAATGTTAAAACTCATGTCAGGCGGTACCACGGTCGCTTGGCTTTTATGTCCAGTTAAATCTGTGTTCAAATGTTAGCTGCATTTTACCTCACAGCCTCCATTGCTGAGTAGGCTAGAAAGAGCACGTCAAATGTCACGCACTTCAATTCCCCTGCTGCTGCCGCCGCTGCTAGCGTCGGCTTTTGTACGCTGCCAATTGTTTGAAAATACTAAAATGCACCTCTTATACAAACCCATAAATGTCTGATAAAATTTCCACTTTTTGCAGTAGGGCCAAGAGTCTTGGCTTAATTACGTACCTTGAGCCAGTGAGCTGCAATTATTTGTTAAAAGCTTATTAGCATTTTTATTCTCGCTGATGTCAGCAGAGAACCAAAATATGGTCTGACATATCACGGCCTATTAGCTATAAGTAGATGTGCAAGTTAGAACAACATTTAGACTTGCACTGATTTCACTTATTCGCCTATATCGCAAGCAGTTATCTAAACGCCTTTTTGTGTCTTGCTTTCCCAGTTAACCTTCTCATCGAAAATGCACCGTGGGCAAAGTGCAAACAAGAGTGTGTAGTAGGTTTGCTTGTTCCTATACAAAAATTTTAGTATCAATGTAGCGTGTGCTGGTAAGAAATTCTTTTGTGCTTTTGCTAGCACCTGGGTATGGAACCTATGTGTTCTGTAAGAAGTAGACTTAAGTTTTACTTAGTTAGGTGATTACAAATGTTTAGACATTATTTGCCTTGATAGCTATGCGAAAAGAAATTTGGCTTAGGTACTATGAGACGTCTGGTGAGAACTTGATTTGACTCGCAAACAAATGGTGTGTTCCACGCGCACCATGTGATGGCAAGCGTGGGTGACTGGAAGTCGACTCTTCTGTTACACCAATAGGAGAGGTGCGAAATCTTTTGAGCACCTCTGTTGATTGTAGGTGAGCAAACGTTGTCACTACCTCTCGTGTAATTAACTTATTTTCCACCTTGACAAAAGCGATGAACAATTGAAGGAATTGTTGATTATCAGAAGATATTTGATGGTAGATTTGACTTCCAAAAGCCACTGTTAAATGCCATCGTGCTGGATTAACCATGCAAGTGAAGGAAAATCCACATTTGTAACTAATATTGACAACGTACTCACTCTGACTTGATATACACCTTAAAGGGCTGCGCGACGCATGACTGCTGCTGCAAAATCATCGCAGTCAATTCTCTTTAGCAGGCTGAGGTCATCGCCGCAAAACAATGGTTCCATTGCTCTCTGTTGGTCTTGTGGATTCCCTATACTCCTCTCACTTTTCTATCGACAAGACATTAATAAGTTACGAAGTTCTGAAGCCTCAAAATTTTTGAGTTTTAGCTGCTGATGTCAATGCTTTTGTTTCATGGTGATGACGTGCACCGAACAATATGCATAATCCATGAAAGCCTTGTCACTACTTCCACAATTCCATGCAACATCAAAATTCACACATTTGTAGAAGTCACAAAATCATAGCTGCTATTCTTTTGATAATTCTTGTAAAATAATGTGGAATCGTGGATAGCATTTGTTTGAAGAGACGGAGCTCAAAAGTAATGGTTCAATACAATCAACAGAGCAGCATGATTTTATGTCCGCTTTACACATTGCATGGTACAGCTTCACTTTGTTTGCTGAAGTTTCCTGCTCAACTACCCTTTTTACTTGCATCGTCTACGTTCATATCCTTAAAGCTGAAGCCGATAATTCACAAAGGCTATCGTAGAATTGTGACCATTGTGCTAAACATGTTCCGCATCATCAATCACCAGCGACTCTGCTTCATACTCTACAGGCACCATTTTATCTTGTCATTCCATTTCTCATTGTGCGATCTCAAAATCTATGCAATGGAAAGAGACGGTTAAGTAGACAACAGGAGATGCTTTGCGTGCAACATTCATACGTCGATGGCGTCTCAAATTTCATGTCCCCTCATCTCCTCATCGGAACTGATTCTTGCATCACAGTGACACATTCATGCCATATTTTTATTTTAGCAAGTAAAATCTCAAAAATAGCAGGCAAATGACCACAGAACCTTACATTTTATGATTATTACTACTGGTCACCGTATTCGAAGTTAAATCAGTTCAGTCTGTATGCGTCAACTGCTCTCTCAGCTCTTCTTCTGCTAAAGCTAAAAAATAAAAGAAGTGACCAGATGGTTCCTTTGCCTGTAAATCGACTGACTAAAAGAGATAAGGACACTCAATTTATCAGTTGGAACTGAAGAAATAGCTCTCTGCAAGTGGCATCAGCCACATCAGCGTAAATGATATCGTTGGATAGTCTCCAATAAGCGTGTTGAATAAGAATCTGGAAGATTAAAAGCAAAAGTTGTCAAATTCGATGGCATTAAGACAAAGGAGAGACATTAACTGCCATCATCGCAGCGAGTAAATTGCAATCTCTCCTCTCCAGTATCAGAGTGTTGCACATGGGAGACTAGGTTGAAGAGACTAATGTACATTTTGTGGCACGGAACAGTGCAATAGTGATCATGGAGGGTGAGGCGTTAACAAATTGTAAAATTTGAAAGAGCGAGGTAGGGTATCATCCATCGCCATCATCTTTGAATGAAGGTGATAATGTTTGCACAACCTCAATTTTGCTGCAATCTGATCGTCTGCCACTGATTGGTCTGCTGGAACAAGAACTGCGAAAAAGTCGCAAAACGTGACTGCAGTGCCCATGAATTACGTCGTCAGGATCAGAGCACCTAAGTCATTTCAAATCTGCCTACTCTGCGCACTGTGATGACACGAAGTCTGCTATTACATTCCAAATGTGAAATGGAGGTAATTTTTTTCATCAGCAGATTTGCAATTCAAAGTCGGCTTGACCTGAACCATGAGTGGCGGGATTATCTCAGCCAATGTGATACCAGAGTCTGTTTTATTACACCACATCCAACCATATCACTCCATGCCTTATTTCACAAATAAATAGGTGGAATTGTCTAGCTCTCTTAGTCCCTTTGTCACGATGATATGCGAATGGAATGGTGAGTTGTTATTTACTTAGCATCGCTCACCATCATCATCCTCAACTGTTGCTCTGCACACATTTTGCATTGTCAGGTCGCCTTGTGATGGTGGTCTTCAGACCCATCGCTGTCATCGCCATGGTGGCGTGTGAGTCATCCACACCAGTTGAACAGGAACAACTTCTTGAGGCTCATCGGGAAGTTCGCGAAAATGTACAACCGCCTGCCACCAATATGCAACTAATCGTACGTTCGTTGCCAGTACCTTCGTGGTCGACTGGACTTGTGTTAACACTGCAATCTGTTTCGCGTGTAAATGGCGCCTGTTTTCATTTGTCTAGAAGTACTCTACGGACTTGCAGAATCTGGCAAATTTTTGGGTCGAGATGTGCAGGTTTAAACCTCCCTTTCTATGGCCCTATCATAGAGCTGTACGAAATACCGTCGTTATCAGCGGCCAAAAGCCGTCCATTACTGAAGGTGTATGTGCCTGGAAGAATGAAGTCAAAAACTACAATTATCATAAAAAAATTGCACAGGTCCCTTTAGTCACTGCACACAGGTGAGAACATTGTGTGTGTGTGGTATTGAATGGTTTAGCACGAGATGGTGCGTCTTGTCATGTCTTTATCTCTACCTGAACAGATGGTTCGGGCAACCACAAATGAGGTTGGCTGTGCAGTGCAGCGATGTGATGGCATTATGCCTGACTTACAGAACCCACAATATTTGATTGTGTGTGGCTACACACCTAGGTAAGTTGGGTTTGTCTGATCGTGAAGCTGAGGAGAAGCCTATCGATACACTGCCATGTGCGCATTCTTTTAGAGGGGACAACGGAGGCCAGCGACCTTATGAGGAAGGAACCAGCTGCACCAAATGCCCTGAAGGACAGATGTATTTTCGCAAACAATGCGCCAAAAACCGAAAAGGCCATCAAATTTACTCGGCACTGGACTTAAAGAATCGCAGAAAGGTAACTGTGCCGGCCTGTGTGGTCTATAAGGACTAATCTTCCACCAACTGTTCTGGTTGTAGCCAAAATTATGTGCCGCAAATCAATCTTTACCTCTCTAAACACTCTCACCCCACTTTTAAGCTCTGTCACCTCCCGATTTTATTTAATTTATTTTCCACTCCTTCTTTTTGACAGAATAAATGCACACAAACACACATATGTTGATAAATGTGGCTGTGGGGAAATGGTGTGTGCGGCATGTAGTGGAAAGAGCACCATGTGGGACGTAAAGTTGAAGACAATGCGAGGGTAGTGATGAGAAGTTGGCGGTCTTAGAGGTAGTGATGTGCGTGGTGAAAGAGGGGAATGAAATATGTTTGCCCCGGGAATAGAAGCGCACGAGCTGTAGAGTCAGTGCCAACGTTGACTATTCGACTCCATAGTGTAGCATGAGGTAAGAGCACATTGTAAATGCGCCAGATGTTCAAAACATGTCAGCTATGAAGAACAGGAATTGGCTCAACTAATTAGTCGTCAGGGTGCGGCCAATGAAATTTGATGAATCACATCCCATATATTGCCGTGTTTGGGATGTTGACAGGTAGTAAAGCCTATCACATTTGGAAGGGGTTAGGTTGTCGGCTATCGATAAATGTAGTTGGAACCAAACGGCTGTGTAGACAAGAGTGTATTCCGTCAGTTTGCGCCTCAACTGACTTGACATCGAATGAAATGCCAAGACCCGTATGAGTATGTACTGTCGAGGAAATAATAAGTGAAGGGGCGTGGCATGTCTACGCGAGAGGATGACGATGGGATTTGTTTAGCAAGATGGTCATGCCCGCAATAGTGAATGTTTAATTTCACCAAATTTCAACTAACAAAAACATTTGACCACAAATTTGCCATTTACAACTGGCCTGATGTGTACATGTAATGCAGGATGAAGGGATGGATGGTTGAATGGACGGCCGGTTGCACTACACATGTAGGAATACGAGGATGTCCAAAAACTCGGAAACAACCTCCAAGCGTCAACTCGGTGTACATGCTTTCAAGCAATTACAGAGTTGATGAGGTAAGGTGACAATTGTGTGCAGTAGACCTGTTCAAACATTAGGCTTGTTTTGATCTTTCGCGCGTTTTATGTTGACATTTATGATCTTGTGGTCTACGACTACAATCAACGTTTCTGCCCTTTTCATTTCGAAGGCCTTTTGTGAGAAGGCAGTTGACTGGCAAAGAAGCCCTAATGTAGGCAAACTTATTTCATTTCTTGCTTTTGAAATTGCGTTGCCACACTGCATC
Source organism: Taenia hydatigena (assembly GCA_036345935.2). Lineage (NCBI taxonomy): Eukaryota > Metazoa > Platyhelminthes > Cestoda > Cyclophyllidea > Taeniidae > Taenia > Taenia hydatigena. The sequence continues at coordinate 12,837,575 of JADWOT020000002.1, read as the reverse complement.
AAAGATGCAATCCGTTAGTCAAATGGTGAATGGAGTGCAGCGCAAATGCAGTAACGAGATTCAGCCTTTATCACAGTGGTTGAATTCGCGTTGGCTAAGTGACATTTTAGTGTTGTTGCCATTAGCTTCCGTATTTACCAATACTTCACGTGACTCAGAGAGTTCATTTGAAAAAGGTTTACTTCCACTTACATTTAAGTGGGATTGCGAGTTAATGCATGCAAGAGTGGACGGATGAAGGCTGAAGAAATAGAGCATTTCCCGACTGAGTCATTGAATACTAGAATGCGTGGGCTTTAGCTCTCAATCTCACTGCGTTTGCTTCACAATTCCGTTCTCACTTCTCTGTCGCTTAAGGAATAGTTTCCTTTAGGCAATAGGTGGAAAAACAACCCAAATCTCGTCCTTAGGCAGCAGCCTGTTTTCATGACGCCGACGGATGTCCTCATGCAACCCCTTAGTAACGTGCTATCGGTCCAGCGTTTTGTAAAAGACAATGTGGATGACTCAGAGCAGTCAATGTTCTCGCGCTTGGGTTGGATGCAAAGATGAAGAGGAGGAGGAGGAGGGTAAAGGTTACCTCATATAAAGTGTTCGATTAACGCCAGTAGGCATTAAATGTCTATTCTAGTTCGAATAGTTGATTAGCCTATCCAGAATGTCATTCGCATTACTAATATGATTTATGTAGAAATCTTGATTCTTAGCAATCAAGGAGCTAATCCAATGGGGTCTAATAATGCTTAAACAGCTGATAATGACAAATTTCCATGGACTAATCACAAATTTCGCGCTGTCGGACCACGTTGATGCTCTTTTCGCACACCCAATTAAATTTGCAAAGGATTGACAGAGTGGTGTTCTTTTCATTGTTTTAAAAGTAAATGCAGTTGTTTGTAACTGTCGCAGTCGGAAGTCGGGACAACTTGATGCCATTTGTTGAATTGGCCTGGGATGGTGAGGTGAGGATGTTCCCTTGAATAGGGTCAGATAAAAAATGCACTTCTTAAATAACTCTATTGCCTCGAATTTGCGGCGTTAATGTTTGTGATTCTGAGACAGTAGTTGGTGGATTCTTATTATGAAGGCACTAGATTGCATCCGAACACTGTCGAGGCGGAATCCAACTCCGATTTGAGTCTAAAATGTTCCGGTGGGTGCAGATAGAAATAGACTGAATATTGGTAACTTCATTTTGGTTAAATCTTTTAACTACCCATTTTTAGCATTGATCAAGGAGGTAGATTCTCCATTCCTTAGAACTCACTGAAAAGTCATTCCACTAATAACGCTCTGCTATGACTCCTTTAAGAAAAGTTTGAAAAGGTGCCTCCATTCCATGTCTTTAGTCGCTTGCACGACAAACAAATTTGCGTCGCAGCGCATCTGCGTAGTGCTGTGGACAGTGATGCACGTCTAGCGCATGTGCATCACCAAAAGTGGAACATTAACATTAGAAATTAGCTGATGGAGGGGATAAAGCTTAAGCCTTGTACTTAACACCATCGCAGTGTTCATGTCTTGCTGAACATTAGCAATATTTGTACACAAGACATGCATTTATGTGTACTAAGTGGCATTTTTGTGGCCTAATATTTGGTCCTATGTTGAGATGCGACTCCTGTGTGAATGGAGACGGAAAAATGGTGGGTAAAGCATGGCGTCTTTGTAATCAACGCAATCGACTTCATTGATTGCTGTGTCCAACCAAATCACGTTCTGTGGCATAATGAGTGGAGGTTAACATTTGTAAAGGTGCCAGTGTAATACTTTGCTTGTTTAATTGTTAGTTTCGGGTGTAGCCAGGTGGGCTGACCTCCAGCCCATGCCAGCAGTGTCTTCCCTCTGCATATTGAGTGTATACATTCTGCCTTAGCATTTTGCCTTCTTTCGCTTTCAAGGAAGCCTCGATACGCTAGTTTGAATTTCTCCTTAGACGAGGACGTATTCGCCTCTCATGCACACTACGCTCTGGTCAGCAATAATGCACAATAATGCAAATTTTGCGCTTAGCTTTAGTTGGGATATCTTGGGAAATTGCCCTTCTTAGCCTAACTTGCTTTTGTAACCGATTAATTAATGTTGCACCTAACAAGCCACTTGCCAAGTGATTAGCGCTTCGCCGTAGATTCTGCGCTGCACAAACACTGAAGCACTCAGTCGAACGGTCGTCTTGTACAATTGAGTTTATGAATTTTTGGACTGCAGCAGATTTGAGGCATGAAATATGCTCTGTGGAAGACGCACAATAAACGCAATATTGGAGGCTACGTACGGTTGTGCAGCGGAGGGGCTAAAAACAGTCTAGTGCAAACATGTTGCCTCAACCGTTACCATTCTGGTTGTGTCGATGGTCAAAGAAGTGAATTTGGCAGAAATGGTATCTTATGTCAATTGCATAAAAAGGGAAAGCTACGCCTAGCCTCTTCGAGTGTGTCGTTGAAAAGAAATCCGCATTCACTCTACCAAGCTGAACCTTCATATTCAACTCAGCCAAGTGGCTAGATGAGTGAGTGCATGCATCGTATCATGAAGAGAGGAGAGAAAGGGAGGAAATAATGAAGGCTGCACTAAAGAATCGTGCAGTGTGATCTTATAGCATCCACTTCCAATCTCTTGTCCCCTTACCCATTCTCTCTCCTTCCATGCCCACAGCCTCTCACCCCTTCGACTCTCTCGCATTCATTCCTTTGTCTCTATCAGCTGATTCAGCTGATATTCTCTGTATAGCGAGTTCAGTAGTTGTGGCTGTTGATAACGACGGTGCTTGTGTAGAATATGAACGCGGACGAGGCAGAGGACTTTGTTTTCCACAAGTGGTTGAAGGGTGTAGGTGACGTGTGCATATGGAACGAGAAGCGAGCGGTTGTTTGCGCGGCAAAAGAATTGAGAGGGCAATCCATGGAACAGTTGGTGGGTGTAAAATTGGATTCCAATGAGTTGTGCTTGGTTTATGCGTTGGCTAGGCCATGAATTTATTCGACTGATGGCTACACTGCATTGTCCGCATTGAGTTTAGAATGGCTTATGTCTACTTTGTGCTTGAATGCTAAGCAGAGGAAGCAAGGAAAGATGTGAATGTAAAGAGCGGGAGGGTTGGAATGGAGATAAGAGCCTGATGAAAGTGATGACGCTGTTGAATCGAATTTGGAGTAGGCGTGGTGGGGACTGTCCTGAACAGTGATGTTGGGCAATTAAATGCAATGTGCTTTTGCAGAGTCGCAGTTTCCGTGGGTTCTTGAGGTGGGACTTATGTTTGGCGGACTTACAAACTCTGAATTTTTCATATTTTTCATTAAATATGAAGGAAGTCGAATTCAAATCAATCGCTTGGGCTTGTTTTGGATGGCCTTACCGTGGTTGTTACCGCAGTGTCCTCAATGGTGGGTGGCATTAGCACGGTGTTGGGATCATCAATACGTGGGGCTAGGCGCATTGGAATTCATGCATGACTTATGTACGGGGGATGGAAGAGATTACATTGATTAGCGAGGCATGAGAGGAGGGTGGGGAGTGAAGGCCAACCAGTCCTCTCGACGTTAGCATTAATGCTGTTGTGTGGACAAGGAAGTCTTTAAGCATGTTCTTTTCCTTGTGTCGACGGTAATTTGCCTTTTTCGATTCCGTGAAACTGAGGGTCACAAGTTCTGCAATTTTAACCTCAGTGACGGGCACTTTGTCCAAATAGACTCCATTTGCTTTATTTGTAGGCGCCTAGGTGGTGCCTGGAAAATAGTTGTGGAGAGAAGACCATTGTGCTAGCGTACTTCAATCCACTCAGGAGAGTCTGTCACACTGTCGTCGGTCCTAGTGGTTGGCGAATATCAACGTGCTTTGTTTTCGCTACCTCTGATAATGCAGTCTCGAAGACTCTGACTCTCATTAATGAATGGCTCATCTAGCTCAGCGCAACAGTCTACTCTTCTGTGCTGCTAAATGATGGGGTGTTTTGCGGCGCCTGACGTCAGTCAACCCTTCGAATGTGCAAATCTTTGTGAATGGTTTCATTTATCCATCAGCGCTTTAAATGTAAGGCATATCAGAAGAGAACCTTCTGTCCAAGCGATTAGGAAGACATTGCAGCCTTTTTCACCACCAGCCCACAGCACAAAACGGCGTGTAATGTGGTCCGTCATTTGTTATCATAGGAGATATTTATCTTTAACTGTCACGTCTTTGAACTACACCCGTACCGCCACCACGTGTAGCACTTTGCACAACTCCGGCGGCTGTCGTAGAGCCTCAAGCACTGGCATCGAATGATCCCTAAGCTACATACAGTCAAGCCGATGAGGAGTCGTTAGCATAGATTCAGTTAGTTTAATCCCTGCGGTTGCCTTTGTTTGCCCTGATGATACTCTCGTAGCTGCTCACCACTATTCCATTCTCCTTCTCCATGACGACTTCAAATTCTTCACTTTGTTTAGCAAGAGCCATCTAGTAGTGTTAGCATGGTTGTGTAGTAACAAAGCTTAGGCAGAATGTCACAGCTCATGAAATATGCTTGTGATGTAATAGAAGTCCCTCATCATAATCTGACAATTCCGTCTGCCGCATCGCAGTTGTGGACAAATGCCTCACCGCAACATTTTCATGTCAGGCTGACGCAAGTGGACTTGTATCCTCCCTTCTTACTTATTCTATCAGAAGAGCTAGTGGCGTCTGGGTGGAGGCGAGATGGGTATGGCTTGACAATACTTATTTGTTCCGTTTTGGCACCTTGCCTCCTCGTACTCGCACAGCCCGAATCTCCCAACGAGTGCATTCCCATAGTTGCAAGCCACCCAGAGTGAAGCGATTTGGTCTTTTCCTCCTTTATGTGTCCAAACGACTCAGTTGCATCTGAGTGATCCATGCATGATTGGAGCATTTGTTGTTGTCTACTAGGGATCTCTTTAAAACTGATGCTCGTTTGGCTGGATGCTACACCACGCCAGTCATTTCGCTTGCCTTCCTTCTCTGCCAGTTTCTCATAAATTAGGGTGGCTGTTAGACTGCGGCACTGATACGAAAACACGATAAGAGTAAACGAAAGTCATGTCCTCTCCGACCAGATGCACCATGTGTGATTGCCTCCAAGAAAGCTCATTTGCACCGATACCTTCCCTCAATCACTCAACTACCTTATTGATAGCTAAGTAAAACCGTATAACTCTTCTTACTTGAACAGCTGCACAGCTAGTTGACTGGCTGACTGGATAGAGGATTGTTGAGAGCGTGGCGAATGCGTTGGACAGGCCAATTAGGTGGTGTAGAGCATCAAGTGAATCAGTGTCTCGAGTAGGTGACTGGCATATTTCCACGATCACATATAGCATGTTCTCCATTGGAAGCATGGTCAAATGATCGTAAACACTACTGAAATGATTAAGTGAAAGGACGTCACTGACGATGTCACCCATGCAAGAAGTCGACGTATCGGCATTAGACTTTAAAGTTGACTGGCGATATGTGGGAGCAAAGCTTGGTGAGGCCTGAAATTTCCATAATCCGCTCTAAGCCATGGAGGCAATATATAAATGCCAAATCTGTCCCATATTTCAAAGGAAATGCTAGGACTCGAGGTAAAGTGAGGGGCTGAAATCGGGCTGCTTTATCAATGGATAGCACACACCTGCCTGCCAAAGGTGATGAGTTGTGCAGACGTCATTTGTTTAGTGATCGGGCTAACGTTCCATTGACTCGTCTGGGGCTACAATTCCAACCTGGAATCAAATAGAAATGCGGATGCCGTTAAGGATCTTCTGTTGTCTTCGCGGTTAGAGGCAGATCTCCTCTTCACCCCTTTTCCCACACCCTGCAGCATGATTGTTTGATTTTATACGGAGTCTTGATCAGGTAAGTGCACTCCTTTTACGTTCTATGTGGGCACGGTCAGAAAGAAGGTAATGAAACATGCATCAGTGATTAGGATGGGTGGGTGAGTGGGTGTCTCGAGTTCTCAATTCTTGGTGGTGCGTCCACGCACCCCACAGAACGTAGACACTGTGGGAGAGTCAATATCACCTTGCTATCACCTAATGAGGAAGAAGTTCCATTGGACTATTGGTCAGTTGGTTGGCTATTTGGTAGGTTAGTCAATCATTTAACAACTTGCGCGATCTCCAAATTACTTTAGTTTTATTTGGTATGGTTTAGATGACAGACAGGGTCCATGTCAGCACGGAAGTAGCAGCCCGACTTTCGAGGGCTTGAGTTTCCAACAAGTAGCTCTAGGGTTACCAGCCGACGTCGTTCATTTCCTCAAAGCTTCTGCATTTCGAGAAGCAATCCATTGTTACAACGGCATCGTCTCAGCATTACCTGGACACCTCTACCGACAATCAATATCACTGCGCATTGATCTTGGTATAGCAGGGCGTCTCCCACAACATCACTGAACTTGAAGGGCTTTGTTTATTATTTTGTGCCATGAAAGCGCTCATGCGGAGAATCGATTAAATAACGAAGGTTTGGCAAACATTATGTGGTAGAGAGAGAGCACGAGTTGTGTCCAAAATGAAACACCGTGTTTGTTCAAGCACACAACGATTCGCAAGAGTAGTCTCTAGCACCCTACAACACATGAATCATGACTTAATGATGATTGCAAACATGTCTGATGAATTGTGACTGGACTCATTCACAAAATCCTTCCCACGCAATGCATTTTAACGTGCCGTGAATAGTGAGGATTCAAGCTCGCTTCAGTGAGTCAATGCATGATGACAGATGAAAAGTTCCTAATAAAACAATGTGTTTTTAGTGCCATCTCTTTATAATAATCAAAACAGCACTGCGTGTGTACACAACAATCTTAGTCAAGCTTGGAAATAAAACTTATTCATTTATGCGCTTAAATTATGCATTGGTGCATTTGATATTGCTGAAATAATAGTGCAGCTTTGCCAAATTTACGATAATTAAGAAATTGGACTGCATGTCTCTTTAATGTGCTACTCTCTTATCTAAATCATCCTCCAATTTCAATTGACGTCCACATAACTACGGCTAAGCTGCTTAACAAAGTGACAGCGCGTTCGTTTAATTGCCATTTCTGCTGGCTCAACGCCGCCCCGTCAGTTGATGGACTTTGCCAGAATTGCTTCATTATTGCAGATAAGTAAAAAATGACTACCAAGTTTCCAAGACGAGCGTGAGTAGTTATTTTTGGTCAACTGTGCACTCAAATGTACGATAAAATTGGGAGGAATAACTTAGAATAAGCAGGCATGAGTGAAAATTCCATGTTCTGCTGCTGTTGCGCCATCACGGTCTCGTCTGCTACGACCCCTGACTGGTGCGAGTGTTGGTTACTGGATCGCACTTGTTCAACCACACATCGCCCAGCAGACACCAACAATGTGAGTTGAGGAGGACGCTATGCAATGCCCATATTTCTTCAATCGTACCCATCCGGCGAGAGGTGAGAAAATAACTGGAGCCTTGTGATTAAAAGGCCGGTATTGTAGAGTCTCAAGGCTCCACTGAGGGCAAAAGAAGGCAGAATACTAGGATAGAATACATATGCTCAATGGGCAGAGGGAGATGAGCTGCTGGCATGGCCCGGAGACTAGCCTACGCAGCCAGGCCAACATGGCCACCTCTTTGACCCTGATCGTAAATCGGCAGTCCGACACTTGGAGGAGCTGTCATCGTAGTCCCCATTAGGACTGCGTTGAATAAATTTACCTGAGAAAATAAACGTATCGCGTCAGGATTGGCCACCGAATCGATGAAGTAGATGACGATATTACGATACAAGCAAAATCGTCCGCAAAAATCCTGCCAAGGATGCACTCGATTAAAACAAGGAAATTGAAAAATGAAATGTAGTATTGGTGTTAATACTGCAAATCATGCGCTTTCGCCCACATTACAGTCGATACTATGGAAGGCAAACGCGCAAATTTTTTGCACAGCACAGCCTTTTATCCTGAGGTAACTAACCTGCATCATGAGGGGTATTTAAAACGTATTTCATACAGAGTTTGTAAGCCGTCAATCTAAAAATAGCTTTCAAAAAACAGTTTGCATATCATTAGGTTGCAATCAGTTTTTTAGGAAAGATATGTAGTTTTGTTGATTTGACATTGTTTTAAAGGGCATTGGCCTTCAAACCACTCATTTCGTCTGCACGCTATTTAAGCGGGAGCGCAAAGCCGCCTCGACAATTTCCGTGCTTTTCGCGTCCGAGTTTCGTAAGCTGAAAAGGGCGAGAAGGGGTAGGGTACGTTTCTTTTACCATTTTCCAGCTAGCTCAGGATAGGCAAGATACCCGACTTTTATAATGTCTTAGCTGTATATGCTAATCGATCGTTTCTTTTAAGAACGCAGGACAAGAGGCGATTTACCAGGACGTCGTTAAAATGGTCGAAGTGCATGGTGGAGACAAAGATGTGGAATCAAGTTTGCTTGCTATTGCGGAGGAACAGAAGAAGGAGGAGCAAAGTTGTAAAAAATTAGGTAAAATGATCCGCGCCCAAAATGCCCTGATTTACCTGTTGGGGACTGTTAAACCCTATGCATCTTCTTTTCAAGGCACAAAGAATGGTGTGGAGGTCGAGCCGAACTCAATGTTGGAGAAGGACGATGGCGAATCGATTCCAGAGCCAGTGGAATCCGATGGACAGTCTTCCTTTTGTGAGCTACCTATTGTAGGTGGCAAAGCCGTAAATGCACTTGATATGGGGAAGACTGTGATGGAACTACTTCTTGGTGGAGTGTTGTTTACGGACTTCCTGGGGTAGGTGTCCACCAGTTTTGATTTCCGGTTATAGTGACTATTATGGCCTAAAACCCATGCGTATTTCGTGTGGGGCTGCGAGACGGAAATTGAATTGTATTTTCCTTGTTCAAATGATGGACAGGTTGATGGCTGAGGAAGAGCTGCATTGTCCACATGACGTGGAAATTGTTCCGATTTCTGGTGAAAAGAGTAAAATAGGTTATTCGCGTCGCGCCTACCGATGGGTTGTTTGGAATGAATTTGAGGTGAGCTGTTTTTGACAACCTTTTTGTGTTTATGGATGCTGTATTCAATGGAAGTGTCTTTGTTAGACTACAGCTGGTGAGTTGGTAATGGGATGTGCTCAGTGCACGAGGGATGATGGATTGAGTCGGATTTGCTCAAGTGTGTTTGCTTTCGCTAAACTCCATTGGATAGCAGCTTTTATGCATCTTTAGGTGTGTTGTGTGTGTTTCGTAAGAGGTAGCTTGCCTTGACGTTTGGCCCTTCGCATACTCGAAATTTGGCGACTAGTGATGGCACTGGCAGCTGCATGAAATTCTTACGTTCTCCTTATCGGGTCTGAGTTACTGTGGAAGTGCAGTTTCCCGAAACCTGGCTTGCAACACATTCCATGAATGTTCTCTTTTAATGTTCGGTCAGTAGTATTGGCAGAAGAAATAGAAATGATTGTCGCGCTTTGTGATCCTGTAGATTGAGCCTGAAATGTGCGATTTGTCCTGACGTGTTTTACAAATGCGGGTCACTTTGTCCCTGGGGTTAAGGAAGCTTGTAGAGGTGCAACTGCGGACTCATTTGGTCACATTGTGGAGTTTTGTACTGCCGTGCCATAATTGGTGAGAAATGCTTTGCTTTTACATATTTTCTCATTTCAAAGGGAGTTTATCTTGTTTCTAGTTTTTGCGTATGCGGTGTTTCTGCCCACCCTTGAGTAAATTTTTTCCTTCCACCATTGTGGCACCACTTTAGTTCATTGTAATTGCTTGATATTTCTACTCCTAACGGTAGGCTAAGATTGACCCCATTGTTCATCTCATTCAAAGACACTTCTCAGTTAGTGCTGCTGTTAGCTTTGATCAACTCGATCACCCTTCCTTTTATTCCTGATCCACGATGGGTGGTTGTTTTTGCATGACCCATACTGGATTAGGGTTCGAGGGGCGAGAAGGGGAGGTGGGAAGGGAGTATTTCCAACTAACGCCAACCTACTCGTTGCATCGTGGGTTCACTTTATTTTACTTTTATTAATTGACGGTGCTCTCACCTTGCTAGTCTCACTGTGCTCATTCGTGCTTCGATCTACGCCATGAACCCACAGCAGACAGGGGAGGAGAGGTTAACCAACCCCATGCAGAAAGGCAGTCGTTGAGGTGTACTTTCCCTCACGCTATTTACTGACGTTTTCTAAGTATCAAATCCTTCTTCCTCACCCCATCCCCTTCTAGATGGGCTCAAGTTTTCGGATCCTCCTCCCAGAGCGTTTCAACGACAACTTTGCTGTGCACCTCGGCTTCCTTGAGGAGATTATCAACGGCCCTCTATACTCCGTTGTAATTTTTGCAAATAAGGAATTCGTCGGGCCTCTCGTCAATTTCTCCGGTGGCCGCACTGCACCACCTGGCGATATGTTTATTATTGTGATGGAGGGGTCCCTCGAAATCAACGTATATTCGCCGAGAAATGAGGAAGCGGAGAGTGAGCTGGAGGGCATTTTTGCATCTGGTGATGTAGCGTACATTCCTCATCAATACAAACACCGCGCAAAGCTCTCCGGATGCAAGACCTCCTATGCCGTTGTTCTCTGCATTATCAACCGTGCGCCCGTATTGGTTGAGAGATGTGGAGAACGGCTTCTTGAAGTATGCCCTCTTCTACTTACACCTTATCCTTCTAGGCACTGAAATTGAAGAAGCTGAAGAATAAGAAAAGTAGTCTATTCCGTGAACTGCTGCTGTCTACGCACAATAATCCGAGGAATGCAGCTGACATTCTCTATATAGTAAGTTGGGTAGTTGTGGCTGTTGATGACACCGACGCTTGTGTAGGATGTGAACGCGGAGGAGGGAGTGGAATTTGTTTTGCGCAGGTGGTTGAAGGGTGGAAATGGCATGTGTAGACGGATCGAGGAGCGAGCGGTTGGTCGTGCGGCAAAAGAATTGAGAGAGCAATTTATGGAACAGTTGGCGGCTGTGAAATTGGATTGCAGTGAGTTGTGCTTGGCTTGTGCGTTGGCTGGGTCTTGATTTTATTCGGCTGATGGCTACACTTCATTGCGCGCAATGGGTTTAGAATGTGGGTGTTTGTGTAAGAGTAGATGACTGATGCAGATGGGATCGATTGAGTTGTTGAGGTTATGCAAGGAGGAGAATAGGTGGTCCATAGTGTTGGTGTTTGCCCTCCCCACTCACTTGGAGTGTATCAATGGATCCTGAATGCATTTACTCTCTTCGAATAGGCATACTGCTCTCGCATCGAAGAGATAGCAATCGTAGCTTGTCCCCTAATGTCGGCAACTTGAGCCCTCCACGTGGAATACTCGCCTGGTATGGGGGGAGGGGCAAGAGTGCTTAGGTCATGGGGAAAGGCGGTCCTGTCGTTGACGATGGAGTGGCAGTAAACGCTGCTCTTTTGCGGTGCCTGAGGTCAGAGTATCATTAGTGCGCTCACCATTACAGCTATCGAGTCGTCTTTTTACATCACCAGGCCTTTCCACTTTGAAACTATTGCATGCGACGGTTTTTGCGCACTGTCAACTTAAATATTGGGTCAAGGTAGAACAAAGCTTTGGTGTCTACCATTAACCTCGGCACCTCGGAGTGAAATGAGTAGCTGCGCAGACGTTCGTCAAGTTCTTTTTGAGCTTGGAGGAATGAATGAGGTGTGGGTGGAGGCGGAGAGGATTGGGACAAATTGGTGTGTTTATGGAGTCGGTTTACATGGTTGCTATTACCTTTAAGGTGAGGAGGCAGGACACGCGGCTTTCTTTGGGCCAAGTTTGGCTGATTTCAACCTCTTGGACTGCAGGGCCGATGAGGATCGAAAATCGCAGATTGATTGTCTGCCCAATCGGCGTGTTGAAAGTCGTGTCGAATTAGAGTGGGAGCTGGAACCTGAGACCACCATTCGTCTCACTCGTCGCTCTGTATTAGGTCTAATGCGAAGACGCGGTGGTGATTCCTTTTGTGTGCACCACAGTCTCTGCAATTTTTGGGATCCGAGGTCTGCTAATGATACAGCTTGTTTGCAGATGCCGCGAAGGGTAGGCGTTTGGAATTCAAAGCATCACTTCTACTCTCTTCCCTTGCTTAGGTCCTTCCAATTGTTGAGTGGTTGATTGCTATTTACCCTAATGAAATAAGGATCTGCGACCTACCTGGAGACAATGCAAGTGATAAGGTGAGTGGCATGATTCAAGTGGTGCTTATCTTCCTCAATCTTAGATGCAGGTGGCCATACGTCTGTTCGATGCCGGATTGATCATTTCTCCTATGGCTCATGGCTACTCTGTGCTTGAAAGCGAAGCAGAGGAGGCAAAGAAAGGTGTGAAGAGGAAAGAAGGAAAAGGGCAGAGTGGAGTGAGAAACGAGCTTAATGGGAGCGATGGTGCTGTGGAGTCGAAGTTAGAATAGACGTGGTGGAGACTGTCCTGGACTGTGACGTTCGGCAATTAAATGTGATGTACTCTTGCAGAGTTACAGTTCTCGTGGGTTCGTGGGTTGAGTGTTAGGTTTGGCGCACTTGCACACCGTGAGTTGAATTTGTCATATGTTAGCATTGAATATGAAGGAAGGCGAATTCAAAGTAATCACATGGGCTTGTTTTGAATGGCCTGACCCCGGTCGTTATCGCAGTGCCTTCAATGGTGAGTGACATTCGCGAGGTGTTAGGATCGTCAGTACATGCGGTTGAGCTCATCCGAATTCATGCGTGACTTATTTACGGGAGGCGGATTTGATGAGTGTGATTGCGAGGCGTGGGGAGGGTGGGGTTGGAGTTCAGCCAGTTCTCGACGTTAGATTCGACCCTGATAAATTTGTTCGCCCACATTTAGTCGAGGTTAGTTTGCTTTTGTCTGTTCTCCTCACTACACATTAATGCTGTGCTGATGACAAGGCAGAGTCTTTGAAGCTGTTCCTTTCCTAGTCTCAATGGCAGTTTGCCTTTTTGGGTTTCGCAAATTCATTTTCAGTGACGAGTTCTCGTCATTTTCGAAGACGCAGCGCCAGTGGTGAATCCGCATGACCTCTTTGAAGTTGGGTGTAGAGGAGGGGGAAGGCAGAGGCGATGGCCGCAGCTTAAATACCCCGACGCCAAATGCCGATAGGTGTGCGATTTCAGCTAGATGTTGCGTGACAAACATGTGGCACCAACATGGTGAGGTCGGGTTTGAATCCTGTTTGAGCAGCTGTGCATTTGGGTAAAAGGCGGCATTGCGTCACGTTGCTTCTTAGGTCAGGAGCGATTGGAGGTGTCAGCGAGCATAACTACGTGGTCCTACTCAAAGCATGCACAGCTGAGTCCGATTGTGTGGTTTCAGACCTGACAAGATGGGAAAGCAACTACCACCTTTGTCTTTGCAAAGCCAGCATTTTTGTAAGCAGTTCGCTCACTCATGTCGACGAAACACAGATTGGCATCTTTAGGATAAGCTATGCAATCGCTTGTTTAGGTGAGGCATGAAGTAACCTCATCACCTGCTATAACTCTCAGCAAGTCATGAAAAACCCGTGTAAGAATGCAGGCAAATTACTTTGCGTTGGAGACTGTGCTAGCATTGACAGTGATGAAGCTGGTACTTATGCACTCAAGATGGTGAGATCAGCTTTGGACACGAAAATGCCGTCAAACGTTGCCTGGTTCTCTACCACCAATGTATAAACCAAATGCCGTCAACGTTTTATTTCCGGGCAGCGAAACTTTGTTTGTGCTTCCCTATGCACGTATAGTGTTTGGCAGCATGACGTGACCAGTAGACGACAAAATGTCTTGTCTTTTTTCCTAAAGAGTGTACGCAAAAGAACTCCTCATAAAGCCGGAATGCTGCCCTGTGCACATACTTGATTAGGGCGCCAGTTGGTCGTCGCCTTGTGGAACTGATTGACCTCAACGTCGCCAATGTGTGTGAAGGGCCACATGGATGCTATTTAGCCACACTCAAAGATTGCAGGCTGCGCAATTATGGTTGCGATGTAAAAGCAATCATTCGATTTTAGACAAGAATGTGGAGGCAGATTTTGAGGATTAGAAAGCGGCAATTCTAGTGAATCACTGAGTTGAAAGAGCTGTTAACTGCATAGCTGATGAATCAAGTTTGTGCGTACACAAGCACACTCTAACATCGACTGCCCATCTCACTCACAATGTGAATTTCCATTTTTATGGCCTCCTAATTGAGACTGCGTTAGAAAACAGGGCTCAAATCAATAGTTAACATTGTCATAGACAAGTCAATTCACTGTGACGAGGTGTGTAAGAATGCAGGCAAATTACTTTGCATTGGAGACTGTGCTAGCATTGACAGTGATGAAGCTGGTACATATGCACTCAAGATGGTGAGATCAGCTCTAGATACGAAAATGCAATCAAGCATTGTCAATGTTCTATTACCACGCAGCAAAACAAATAAACAAAGTTTATTGATGAGAAACAAAAGCAACTTAAAATTGAGATAAAAGATATGACTTCAAAGACGATCATGTAAATGGCAAATGACAAATTTGGGGAGGGAATAATTCTTCCTCGTAAAGTATTATTTACTCTGCTAGCTTTTACTAAGGCATTATTTTTCGAATAAGTGTTGCTAACAAGGTGGCTTTCATAAGGGGCTGTATAAATGCTGCTTGATAAGGATGGTGGTTGAATGTTAAGATGACTTCTGCTTGTCGTTCCTCCATTTGACTTCTAGAATAAAAGAGAGAATCGCGAACAAAGTTCCACAAGCCGTGCAGTTTTCAGTGCCGGCGTCACGCGCATTAAATTCCTTACTGGATGCAACGAATTGTCTTAAACGAAGTCATTAAGCCACGCATGCGAAAAGTTTGCTTTGAGTGCTCGTAGTAATAACAGCATTTGCATTTCTTGTTGCGAACAACATAATTGCCAATGCTACTCAACTTGCATGGGCTTGTGGGGTCTTAGAGAATCTGATTGAAAATACATTTTTAAAGCGAGTTTTGGCTGACAAATTGACTGGCTCTGTCCTGATTTTGTAGAACTATCCTGGAGAGAAATCTGTGAAGGATTGCACATGACATGGGTGGGAGCTGCATGCACTTCATGATCTCATTGCTAGGCTGAGTTTAAGGATATTTTGCCCTTGTATTTGTTCATTTAAAAGAACTGACGCGGCACATCCCAACGCAAAATTTCTGTAAGATATAGCATTAGGAACGCGTTCAACAACAACAAATGCAGTCACGTTCCCTAAGCAACGTGATGCAATGCCGCCTTTTACCCAAATGCACAGCTGCTCAAACAGGATTCAAACCCGACCTCACCATGTTGGTGCCACATGTTTGTCACGCAACATCTAGCTGAAATCGCACACCTATCGGCATTTGGCGTCGGGGTATTTAAGCTGCGGCCATCGCCTCTGCCTTCCCCCTCCTCTACACCCAACTTCAAAGAGGTCATGCGGATTCACCACTGGCGCTGCGTCTTCGAAAATGACGAGAACTCGTCACTGAAAATGAATTTGCGAAACCCAAAAAGGCAAACTGCCATTGAGACTAGGAAAGGAACAGCTTCAAAGACTCTGCCTTGTCATCAGCACAGCATTAATGTGTAGTGAGGAGAACAGACAAAAGCAAACTAACCTCGACTAAATGTGGGCGAACAAATTTATCAGGGTCGAATCTAACGTCGAGAACTGGCTGAACTCCAACCCCACCCTCCCCACGCCTCGCAATCACACTCATCAAATCCGCCTCCCGTAAATAAGTCACGCATGAATTCGGATGAGCTCAACCGCATGTACTGACGATCCTAACACCTCGCGAATGTCACTCACCATTGAAGGCACTGCGATAACGACCGGGGTCAGGCCATTCAAAACAAGCCCATGTGATTACTTTGAATTCGCCTTCCTTCATATTCAATGCTAACATATGACAAATTCAACTCACGGTGTGCAAGTGCGCCAAACCTAACACTCAACCCACGAACCCACGAGAACTGTAACTCTGCAAGAGTACATCACATTTAATTGCCGAACGTCACAGTCCAGGACAGTCTCCACCACGTCTATTCTAACTTCGACTCCACAGCACCATCGCTCCCATTAAGCTCGTTTCTCACTCCACTCTGCCCTTTTCCTTCTTTCCTCTTCACACCTTTCTTTGCCTCCTCTGCTTCGCTTTCAAGCACAGAGTAGCCATGAGCCATAGGAGAAATGATCAATCCGGCATCGAACAGACGTATGGCCACCTGCATCTAAGATTGAGGAAGATAAGCACCACTTGAATCATGCCACTCACCTTATCACTTGCATTGTCTCCAGGTAGGTCGCAGATCCTTATTTCATTAGGGTAAATAGCAATCAACCACTCAACAATTGGAAGGACCTAAGCAAGGGAAGAGAGTAGAAGTGATGCTTTGAATTCCAAACGCCTACCCTTCGCGGCATCTGCAAACAAGCTGTATCATTAGCAGACCTCGGATCCCAAAAATTGCAGAGACTGTGGTGCACACAAAAGGAATCACCACCGCGTCTTCGCATTAGACCTAATACAGAGCGACGAGTGAGACGAATGGTGGTCTCAGGTTCCAGCTCCCACTCTAATTCGACACGACTTTCAACACGCCGATTGGGCAGACAATCAATCTGCGATTTTCGATCCTCATCGGCCCTGCAGTCCAAGAGGTTGAAATCAGCCAAACTTGGCCCAAAGAAAGCCGCGTGTCCTGCCTCCTCACCTTAAGGGTAATAGCAACCATGTAAACCGACTCCATAAACACACCAATTTGTCCCAATCCTCTCCGCCTCCACCCACACCTCATTCATTCCTCCAAGCTCAAAAAGAACTTGACGAACGTCTGCGCAGCTACTCATTTCACTCCGAGGTGCCGAGGTTAATGGTAGACACCAAAGCTTTGTTCTACCTTGACCCAATATTTAAGTTGACAGTGCGCAAAAACCGTCGCATGCAATAGTTTCAAAGTGGAAAGGCCTGGTGATGTAAAAAGACGACTCGATAGCTGTAATGGTGAGCGCACTAATGATACTCTGACCTCAGGCACCGCAAAAGAGCAGCGTTTACTGCCACTCCATCGTCAACGACAGGACCGCCTTTCCCCATGACCTAAGCACTCTTGCCCCTCCCCCCATACCAGGCGAGTATTCCACGTGGAGGGCTCAAGTTGCCGACATTAGGGGACAAGCTACGATTGCTATCTCTTCGATGCGAGAGCAGTATGCCTATTCGAAGAGAGTAAATGCATTCAGGATCCATTGATACACTCCAAGTGAGTGGGGAGGGCAAACACCAACACTATGGACCACCTATTCTCCTCCTTGCATAACCTCAACAACTCAATCGATCCCATCTGCATCAGTCATCTACTCTTACACAAACACCCACATTCTAAACCCATTGCGCGCAATGAAGTGTAGCCATCAGCCGAATAAAATCAAGACCCAGCCAACGCACAAGCCAAGCACAACTCACTGCAATCCAATTTCACAGCCGCCAACTGTTCCATAAATTGCTCTCTCAATTCTTTTGCCGCACGACCAACCGCTCGCTCCTCGATCCGTCTACACATGCCATTTCCACCCTTCAACCACCTGCGCAAAACAAATTCCACTCCCTCCTCCGCGTTCACATCCTACACAAGCGTCGGTGTCATCAACAGCCACAACTACCCAACTTACTATATAGAGAATGTCAGCTGCATTCCTCGGATTATTGTGCGTAGACAGCAGCAGTTCACGGAATAGACTACTTTTCTTATTCTTCAGCTTCTTCAATTTCAGTGCCTAGAAGGATAAGGTGTAAGTAGAAGAGGGCATACTTCAAGAAGCCGTTCTCCACATCTCTCAACCAATACGGGCGCACGGTTGATAATGCAGAGAACAACGGCATAGGAGGTCTTGCATCCGGAGAGCTTTGCGCGGTGTTTGTATTGATGAGGAATGTACGCTACATCACCAGATGCAAAAATGCCCTCCAGCTCACTCTCCGCTTCCTCATTTCTCGGCGAATATACGTTGATTTCGAGGGACCCCTCCATCACAATAATAAACATATCGCCAGGTGGTGCAGTGCGGCCACCGGAGAAATTGACGAGAGGCCCGACGAATTCCTTATTTGCAAAAATTACAACGGAGTATAGAGGGCCGTTGATAATCTCCTCAAGGAAGCCGAGGTGCACAGCAAAGTTGTCGTTGAAACGCTCTGGGAGGAGGATCCGAAAACTTGAGCCCATCTAGAAGGGGATGGGGTGAGGAAGAAGGATTTGATACTTAGAAAACGTCAGTAAATAGCGTGAGGGAAAGTACACCTCAACGACTGCCTTTCTGCATGGGGTTGGTTAACCTCTCCTCCCCTGTCTGCTGTGGGTTCATGGCGTAGATCGAAGCACGAATGAGCACAGTGAGACTAGCAAGGTGAGAGCACCGTCAATTAATAAAAGTAAAATAAAGTGAACCCACGATGCAACGAGTAGGTTGGCGTTAGTTGGAAATACTCCCTTCCCACCTCCCCTTCTCGCCCCTCGAACCCTAATCCAGTATGGGTCATGCAAAAACAACCACCCATCGTGGATCAGGAATAAAAGGAAGGGTGATCGAGTTGATCAAAGCTAACAGCAGCACTAACTGAGAAGTGTCTTTGAATGAGATGAACAATGGGGTCAATCTTAGCCTACCGTTAGGAGTAGAAATATCAAGCAATTACAATGAACTAAAGTGGTGCCACAATGGTGGAAGGAAAAAATTTACTCAAGGGTGGGCAGAAACACCGCATACGCAAAAACTAGAAACAAGATAAACTCCCTTTGAAATGAGAAAATATGTAAAAGCAAAGCATTTCTCACCAATTATGGCACGGCAGTACAAAACTCCACAATGTGACCAAATGAGTCCGCAGTTGCACCTCTACAAGCTTCCTTAACCCCAGGGACAAAGTGACCCGCATTTGTAAAACACGTCAGGACAAATCGCACATTTCAGGCTCAATCTACAGGATCACAAAGCGCGACAATCATTTCTATTTCTTCTGCCAATACTACTGACCGAACATTAAAAGAGAACATTCATGGAATGTGTTGCAAGCCAGGTTTCGGGAAACTGCACTTCCACAGTAACTCAGACCCGATAAGGAGAACGTAAGAATTTCATGCAGCTGCCAGTGCCATCACTAGTCGCCAAATTTCGAGTATGCGAAGGGCCAAACGTCAAGGCAAGCTACCTCTTACGAAACACACACAACACACCTAAAGATGCATAAAAGCTGCTATCCAATGGAGTTTAGCGAAAGCAAACACACTTGAGCAAATCCGACTCAATCCATTATCCCTCGTGCACTGAGCACATCCCATTACCAACTCACCAGCTGTAGTCTAACAAAGACACTTCCATTGAATACAGCATCCATAAACACAAAAAGGTTGTCAAAAACAGCTCACCTCAAATTCATTCCAAACAACCCATCGGTAGGCGCGACGCGAATAACCTATTTTACTCTTTTCACCAGAAATCGGAACAATTTCCACGTCATGTGGACAATGCAGCTCTTCCTCAGCCATCAACCTGTCCATCATTTGAACAAGGAAAATACAATTCAATTTCCGTCTCGCAGCCCCACACGAAATACGCATGGGTTTTAGGCCATAATAGTCACTATAACCGGAAATCAAAACTGGTGGACACCTACCCCAGGAAGTCCGTAAACAACACTCCACCAAGAAGTAGTTCCATCACAGTCTTCCCCATATCAAGTGCATTTACGGCTTTGCCACCTACAATAGGTAGCTCACAAAAGGAAGACTGTCCATCGGATTCCACTGGCTCTGGAATCGATTCGCCATCGTCCTTCTCCAACATTGAGTTCGGCTCGACCTCCACACCATTCTTTGTGCCTTGAAAAGAAGATGCATAGGGTTTAACAGTCCCCAACAGGTAAATCAGGGCATTTTGGGCGCGGATCATTTTACCTAATTTTTTACAACTTTGCTCCTCCTTCTTCTGTTCCTCCGCAATAGCAAGCAAACTTGATTCCACATCTTTGTCTCCACCATGCACTTCGACCATTTTAACGACGTCCTGGTAAATCGCCTCTTGTCCTGCGTTCTTAAAAGAAACGATCGATTAGCATATACAGCTAAGACATTATAAAAGTCGGGTATCTTGCCTATCCTGAGCTAGCTGGAAAATGGTAAAAGAAACGTACCCTACCCCTTCTCGCCCTTTTCAGCTTACGAAACTCGGACGCGAAAAGCACGGAAATTGTCGAGGCGGCTTTGCGCTCCCGCTTAAATAGCGTGCAGACGAAATGAGTGGTTTGAAGGCCAATGCCCTTTAAAACAATGTCAAATCAACAAAACTACATATCTTTCCTAAAAAACTGATTGCAACCTAATGATATGCAAACTGTTTTTTGAAAGCTATTTTTAGATTGACGGCTTACAAACTCTGTATGAAATACGTTTTAAATACCCCTCATGATGCAGGTTAGTTACCTCAGGATAAAAGGCTGTGCTGTGCAAAAAATTTGCGCGTTTGCCTTCCATAGTATCGACTGTAATGTGGGCGAAAGCGCATGATTTGCAGTATTAACACCAATACTACATTTCATTTTTCAATTTCCTTGTTTTAATCGAGTGCATCCTTGGCAGGATTTTTGCGGACGATTTTGCTTGTATCGTAATATCGTCATCTACTTCATCGATTCGGTGGCCAATCCTGACGCGATACGTTTATTTTCTCAGGTAAATTTATTCAACGCAGTCCTAATGGGGACTACGATGACAGCTCCTCCAAGTGTCGGACTGCCGATTTACGATCAGGGTCAAAGAGGTGGCCATGTTGGCCTGGCTGCGTAGGCTAGTCTCCGGGCCATGCCAGCAGCTCATCTCCCTCTGCCCATTGAGCATATGTATTCTATCCTAGTATTCTGCCTTCTTTTGCCCTCAGTGGAGCCTTGAGACTCTACAATACCGGCCTTTTAATCACAAGGCTCCAGTTATTTTCTCACCTCTCGCCGGATGGGTACGATTGAAGAAATATGGGCATTGCATAGCGTCCTCCTCAACTCACATTGTTGGTGTCTGCTGGGCGATGTGTGGTTGAACAAGTGCGATCCAGTAACCAACACTCGCACCAGTCAGGGGTCGTAGCAGACGAGACCGTGATGGCGCAACAGCAGCAGAACATGGAATTTTCACTCATACCTGCTTATTCTAAGTTATTCCTCCCAATTTTATCGTACATTTGAGTGCACAGTTGACCAAAAATAACTACTCACGCTCGTCTTGGAAACTTGGTAGTCATTTTTTACTTATCTGCAATAATGAAGCAATTCTGGCAAAGTCCATCAACTGACGGGGCGGCGTTGAGCCAGCAGAAATGGCAATTAAACGAACGCGCTGTCACTTTGTTAAGCAGCTTAGCCGTAGTTATGTGGACGTCAATTGAAATTGGAGGATGATTTAGATAAGAGAGTAGCACATTAAAGAGACATGCAGTCCAATTTCTTAATTATCGTAAATTTGGCAAAGCTGCACTATTATTTCAGCAATATCAAATGCACCAATGCATAATTTAAGCGCATAAATGAATAAGTTTTATTTCCAAGCTTGACTAAGATTGTTGTGTACACACGCAGTGCTGTTTTGATTATTATAAAGAGATGGCACTAAAAACACATTGTTTTATTAGGAACTTTTCATCTGTCATCATGCATTGACTCACTGAAGCGAGCTTGAATCCTCACTATTCACGGCACGTTAAAATGCATTGCGTGGGAAGGATTTTGTGAATGAGTCCAGTCACAATTCATCAGACATGTTTGCAATCATCATTAAGTCATGATTCATGTGTTGTAGGGTGCTAGAGACTACTCTTGCGAATCGTTGTGTGCTTGAACAAACACGGTGTTTCATTTTGGACACAACTCGTGCTCTCTCTCTACCACATAATGTTTGCCAAACCTTCGTTATTTAATCGATTCTCCGCATGAGCGCTTTCATGGCACAAAATAATAAACAAAGCCCTTCAAGTTCAGTGATGTTGTGGGAGACGCCCTGCTATACCAAGATCAATGCGCAGTGATATTGATTGTCGGTAGAGGTGTCCAGGTAATGCTGAGACGATGCCGTTGTAACAATGGATTGCTTCTCGAAATGCAGAAGCTTTGAGGAAATGAACGACGTCGGCTGGTAACCCTAGAGCTACTTGTTGGAAACTCAAGCCCTCGAAAGTCGGGCTGCTACTTCCGTGCTGACATGGACCCTGTCTGTCATCTAAACCATACCAAATAAAACTAAAGTAATTTGGAGATCGCGCAAGTTGTTAAATGATTGACTAACCTACCAAATAGCCAACCAACTGACCAATAGTCCAATGGAACTTCTTCCTCATTAGGTGATAGCAAGGTGATATTGACTCTCCCACAGTGTCTACGTTCTGTGGGGTGCGTGGACGCACCACCAAGAATTGAGAACTCGAGACACCCACTCACCCACCCATCCTAATCACTGATGCATGTTTCATTACCTTCTTTCTGACCGTGCCCACATAGAACGTAAAAGGAGTGCACTTACCTGATCAAGACTCCGTATAAAATCAAACAATCATGCTGCAGGGTGTGGGAAAAGGGGTGAAGAGGAGATCTGCCTCTAACCGCGAAGACAACAGAAGATCCTTAACGGCATCCGCATTTCTATTTGATTCCAGGTTGGAATTGTAGCCCCAGACGAGTCAATGGAACGTTAGCCCGATCACTAAACAAATGACGTCTGCACAACTCATCACCTTTGGCAGGCAGGTGTGTGCTATCCATTGATAAAGCAGCCCGATTTCAGCCCCTCACTTTACCTCGAGTCCTAGCATTTCCTTTGAAATATGGGACAGATTTGGCATTTATATATTGCCTCCATGGCTTAGAGCGGATTATGGAAATTTCAGGCCTCACCAAGCTTTGCTCCCACATATCGCCAGTCAACTTTAAAGTCTAATGCCGATACGTCGACTTCTTGCATGGGTGACATCGTCAGTGACGTCCTTTCACTTAATCATTTCAGTAGTGTTTACGATCATTTGACCATGCTTCCAATGGAGAACATGCTATATGTGATCGTGGAAATATGCCAGTCACCTACTCGAGACACTGATTCACTTGATGCTCTACACCACCTAATTGGCCTGTCCAACGCATTCGCCACGCTCTCAACAATCCTCTATCCAGTCAGCCAGTCAACTAGCTGTGCAGCTGTTCAAGTAAGAAGAGTTATACGGTTTTACTTAGCTATCAATAAGGTAGTTGAGTGATTGAGGGAAGGTATCGGTGCAAATGAGCTTTCTTGGAGGCAATCACACATGGTGCATCTGGTCGGAGAGGACATGACTTTCGTTTACTCTTATCGTGTTTTCGTATCAGTGCCGCAGTCTAACAGCCACCCTAATTTATGAGAAACTGGCAGAGAAGGAAGGCAAGCGAAATGACTGGCGTGGTGTAGCATCCAGCCAAACGAGCATCAGTTTTAAAGAGATCCCTAGTAGACAACAACAAATGCTCCAATCATGCATGGATCACTCAGATGCAACTGAGTCGTTTGGACACATAAAGGAGGAAAAGACCAAATCGCTTCACTCTGGGTGGCTTGCAACTATGGGAATGCACTCGTTGGGAGATTCGGGCTGTGCGAGTACGAGGAGGCAAGGTGCCAAAACGGAACAAATAAGTATTGTCAAGCCATACCCATCTCGCCTCCACCCAGACGCCACTAGCTCTTCTGATAGAATAAGTAAGAAGGGAGGATACAAGTCCACTTGCGTCAGCCTGACATGAAAATGTTGCGGTGAGGCATTTGTCCACAACTGCGATGCGGCAGACGGAATTGTCAGATTATGATGAGGGACTTCTATTACATCACAAGCATATTTCATGAGCTGTGACATTCTGCCTAAGCTTTGTTACTACACAACCATGCTAACACTACTAGATGGCTCTTGCTAAACAAAGTGAAGAATTTGAAGTCGTCATGGAGAAGGAGAATGGAATAGTGGTGAGCAGCTACGAGAGTATCATCAGGGCAAACAAAGGCAACCGCAGGGATTAAACTAACTGAATCTATGCTAACGACTCCTCATCGGCTTGACTGTATGTAGCTTAGGGATCATTCGATGCCAGTGCTTGAGGCTCTACGACAGCCGCCGGAGTTGTGCAAAGTGCTACACGTGGTGGCGGTACGGGTGTAGTTCAAAGACGTGACAGTTAAAGATAAATATCTCCTATGATAACAAATGACGGACCACATTACACGCCGTTTTGTGCTGTGGGCTGGTGGTGAAAAAGGCTGCAATGTCTTCCTAATCGCTTGGACAGAAGGTTCTCTTCTGATATGCCTTACATTTAAAGCGCTGATGGATAAATGAAACCATTCACAAAGATTTGCACATTCGAAGGGTTGACTGACGTCAGGCGCCGCAAAACACCCCATCATTTAGCAGCACAGAAGAGTAGACTGTTGCGCTGAGCTAGATGAGCCATTCATTAATGAGAGTCAGAGTCTTCGAGACTGCATTATCAGAGGTAGCGAAAACAAAGCACGTTGATATTCGCCAACCACTAGGACCGACGACAGTGTGACAGACTCTCCTGAGTGGATTGAAGTACGCTAGCACAATGGTCTTCTCTCCACAACTATTTTCCAGGCACCACCTAGGCGCCTACAAATAAAGCAAATGGAGTCTATTTGGACAAAGTGCCCGTCACTGAGGTTAAAATTGCAGAACTTGTGACCCTCAGTTTCACGGAATCGAAAAAGGCAAATTACCGTCGACACAAGGAAAAGAACATGCTTAAAGACTTCCTTGTCCACACAACAGCATTAATGCTAACGTCGAGAGGACTGGTTGGCCTTCACTCCCCACCCTCCTCTCATGCCTCGCTAATCAATGTAATCTCTTCCATCCCCCGTACATAAGTCATGCATGAATTCCAATGCGCCTAGCCCCACGTATTGATGATCCCAACACCGTGCTAATGCCACCCACCATTGAGGACACTGCGGTAACAACCACGGTAAGGCCATCCAAAACAAGCCCAAGCGATTGATTTGAATTCGACTTCCTTCATATTTAATGAAAAATATGAAAAATTCAGAGTTTGTAAGTCCGCCAAACATAAGTCCCACCTCAAGAACCCACGGAAACTGCGACTCTGCAAAAGCACATTGCATTTAATTGCCCAACATCACTGTTCAGGACAGTCCCCACCACGCCTACTCCAAATTCGATTCAACAGCGTCATCACTTTCATCAGGCTCTTATCTCCATTCCAACCCTCCCGCTCTTTACATTCACATCTTTCCTTGCTTCCTCTGCTTAGCATTCAAGCACAAAGTAGACATAAGCCATTCTAAACTCAATGCGGACAATGCAGTGTAGCCATCAGTCGAATAAATTCATGGCCTAGCCAACGCATAAACCAAGCACAACTCATTGGAATCCAATTTTACACCCACCAACTGTTCCATGGATTGCCCTCTCAATTCTTTTGCCGCGCAAACAACCGCTCGCTTCTCGTTCCATATGCACACGTCACCTACACCCTTCAACCACTTGTGGAAAACAAAGTCCTCTGCCTCGTCCGCGTTCATATTCTACACAAGCACCGTCGTTATCAACAGCCACAACTACTGAACTCGCTATACAGAGAATATCAGCTGAATCAGCTGATAGAGACAAAGGAATGAATGCGAGAGAGTCGAAGGGGTGAGAGGCTGTGGGCATGGAAGGAGAGAGAATGGGTAAGGGGACAAGAGATTGGAAGTGGATGCTATAAGATCACACTGCACGATTCTTTAGTGCAGCCTTCATTATTTCCTCCCTTTCTCTCCTCTCTTCATGATACGATGCATGCACTCACTCATCTAGCCACTTGACTGAGTTGAATATGAAGGTTCAGCTTGGTAGAGTGAATGCGGATTTCTTTTCAACGACACACTCGAAGAGGCTAGGCGTAGCTTTCCCTTTTTATGCAATTGACATAAGATACCATTTCTGCCAAATTCACTTCTTTGACCATCGACACAACCAGAATGGTAACGGTTGAGGCAACATGTTTGCACTAGACTGTTTTTAGCCCCTCCGCTGCACAACCGTACGTAGCCTCCAATATTGCGTTTATTGTGCGTCTTCCACAGAGCATATTTCATGCCTCAAATCTGCTGCAGTCCAAAAATTCATAAACTCAATTGTACAAGACGACCGTTCGACTGAGTGCTTCAGTGTTTGTGCAGCGCAGAATCTACGGCGAAGCGCTAATCACTTGGCAAGTGGCTTGTTAGGTGCAACATTAATTAATCGGTTACAAAAGCAAGTTAGGCTAAGAAGGGCAATTTCCCAAGATATCCCAACTAAAGCTAAGCGCAAAATTTGCATTATTGTGCATTATTGCTGACCAGAGCGTAGTGTGCATGAGAGGCGAATACGTCCTCGTCTAAGGAGAAATTCAAACTAGCGTATCGAGGCTTCCTTGAAAGCGAAAGAAGGCAAAATGCTAAGGCAGAATGTATACACTCAATATGCAGAGGGAAGACACTGCTGGCATGGGCTGGAGGTCAGCCCACCTGGCTACACCCGAAACTAACAATTAAACAAGCAAAGTATTACACTGGCACCTTTACAAATGTTAACCTCCACTCATTATGCCACAGAACGTGATTTGGTTGGACACAGCAATCAATGAAGTCGATTGCGTTGATTACAAAGACGCCATGCTTTACCCACCATTTTTCCGTCTCCATTCACACAGGAGTCGCATCTCAACATAGGACCAAATATTAGGCCACAAAAATGCCACTTAGTACACATAAATGCATGTCTTGTGTACAAATATTGCTAATGTTCAGCAAGACATGAACACTGCGATGGTGTTAAGTACAAGGCTTAAGCTTTATCCCCTCCATCAGCTAATTTCTAATGTTAATGTTCCACTTTTGGTGATGCACATGCGCTAGACGTGCATCACTGTCCACAGCACTACGCAGATGCGCTGCGACGCAAATTTGTTTGTCGTGCAAGCGACTAAAGACATGGAATGGAGGCACCTTTTCAAACTTTTCTTAAAGGAGTCATAGCAGAGCGTTATTAGTGGAATGACTTTTCAGTGAGTTCTAAGGAATGGAGAATCTACCTCCTTGATCAATGCTAAAAATGGGTAGTTAAAAGATTTAACCAAAATGAAGTTACCAATATTCAGTCTATTTCTATCTGCACCCACCGGAACATTTTAGACTCAAATCGGAGTTGGATTCCGCCTCGACAGTGTTCGGATGCAATCTAGTGCCTTCATAATAAGAATCCACCAACTACTGTCTCAGAATCACAAACATTAACGCCGCAAATTCGAGGCAATAGAGTTATTTAAGAAGTGCATTTTTTATCTGACCCTATTCAAGGGAACATCCTCACCTCACCATCCCAGGCCAATTCAACAAATGGCATCAAGTTGTCCCGACTTCCGACTGCGACAGTTACAAACAACTGCATTTACTTTTAAAACAATGAAAAGAACACCACTCTGTCAATCCTTTGCAAATTTAATTGGGTGTGCGAAAAGAGCATCAACGTGGTCCGACAGCGCGAAATTTGTGATTAGTCCATGGAAATTTGTCATTATCAGCTGTTTAAGCATTATTAGACCCCATTGGATTAGCTCCTTGATTGCTAAGAATCAAGATTTCTACATAAATCATATTAGTAATGCGAATGACATTCTGGATAGGCTAATCAACTATTCGAACTAGAATAGACATTTAATGCCTACTGGCGTTAATCGAACACTTTATATGAGGTAACCTTTACCCTCCTCCTCCTCCTCTTCATCTTTGCATCCAACCCAAGCGCGAGAACATTGACTGCTCTGAGTCATCCACATTGTCTTTTACAAAACGCTGGACCGATAGCACGTTACTAAGGGGTTGCATGAGGACATCCGTCGGCGTCATGAAAACAGGCTGCTGCCTAAGGACGAGATTTGGGTTGTTTTTCCACCTATTGCCTAAAGGAAACTATTCCTTAAGCGACAGAGAAGTGAGAACGGAATTGTGAAGCAAACGCAGTGAGATTGAGAGCTAAAGCCCACGCATTCTAGTATTCAATGACTCAGTCGGGAAATGCTCTATTTCTTCAGCCTTCATCCGTCCACTCTTGCATGCATTAACTCGCAATCCCACTTAAATGTAAGTGGAAGTAAACCTTTTTCAAATGAACTCTCTGAGTCACGTGAAGTATTGGTAAATACGGAAGCTAATGGCAACAACACTAAAATGTCACTTAGCCAACGCGAATTCAACCACTGTGATAAAGGCTGAATCTCGTTACTGCATTTGCGCTGCACTCCATTCACCATTTGACTAACGGATTGCATCTTTGATGCAGTGTGGCAACGCAATTTCAAAAGCAAGAAATGAAATAAGTTTGCCTACATTAGGGCTTCTTTGCCAGTCAACTGCCTTCTCACAAAAGGCCTTCGAAATGAAAAGGGCAGAAACGTTGATTGTAGTCGTAGACCACAAGATCATAAATGTCAACATAAAACGCGCGAAAGATCAAAACAAGCCTAATGTTTGAACAGGTCTACTGCACACAATTGTCACCTTACCTCATCAACTCTGTAATTGCTTGAAAGCATGTACACCGAGTTGACGCTTGGAGGTTGTTTCCGAGTTTTTGGACATCCTCGTATTCCTACATGTGTAGTGCAACCGGCCGTCCATTCAACCATCCATCCCTTCATCCTGCATTACATGTACACATCAGGCCAGTTGTAAATGGCAAATTTGTGGTCAAATGTTTTTGTTAGTTGAAATTTGGTGAAATTAAACATTCACTATTGCGGGCATGACCATCTTGCTAAACAAATCCCATCGTCATCCTCTCGCGTAGACATGCCACGCCCCTTCACTTATTATTTCCTCGACAGTACATACTCATACGGGTCTTGGCATTTCATTCGATGTCAAGTCAGTTGAGGCGCAAACTGACGGAATACACTCTTGTCTACACAGCCGTTTGGTTCCAACTACATTTATCGATAGCCGACAACCTAACCCCTTCCAAATGTGATAGGCTTTACTACCTGTCAACATCCCAAACACGGCAATATATGGGATGTGATTCATCAAATTTCATTGGCCGCACCCTGACGACTAATTAGTTGAGCCAATTCCTGTTCTTCATAGCTGACATGTTTTGAACATCTGGCGCATTTACAATGTGCTCTTACCTCATGCTACACTATGGAGTCGAATAGTCAACGTTGGCACTGACTCTACAGCTCGTGCGCTTCTATTCCCGGGGCAAACATATTTCATTCCCCTCTTTCACCACGCACATCACTACCTCTAAGACCGCCAACTTCTCATCACTACCCTCGCATTGTCTTCAACTTTACGTCCCACATGGTGCTCTTTCCACTACATGCCGCACACACCATTTCCCCACAGCCACATTTATCAACATATGTGTGTTTGTGTGCATTTATTCTGTCAAAAAGAAGGAGTGGAAAATAAATTAAATAAAATCGGGAGGTGACAGAGCTTAAAAGTGGGGTGAGAGTGTTTAGAGAGGTAAAGATTGATTTGCGGCACATAATTTTGGCTACAACCAGAACAGTTGGTGGAAGATTAGTCCTTATAGACCACACAGGCCGGCACAGTTACCTTTCTGCGATTCTTTAAGTCCAGTGCCGAGTAAATTTGATGGCCTTTTCGGTTTTTGGCGCATTGTTTGCGAAAATACATCTGTCCTTCAGGGCATTTGGTGCAGCTGGTTCCTTCCTCATAAGGTCGCTGGCCTCCGTTGTCCCCTCTAAAAGAATGCGCACATGGCAGTGTATCGATAGGCTTCTCCTCAGCTTCACGATCAGACAAACCCAACTTACCTAGGTGTGTAGCCACACACAATCAAATATTGTGGGTTCTGTAAGTCAGGCATAATGCCATCACATCGCTGCACTGCACAGCCAACCTCATTTGTGGTTGCCCGAACCATCTGTTCAGGTAGAGATAAAGACATGACAAGACGCACCATCTCGTGCTAAACCATTCAATACCACACACACACAATGTTCTCACCTGTGTGCAGTGACTAAAGGGACCTGTGCAATTTTTTTATGATAATTGTAGTTTTTGACTTCATTCTTCCAGGCACATACACCTTCAGTAATGGACGGCTTTTGGCCGCTGATAACGACGGTATTTCGTACAGCTCTATGATAGGGCCATAGAAAGGGAGGTTTAAACCTGCACATCTCGACCCAAAAATTTGCCAGATTCTGCAAGTCCGTAGAGTACTTCTAGACAAATGAAAACAGGCGCCATTTACACGCGAAACAGATTGCAGTGTTAACACAAGTCCAGTCGACCACGAAGGTACTGGCAACGAACGTACGATTAGTTGCATATTGGTGGCAGGCGGTTGTACATTTTCGCGAACTTCCCGATGAGCCTCAAGAAGTTGTTCCTGTTCAACTGGTGTGGATGACTCACACGCCACCATGGCGATGACAGCGATGGGTCTGAAGACCACCATCACAAGGCGACCTGACAATGCAAAATGTGTGCAGAGCAACAGTTGAGGATGATGATGGTGAGCGATGCTAAGTAAATAACAACTCACCATTCCATTCGCATATCATCGTGACAAAGGGACTAAGAGAGCTAGACAATTCCACCTATTTATTTGTGAAATAAGGCATGGAGTGATATGGTTGGATGTGGTGTAATAAAACAGACTCTGGTATCACATTGGCTGAGATAATCCCGCCACTCATGGTTCAGGTCAAGCCGACTTTGAATTGCAAATCTGCTGATGAAAAAAATTACCTCCATTTCACATTTGGAATGTAATAGCAGACTTCGTGTCATCACAGTGCGCAGAGTAGGCAGATTTGAAATGACTTAGGTGCTCTGATCCTGACGACGTAATTCATGGGCACTGCAGTCACGTTTTGCGACTTTTTCGCAGTTCTTGTTCCAGCAGACCAATCAGTGGCAGACGATCAGATTGCAGCAAAATTGAGGTTGTGCAAACATTATCACCTTCATTCAAAGATGATGGCGATGGATGATACCCTACCTCGCTCTTTCAAATTTTACAATTTGTTAACGCCTCACCCTCCATGATCACTATTGCACTGTTCCGTGCCACAAAATGTACATTAGTCTCTTCAACCTAGTCTCCCATGTGCAACACTCTGATACTGGAGAGGAGAGATTGCAATTTACTCGCTGCGATGATGGCAGTTAATGTCTCTCCTTTGTCTTAATGCCATCGAATTTGACAACTTTTGCTTTTAATCTTCCAGATTCTTATTCAACACGCTTATTGGAGACTATCCAACGATATCATTTACGCTGATGTGGCTGATGCCACTTGCAGAGAGCTATTTCTTCAGTTCCAACTGATAAATTGAGTGTCCTTATCTCTTTTAGTCAGTCGATTTACAGGCAAAGGAACCATCTGGTCACTTCTTTTATTTTTTAGCTTTAGCAGAAGAAGAGCTGAGAGAGCAGTTGACGCATACAGACTGAACTGATTTAACTTCGAATACGGTGACCAGTAGTCATAATCATAAAATGTAAGGTTCTGTGGTCATTTGCCTGCTATTTTTGAGATTTTACTTGCTAAAATAAAAATATGGCATGAATGTGTCACTGTGATGCAAGAATCAGTTCCGATGAGGAGATGAGGGGACATGAAATTTGAGACGCCATCGACGTATGAATGTTGCACGCAAAGCATCTCCTGTTGTCTACTTAACCGTCTCTTTCCATTGCATAGATTTTGAGATCGCA